>JAHRHZ010000050.1:13346273-13391886 GCA_024137785.1 Ginglymostoma cirratum
AGGCCCGAAACGTCAGCCTTCCTGCTCCTCTGATGCTGCTTGGTCTGCTGTGTTCACCCAACTCTACACCTCGTTATATCAGATTCTCCAACATCTGTAGTTCCTACTATCTCTGAAACATTTCACAAGTATTGAATCTGATTCAACAACAGTCATGCAGTTTAAGTTGTGTTTCATTTCAATATTACAGTAAGTTCAGAATAATAGAAAAACTAAAGCTAGTCTCTTAATTAGCAGAAGACCAGTTTTCCAAATAGGATTTGAATAGCCTTCCATTTTTTTAAAAGTTGATATCTAGATTGAGTTGATTGATAGGATTACCTGGAAGGGTCTATATCAGAGTCTGTTGGTTTCATATTCTTAAGTATTGTTACACTGTGCATTGTGGTCTAAATTGACTACAAAAATCTTGTAATTTCACTGCTTTAACTATCAAAGGGGAAGAAAAAAACAAGGCTCTAAAATATTTAATTTCCCAAAACCCAAATTAGTTTTCTGTGGGCTATATGCCACATTAAAATGATGAGGAGCGATTGTCTTGTTTCCTGATAGCTCACTAAATTTACCAAATAGCTGAGCCAGACATAGTGGGCGACCCGGATTTGATTCTGATTCTGCGCTGACTTGGCTGAGAATATCAGAGGAAGGGAAAACTTGGTAGGGCCCCTTCTTGTAATCACAAAAAGGTGACTGCTGGAAGTGTGGAGATGGGTGGGGTACGGGATGAGGAAAGGATTAGGTTCAGGTGTCACTTCCTCCCCAACCCCTCCCCCACCACTGCCCATCCATCTGGCCTTGCAGTGTTCAAAGAATTGAATAGCATTCAAACATGACTAATGGCCACGTGGGTGGAGAACAACATGATGGTCATTTCCTTTGGAAACACACACCCAGAGTCAATGCTTTGAGAAGAAAGTAAAAGCAAAGGTGAACTTGTATTTATGTAGCACCATTCATGGTTACAGAAAGTCTCTAAGCACTTTATGGCCAATGAGATTTCCTGTGCAGTGACTAATTATGTAATGAAGGAAACGTAGCAACTAATTTGCTTAAAATAAACTCCCACAAACAACAATGTGACAATGATCATATAATCTGTTTATATGATGTTGATTGAGAGATAAATATTGACCAGGATACGAGGGATAACTCTCCTGCTTTTCTTCAAAATAGTGCTGTGGAATGATGGCGCCTGGGTTTAATGTCTCATCTGAAATATAGCCCCACTGACTAGGCAGTATACATTCAGTACTGCAGTAGGTTTGTCAACCTTTGTGCTCAGCGTGCAGATATAAGGGTACATCCTTGTGATTCAGAGACAAGAATGAAACCAACCGACACAAAAGAATCAGGACGGTGAGAGGTAAAAGAAAAACTATATTTACCAAGGAGTTGGGAAATCAAGATGTCTTCTTGTTGAAAACAGTGCTCACTATTCAAGTACAAGAGGGATTTCACTCTGAAGACCACAGTCCAGTTGGAATTTAGAGCAATTTCAAAAGTTTCAATCTTTTTCATGAGAAATTGGGAAGTGCTATTAGAATCAGGGAAATTATAGAGCTTCTCCGCATTGAGGTCATGCTCCCAGTATAAAGCCTCAATAGACAGGAGAAAACATCAATTAGTCGAATGCACTGATGTCCATGGGCATGTTTCAGGCACAAATCTGAAGTCTGTCCACAAGTAAGACTAAGCAGGTATGGAATTCCTGAATTTCAGAGTGTATTTATCAGGGAATGTTGGTAATACAAGTCTGGATCCCAATGACAAAGATGTTAACGTTGAGATTATTACCTCCTCCTTTAACTAAACTGAAGCCTTCTGTATTTTAGTACTCTTTCTGCTTTTAATGGATTTATTTGATCATTACTTGCTTTTTAATGATTAATTGCACATTACAATTAACATAAACATTACAATGATAAAGAGAAGGATATAATGTTAAAGCATACCCCAACTCACTGTTATATTGTGCATAAACGTCTTACATTTCAGAGGAATACAATGGGATACTTTCAGGCTCCACTGTCTTTTGAATTCGCAAAGTTGATTTGTACGTAAACTTTGAACGTTTTATCCAACTGATCATTAATCTCCAAGTCCAGATTCATAGTAAATGCTCCATATGTGCAATTCGACATCATTTCCTCCTCAGCCAACACAAGATGACCTGCAGAAATATAGAATGGATATATCAAAGCAACATAAGGTAATCTTGTCTTGTTTAGATAACCCTAAATAAACTCAGACCAGTCACTTACTTTGTAGACTGGGTGTGTGCAGCTACGTAAGAGATAATCAATATTGTATGGCTGTTGCCAGTCTACAAGAAGCCAATTAACTTGAGCTAAAATAACCTTTTCTCTCTCTCTTCATCTCAGAATCTGCATCTCAGGCCATGTTAAGTCACTGCTGTGCCTGAAAAAGTTAGCAACAGCTTAATGAACCAACAGGAGAATCTTTTTGTTCACACAGATTCTCTGATATACAATGTACTGTAGACCTAATGGGGGTACAAAATTAAACGGGATTAAAGGCCTAAATTGAAGAAGGCTTCTTTGTAATACACTAACTGTTTGTTCAGTTGTTGGAAATGATTGTCATTTACTCGAGATGATGGTGGAACAATCTCTGACCTATCATAACAAAAAGGAAATGTTCTTGCATTGAGTACGTGTCTCTTTCTTTGCATTGTATTTTTCAATGCGTGTTAGCTAATAGCATAGATTAGAGTTGTGTTTGTAGTACTAGTTCCAATTCAGTATGACCACATCATAACTTTGCTAAGGTAAAGATTCACATGGTTTTCAACTATCCCTGCAATTCTAGCTTTGTTTCTGTACAAAGCTTAAACATACACAAAATTCAACAGTAATGAGCTTTTGAGTTAATCCACCAGAACCGATTACATGGAGAATTATCAAGGAGTTAAAATATCCACATTAAAGTGGATACTTGCCAGTCTGCCAGCTACATGCTGTTTTTGGCAGCACTGCCCTTAAAACAATGTGACTAACCCAGCTTGCATTGTAAACTATTGTATCAAACAAACATTGCAGACAATTGTTGCAGTGTTCCAGGCAGACACTAGCAGACCACCTATCAAGGTGCTAAAGGGCATTGTAAAGCGACAAGTATCATCATGTGAGCTGGATTTCTGTTGCAGAAATATACTCAGAGGTATTTACATCTCTTGCCATTTGGAAAATAAAATTTGTGCTTTGAGGGAAAAGGCAACATTCATCAACGATTGTACATCACACATGGTGATATTATTTCTAGGAGCTCACGTTTACTCAACACTAGCTATTTCACCAACTAGCATCTTTTCCCAGGGGTAACATTAGACATTGAGACTAACTCCACTGTTGGTCTCAATTTAGGAATAATAGTGAGATGAACAGTGTGAACGATTATCATGAACTAAATTGGACCATACGTCCAGTTTCCGTAGAAATCAGAAAGTTACTATCCACGTTACCTTACTGCTCACTACACTGGTACATCATCAGGAGATTGGTATGAGAACTTTTTTAAGGGTGTCAGTTGCACTACTTAGTTAACCCATGAAATGTATGAGGAAAAATTAGCACTTGTGTATCAAGCTTTGATTACCGTCAAACAATCTCTCTGATATTGAAAATGTATCTTTACAAGTATGAAGTTTTTATTGTAGTTTTCATTTTATTTTAAACTGTTACTTTCTGCCTCTTCTTCCGTTCTCTCTACTTTGTTTTGATTTCTGTCCTCTTCTTTCACTTTCTGTGCATGATTTTATAATGAATTAAATATTCTGATTTATACTTCCTGGTTTAAACTCTGTGTGGCTTAATGAAGTGTCTTCGATCTGATCTATTCAAAAAGAAAAATGGTGCAGGACTCGTCAGAGATTTCTGATGGTAAGGTGCCACAGTGAAATGGTTTCTATTCACTATAGGGTACAAAATGAAGGCCCACTAAATGTCTGAACAGCATTAGTTCCCTGTGTATGTAATGACGTTTGAGCTATTATGGCATTTGCAGTCAGTTTTTGTTCTCGCTGATGTATTATTAAAACGTTTACTACCGTCAATGGGAAATTCATCTTCTTCAAAGTAACAGCACTTTTAAATCTCCCTTAATACATTTGCTTCTGATTAGGTAAAAGTGTGTATTAAAATAACGATAGCATCTTCAGCACTCATGAGGATGTTGTGTAAAGCAAATACGCCTTCCAGTTTGATTTCTCTTTTTTCCTTCAACTTGTTTAAGTCTTCAATAGAAAGATTGTTACCAGCAATGGCCCAATCTATTTTATTCTTCTGCAATTTAAGATAGTGTGAGTTTGCAGCAAAACCCTAAGCTCTGTAACAGTCGAAGGGCACCATATATAGCTTCTTCCTCCCACGTTGACCTCTAATGTTTGCTAGGGATCTACTCCTGGCCCAGTCCCATTTCTTACCTGCAAGCTGACTCTTGGTGACAAGATCTGATAACATTGTTTCAGAGATGGTGGGAGCTGCAGATGCTGGAGAGTCTGGGGTGGCAAGGTGTGGGGCTGGATGAGCACAGCAGGCCAAGCAGACGTTTTGGGCCTGGACCCTTTTATTTCAGAACCCCCTTCCCCTCCCCCATTTCTGAAGAAGGGTCTAGGCCCGAAACGTCAAGTTTTCCTGCTCCTATGATGCTGCTTGACCTGCTGCGTTCATCCAGCCCCATGCTTGTTATCTCGGATTCTCCAGCATCTGCAGTACCTTTTATCTCTTGTTCCATCATTACTAACTACAAAACTTTAGTTTGCTATTTCAATATATTAGTTAAGAAATCTGCTATTCAATTATATAAGTTTTCTTCTCCCAAAACATTTCTCTGATCAATCTTTTTCATACTGAGTTAATTCGAATGTCAGGAAATGGTGCCAATGGTAGGAGTAGGCACATGTTCCCATTCTGAAGGAATTATCTTAGTGCGTTGAGCCCAATCTCCTTTCTTGCAAGCATCAGTGCACAAACTGCATACATATGTCGGTATAAATCCGGAGCAGAAATAGAAACATTTGGCTGTTGAGCGCACTCTGTTCTTCAGTAGGATCTTTCCTAATTCGTTTGTGTTTTGAAGTCTACATGCCCACCACCCCCCAATACATTTGATTCCCTTGTCCACTTCTGTTTTAAAAATAATTAATAACCCTGTTTTCACTGCCTTGTGAGGCAGAAAGTTTCAAAGTCACACAATCCTCAGAGAAAAATATTCTCCTAATTTCTGCCCTGAAAAGGCATGTCCTAATTTTGAAACAGTGCCCCCTAGTTCTGGACTGACCAGCGAGGGGAAACATCCTTTCCGCGTTCACCTTGTCAAAATGTCTCAGGATCTCATATGCTTCAACTAAATCACACATCGCTCTTCCAAACTTGAATGGAAGCGCGCCTGCACCAGCTAGAGTCTGTCTGGTTCCCCTTGACCAGTTCCAGTGTGTGTCGTTATTTTCTTTTTCTAAATGGGTGTCAAACCAAAATGTGGTGTCACAGCACTTCCTCATTTGAGATTGGCTAACTAGGTGCTGTAGTTTATGATTTATATGAGTCAATGCCATATCATTTGGCATTTTATCTTACCATTAAGCCATGGGAGAGATCTTTATCTTTTGCAAAAACAAGTGACAATTTCTGTAAAACTTACTTTAATTCCACTAAAATAACATGGTATTATGCTGCTTTATTTTGATGATCACTCATAAATTCTACAACAATGTTACATCCAATAACTTCCAGTTATCTGTAAGATTAGTGGATTGAGATTGAGTTGTTCTTTCATGCCTGAATCTAGGAATTGGATCTAATCCACATGTAAAAATGAATGAAAATCTCTCTCTCTCTTTCCCTATGCCTGCTAGAAATCTTAGTTATGTACATTTTGGTTGCTTGTTTATACCACAAAATTATCCATAGTTGTGTAAATGTTCCCCTTAGGTGGGAAATTTATCACAGGTATCAAAAAGAACAAGAAAGATTCTTCTGAGATGGTGAAGGAAGAAAATAAAGTTAGTAGGACATTAAGATTCACATAATTCATTGATAGCGTATGTGAGAAAATTGTCTTGCTCTGACTGTTGTGGGTGGGTGTGGTAAATGGAAGGGACCTCACAGTTAGAAGAAAATAGCAGAAAAAATATAGTTGGAAAGAATGACTTTAAACCACAACACCCATAGGAGGGGTGAAAATACATATTTTTCTCTTTAACTTCTATTTACTGCAAAATACAGTACTATATGCCATGCCTGCATGCATTCCCCATAAAGAGAGAAGGTTAAGTACCAGGCAACCTTGTAATCTAGATTCTTAAGACCATGTCAATTAAGAATGATTTGTTTTTAATTAAGCATTACTTTTTTTGTGCAGTGTACTGTTATGCATTAATTTTTAGATGACATAAAGTAATACCTGTCCAAAGACCATATGATTTGAAGGACCATCTGTCAACTTAAACTGGGATTGTCGCTAGCTTCATTCTGTACTCAGAGACCACCTACGGTTTAGTCCCAAAGGTGGTGTTGTTGATACACTTCTCCGTAACAGCAATCAAAATATGGAATTCTTATAAGAACAAGCTATGTTAATAGTGAAGCCATTTTTTTTGCTAGCTAATTTAAAACTTGATTTGTTTTGATGCAACTAAACTAGGCCAATGGAGTACATAATGAGCATTTATTAGGGAATTGCAGTTCTCCTTATAAACAGTTCAACAAAAGTGTCATTGACCGCCTGTCCATACTTTCACAAAGCTGTGTGCGGTGAGCCAGTGTCAAGGCTGATGTAACATAAATGATTATTTGGGTCAGCCACTTGAGGATGCATCATATCCATCGAACCTTATGGCCACAAATGATCTTCCAGATAAAGCGGGGTGAATTTTTGTGATGAGTAAAACTTGCATAATGGTTACAAGCTGCCCAAAATGTAACCCATGCTCAGAAAGTCATCCAACTTTAAATGATACCACACTGTAAGTAAATCATTGAGAAAGCTTTTGGGGCCAAAACAATAATGTTTTAAAAATACTCTAAAGAGCAATTCAAAAGCATTCCCAATGTGTTTTTGCACATTTATGACCCATTGTGCTGGTTAGTGGAGGGTCTACCATCTCAAAGTGAGTAATTGGTAGTTGTGCATGCTGTTTGATTATGGACCAGTGCTGCAATGATTCTTGATCCAAAATGACAAATGAATTATGACAATATGTAAAATGATCTATATCATGCCCTTTACCACATGTTTTACAATGAGGTCATTGTCAGTCTGACTAGAAACAACATGTACTAATTATCAGGATGATAATTACCAACTTTGGGAGTCAACCAGTGTATGTGATTCATTGTTTCTGAGTCACGGTCATAAAATTATGGTTCTAAGTTAAAAAACTGGAGCAAAAACTATATTAATGTTTTGGCATCAAAATGGGAGTGACAGATATGAGTTTACAGCAGCATTAAAAAGAATAATGTTCTCTTGTGTGATTTAATTTCAAACAGCATCTAGATGAAGTGCAGATCCCGGAGGTCTTGTTTCAGTGTTGCACATGGTATACCTGGTGAACTGCACTGATGTTCAACAATTTGGTGTCACATCTTTCTCTCATCTCATCTCTCCTTCAGAGCCATTGTCAAATCTGGCTGCACATTACAACAGTGCTGAACAGTGCACTTTGCAGTAAAACTGTTTGGGTTAAAAACGTATTGTTGGTATCATTCTTGCTGGAACTTATTCGGAGACTGAGAACAAAGCGGGACTTAGCTGCCACAGGACCCTACTGTGACTGCATGTTTGAAGTCACGTAAAACATTCAGCATGTATATTATGACCTCCAGCAACCCATTTGCAGAAACCAGAATGCATGTATTACTGCAAACCATGTAGAATGTAATTGTGAAATCATGTAACATTAGAAAACATTACACTATGTCTGTACAGTTGTACATGCTTCTGTCACATTGCAGTACGTGCATGACCACGCTTTGATTACTCAGAAATGTATATGTAATGATCAGGCACATCACAAACAATGAAAATCTCATAAACACAAATCTGAATGAGGTCTCGCTGAATTAAATCCTATATGGGCCTTGTAGGGCTGCTTAAAATGAGCTCAGTTTCATCTTGAGGAAATTCATTCATTTTCTAACAGGCAGTCATAGACTGTGAGTTAAATGGCTGAGCCGTAATAGGTTGTCTACTTAAAGAAAAATCCAGTACTGAGCTCAGATATTTCAGTCAATCAGTCTGCAAAAAGTTGCTGTTTTTCACATAGATATTGAATAAGTAATTTTGAAAATAGGTTGAAATTATTGCTATATGCAAATATACTTGTATGTAAAATATATTTCAATGTAAATTTGTCTGTGTTGTTCAGGTTTCTGCTTCTAATTGTATATAGTTTGATTTGGAATTATTACATAGCCATTGTTGTTCTATCAATCCATCCTTCCATTTGTGATGTGAAATTAAAAAAGGAACTAAATGCTGATGGCACAGATAGAGAAGTACCATTATCAAAAAAAAAAGTCATCTTGGTTTATTAATGATTTAGAGAATTGGGTGAAATATCTGTTTTCTTCTCTATCACCAGCAGGGGGCATGAACTGGGTTTCCCGAGATACCAATCATTGTATTGGCACTGCAGGCAAACTATTCTGAAACGAAGGGTGGACTGTTTAATTTGAAATCTTGTCTCATTTCTAAAGGAAATCTAATTTATGCGGAAGTACCTCCCTGGCTGAAGACGGATGCTGCCTCCTGAGTGATTCAAAGCACTTTGGCTTTTTTTTCTCTTGCTCCGCAGTGCTCAGAAGAGAGAATCCATTATGGTTAAACAAAGCGCATCTGTGCCAGTCCCCAGTGACTGTCAGCATACATCCAAATATTGCTGCCAGAAGGGATTTTGTCAAAATAGCTTTCAAGACAATCTTGAAAAAGCATTGTGTACTCATTATGATGCACTCTGTCTCTTTTGTCAGCTGGAGGCTGTGTAAATAAAGCAGGCAACTCAAATATGACAGTAGCTGATAGTTAACCAGGCTAGCTTGATTCTGCGCTATCTACTCATCTCAAACCCACAACCTGTGTGTTCATGGTCTGCATGTACATGCACATTGACACACATATGTGCACACAACAAACAGACACAAATACTGCCATACACATGGGTCAATACTCCCACCTATACACCCTCACACTGCTCTACACACACGTACATGCAACTATATGTACACTTTGATACACTCACCTATATGCACAGACATATACCCACACCTATACACATACACTGGAATCTAGATTTGGAAGTTAATATCAGTAATAATGCCCATGAAACTTTAATTGGTTATTGTAAAAACCCATCTGTTTCACTCTTGCCCTTTAATGAAGGGAATCCTTGATCTCTGTCTGACTGACTTACACGTGACTCCAGAACTACAACAATATGATTGATATTTTAACCGCCCTCTGAAATGGCCTGGCAAACCACTCAGGTCGAGGGCATTTAGGGAGGGGCATTGAATACAGACCTGCCACTGATACCACATCCCATGAAAGAATAGAAAATGATCAAACCCTTATCTATCCAAACTCACTTGTGTCATTCATTAACTGACCAGCAATGACATTGTGGTATGGTCTGCAATGCACTGCCCCAATAAAAGTCATGCTTTCGTAGTTGCTATTTTAAAAGAACTTTTCCATGGCTGACTAGAACACTGATTTAGCCAGTTGGCCTTAATTAAACTTGGAGTGCACCATCCTCATTGAAACTTTGTAATTTGCAATGTTTTAACTTGCAATAGAAAATTACAGTTATGAGGCACACATGGCAGAGCAAAAGCTGCACATGACCCACTGGAACTCTTAACGGCACTGTAGGTGTACATCTACCATGTTGACTAGAAGCTAAAGAAAGCAAATTACCATAATTCATAAGATAGAGGAGCAAAAGTAGGCAGTTCAGCCCCTTGAAGTCTGCTCCACCATTTGAACATAACTGGTATGTTTCTTAACCCCATTCTCCTACTTTATCCCTAGAACTTTTGATCCCCTTACGAATCAAGAAGCTGTCAATTTCTATTTAATTTACATTGAATTACTTAGCTTTCACAGCCTTCTGTGGCAATGAGTTCCACAGATTCACCACACTCTAGCTGAAGAAATTCCGCCTCATCTCAGTTCTAAAGTGTTGTCCCTTCTCTCTGAGGATTATGACCATTCATGGTCAGTTAATGTTAAGAGGTTGTTTGTCCATGTATTTTGCACATCAGTTCTCAGATGCTATTGCTCCTGCAACCCCTTTAGAATTGTATCCGTTATTCTATATTGCCTTTCCATGTTATTCCTGTTAAAATGAATCATTAACTTCTCTGCAATATGTTTTATCTGCTGCATTATCTTTTGCATTTGCAGAGATAGTAGAACTGCAGATGCTGGAGAATCTGAGATAACAAGGTGTAGAACTGGATGAACACAGCAGGCCAAACAGCATCAGAGGAGCAGGAAAGCTGACATTTCGGGTCTGCACCCTTCTTCAAAATAGCAACTACGAAAGCATGAGTTTTATTGGGGCAGTGCATTGCAGACCATACCACAATGCCATTGCTGGTCGGTTAATGAATGACACAAGTGAGTTTGGATAGATGAGGGTTCGATCATTTTCTATTCTTTCATGGGAAGTGGTATCAGTGGCAAGGTCTGTAGTCAATGCCCCTCCCTAAATGCCCTCGACCTGAGTGGTTTGCCAGGCCATTTCAGAGGGCGGTTAAAATATCAATCATATTGTTGTAGTTCTGGAGTGACGTGTAGGTCATCCTGCTGTGTTCATCGAGCTGTACACCTTGTTATCTACAGCATTTGCAATTCACCAATCTTCTGGCACCACCCCACATCTCAGGAGGATATTAAGAATATGGTTGGTTCCTTCTGCAATTTCCACCCTTACTTCCCTTGGTATCTGCAGTGATTGTAGCAAGGGCATTCAGGTGGGCCTCATATAGTATGGGTTCCCTGATTGGGGCTGTTAATCTGGTCCAATCAGGGAGCCTGGCTGACAGTTATAAACAAGAACGTCAGCTGTTCTGTTCAGTCTGAGAGCTGGCTCTGAGGAAGCCAGACCAATGTCAAGTACTATGTACGTGTAAATAAAGGGTGACCTGATGATGAGATGCCAGCCACTGGAGTTACTTCAGTGTTGGTCAGTTTTTCCCCTACTGTGTAAAAATAGAATCCCATCAACTTGGGGATTAATGCAGAACAGGGGGCTCCATGATTCTCAATTGCCCGTCTTACAAATTCTCATACTTACAAATGTGATTCATACAGGAATGTATTAATACTAATTTTAAAAATCTGACATAAGAATGTTCCCTTGTACTTTCAAAAAGCTATTTTATATCATTTTGCATTGTATTCCGACTCGTGTACAAGTTGATTTACAAATGCCCTCAAGAATGGAACCTGTTTGTAATGCCAGGACTGCCTGCATAAGTAAACGTCAAAATAAATTGCAAATGCAGGAGGAATTGAGATAGCAACATCATGCCACAGAAGGGAATATGACATGGCAGCTGAAGATTTAAGCTCCCTTTCTGCCTGTTGTGCATCAAAAGCTATTCTTGTTAGCTCCATCACTGTGGGTATGTCTGCTTCCCGCACCAACCGTCTTAATGGACACTGAACATTCAGCTTATAGTTGGGTCAGATTTCTGATCTACCCTCTAAAATGGTGAAATAATTTCATTTATAGGCTGTGGTTCAGAGAACAGAAGGATAATGATCAACAATAATGATGCCCTGCAAACCTTCTGGAATTGTCATCCTTCCTTAAGTTTGTGAAAGGCTGAATAGACAGACCATCCACCTCTGAGGTTAACTTAATAATTACAGCCTTAACAAAACAAAAGCAAACACACAGTTGGATTAAAAATAAACTTCTGTTTGGCTGGCAATTTCAATGGGTTAATAGTTGGTTTTTAAGCTGTTTCGATTGTGGTAGGAACAGACTGGTTTGAAGCATGATGATGTGGAGGCTGAGGAAGACAAGTCATACTGGTGTAAGCCTTTCCTTCTGGCTTGGCTCTGAGCCATTGTTTTCTTCTTCCCGGTTTCCCGTAGTTTTGGTTGGGATTTGTTTTAAGTGTTTTATTCTCTGCCGAAATCTTGTCGCAGTTTGAGAAGGTCACAATGTGTGCAGATAAAGGTGCCCCAGATGTTTGTGGTAACCATGATTTTAGAATGGATGCAGCTGTTGGGTGAGTCTCTGCGGCCAGATGGTGTTTTCTGCAGTTTGAGAGAATTGCACATAAATGGGCATGAAAATGGGCTCTATAGCTCAAAAAAGATGGTTGGAATGTCTGTGCCCACTTCCTGTTGTGCACAGTTTGTTTTAAAAGTTAATTAGGTGGAAAGGCGGTCAAAAACCTCTAATGCATCTAAATCTCATGCAAAGCACAAGTTTGTGTTTGACCTTCAGCTCTTTTCTAATGGATAGGTAACCTCTTTAAAAAAATCACTGTGGTATAGATATCTTTTCCTAAATTAGTTATCACTTTCAATGAAGTTTCTGCTTCTGACATTTTAACACAATGAAAAATTCAAACCATGCTTAAAACATGTGAGGCGGCTATTAAAATAGGACCCAAAGGAATTGTACCCAAATGCAAAAAGCAGTTTGTAAGAAATAAGCCATAGAGCCATTTCTATTCTATTATTAATCCAGTCTTTGATGCAATGTATATTGATGCTGATTGTGAGTGTCAAAGTTTTGCAGCATTGTGGAGCACAATTCATTCCATGTAATCTAACATTGAAACTGGAAGATCAATTTCACTTATGTGGAGGGACTTGATTGTAAACAGACAGATGAATTATTATTTGAGGTAGAATCCTGTTTTGCTCCTTTCTGCCTCTTGTTAACATGATGTGAAACAATTGGATGGTACGTGTCAGCTAACAGCCGGTCTCATGACCTGAATGACTGACTGCCACTCGTCTTGGCCAGTATGATCAGCTTTTTAGTTTCCCAACTCTTTTAACTTAGATTTGAATACCTAGGCAACACCATTAGCCAATTCAACTACCATACCGATGGTCAGTTCAGCACATTTGTCTTGTGCAGTTATTCTTAGCATTATTCAAAATGTTGGCAAGTGCCTCTCCATGGGACATTTCCCTTCCACAATTTGCCACCCATTGAAATTTGGTATACACAGGGATTTTAGTGCCTTTGAGTTGTATTGAGAGCGAAGATGCCGGCATAGTTTGTGTGCTAGAGGGCTCCAGTGTTTGTCGTACTGGTGATTTAATAAGGTAAAAGTGTTGCTTTAGCTGCTGTTCAGCACAAGAGGCTATGTTGAGAAAGATGTTGAAATTTGCTGTCTGGATGGTTATTATTCAATTGTCCTGATATCCCATCCCAGTAGCACCCAGTTGAGTTGGAGTAAATTAGTCAATGTACCGGATTTTGGCTGCTGTTTAAAAGGATATCACCTTTCACTGTTCACTTGATGCCAAAAATTTGCAAAGGACTTTTGAAATAGATTGGGAACATTTTGCAACCCTCCATTGAGAAATTCTAGAGGATCATCATTTAAAAAGGGTAATTCCTGTAAGTCAGTGCTACTCTATCTAGTTGGACAGCTTACAGGGGTCATCAGGAGGAAGCCAGCCCTTGATCAAGTGAATTCCACCTGGTGTCCTCGTTGGTTTGCAGGAGAAAATGGAAGAGGCCATGAGGCCACGCAAAACAGCAGCAACTAGTCCAGGAGATAGGGACACAGTGGATTCCTTCGCCCCAGTGTGTGCAGGACATTCATACTGATCACAACTCCTGCACTTTCAGTGTTATACCCATGAACAAGTCATCTGCTTCCCCTCTGCCCTCTACCTGGAAAGTCTGTTCAGTCCAAACTGTGAGTGGAAGTGGGTATGAGAACCCAACTATACAGCTTTATGAAAGAAATGTCTAATCAGAGGTTGAATGTAAACCTGCTGGTGTTGCAGTTATATCATTACCACATGTGAAATTGCATGGATATCAACAATTAGAACAAAATGAGTGTGCTAAAAATCAAACTTGTAAACAAACAACTTTTTTAAAAAATTAACCTATTCAGTCAAGGCAGGCTTTGAAACGAGACCTTACCTGGAGAAAGGGTCATTACTGCACCACAAGACTCCTACAAGCTTACATTAGCAGCACAGGACCGAATTGCATTCTGTTTATACCCTTTAATCAAATAAATTTCTTAATTGATTGCATGAAATATAGCCAATTATTCGTACATCTTTAAGTACTTGGTCAATATAACCCAGGAGACTTTTTGGATACAGACCTAGGAATTGACCATGAAAATAGACTAATATACCTTGATATATTTGACTCACCCAATTCAAAGGCGGGGTTTGGGGTGGTGTTCAAGCTAGATGCACTGTGTAAGCCTGCACCTCAGTCCCTGCAATGCATTGTTTCAGTAGCTTTGTTCAAAACTAAATTCGATTTGTTGGCCATTTTGTGAATAGCAGAATTGGGGACACTTGAAAGATGGCCATTTTGTGTTTTAATGACAGTTTAATTAGAGTTAAGTCCAATAGGAGCTCGCTTTAATAACAATGATGATTTAGTGATGACTTTTGTGACTTTGATAATAATGATGATAATAAAACATTGCAGCATTGTGCAAACACTGGGCATGTGAAGCATAGAAACAAGTGCCCTGGTCAATTGATACACAACTGCAATTAAAAATCTCATGGCCATTTGTGTTTGCTGAGGCAAATTGTTGTTTTGGGTCAAGAATGAAATGCAGCTTCCCTTCAAAGTGTGTGAATTATTATTGCTTGTACCAGTTACAGTGCTTCTGAAAGATAGTCCCATTTCCTTTGGTATGTTCCAGCTGCAAGCTGTCCCTGCAACAGTAATGGCTATCATCTGCCAGCAGGTTGTGAGACTCTCTTTTGTACACTGTTGTAAAAGTAGTGCTGGCTTCCTGATTGAATTTCATCTTAGCCCAGCCAGGCCAGTTGACTTCTTGGAACTCCTGGTGGGAACTAGTTTGTACTTGTATCATCAAGAAGACAGTCCACTGCTTCATTTCCTTTCTTATGTCATTCCATCCCTGAGTGATATCCTACATGGATTGCTGCGAGGTGTGTTTTTTTCCAAAAAGAATCCCTTTTTTTTGTACATTCCTTAAAAGAAATTATGAGCAATGACTTGTTAACCCTTTTTAATTTCTTTGCTGAAATTTGTTCTCTGGTAGCTGGAAAGATACAACCAAAAGATAGTAATTGCTTGGTGGATTACAGAATATAATTTGAAACAATGATCGATTCTTTGTAAGATTAAAACTTCCTTTTCAATGTTCCATTGTGTATGGAACAGCATTTGCTGTTAATGGCCCTTCACACAATGAGAGCTGTTAGAGTCTTTAGAGCAAGTGCAAGAAAGCTTTGATTTCAGCTGTATTTTCCATTCAGCGTACTAAGTGCTAACATGAAGAATTTTATTTTTCTATACACAAATGCAACTGATTTTTTTTCTAAATGCCTAGTAAGCCTGACACACTTGGATGCACTATTATTGAGTGATCTAATGGTGGTTCATGGCTTTTATTGCTCTCTACAACGATCCCATAATGTGGTTATTGAAGGCTAAGGAACCTCTGAGCTTTCAGCCAGAGGCAGAGTTACTTCATACTCACTTTAGGGACCTGTGCTCACGAGATGGTGGTGACTTGAGAATATACCGCAGGATCTTTTGTCGCAGCTAGTGAAAAATGCATGCTAAACCATGCTTGGCTTGTCTGCCTCCTCTCCACCTATCCTCTTCTCTATCCATCCTCTATCCGCCTCCCCCTCTCTCCCTATTTATTTCAGAACCCTCTTCCCCTCCCCCATTTCTGATGAAGGGTTTAGGCCCGAAACGTCAAGTTTTCCTGCTCCTATGATGCTGCTTGACCTGCTGTGTTCATCCAGCCCCATGCTTGTTATCTCGGATTCTCCAGCATCTGCAGTACCTTTTATCTCTTATCTTTGAGAAGAAAATATTTGGAGGGCTACAGGCAAAGAGCATGGAGTGACACTAATTTGTTACCCTCATCAGCACAGACATAACAGATTGAACAGCCTCCTTCAATGTTGTTTGAGGCTGTGATGAGGTGAAATCTCTTGAAAGAGAAAGCATGAGATTACAGAATGGCTTGCTCTGACTTACCCTCCAGACATCTCGAATAATCACCACCCTGTGTTTTGATGGAAGTTCCTATGGACATTGTTGTGTCTTGGCATTTTAGCATTTCACAAAAACAATGGTAGTCCTCCCCAGAGTAAACATGTTTCTGACCGGAATGTTTGTGCAGGTTGCTGTGATCCATGTCCGCGTGTGCACCTCTGCCATACAACATTGACTGAAAGCTGTGTATAATTTTTAGTATATGTAGGTGGGAGTCAAAAGAAATACCTTCTAAAAGTTCTAATTTATATTGGGCTCTGCACATGATCTTTGGGAAGATTGATGCTCCTAATTCACACAATTTGTGAACTTGAGCCGGTATTCTTTGATTAACATCTTGATAGAACCAGACAGAAAACAATATCAAGATGCAAATTGTATCTTAACTGATAATTTCTGAATGCAGCAAAACTTGAAATATCCTAGATTCTCCTACGAATATTTCTTTCCATTCAAAACATGGGCTTCCTGTGCTACACCATCTAGTGGTTGTGTTTGCTGCAAATGCAGCTTTTTTTAATTTGGAGGGAGGGGACGGGGTGGGAAAAGCAAAAGAAAATAGTCTGATGAAGTGATGAGGACACAGGGTGAGGCACTGGTTAGGCAGTTGCAGCTAAGTATGGTACCACAATTTTATGTGAACAAAACATTTTTTTTCTATATGTTAAGTTGAACAGCTAATTTATGCCAGGAAACAAATCTGTCTGATGTGGAATGTGGCCAGAATTAAATTAGCACTAGGTTTTCTGTGGCTGACTTTGACAGTCTTTGCTGTCCTGTTGTTTGTCTCCCACTTTAAGTGGAGACTTTAGATTGGCTTAAAAGCAGATGAAGCATTTTAAAGAAAAAAATATATGAATGATAATTACATATGTAAAATCTGCGTGTACATATTTTAGAGATATGAGGTAACAGGTAATACAAACAGGTGAGTAAGCTTCAAGCAATGTTTTTGTACAACTGGGAACCAGATGAAAAGCCGATTTGAGATAGGGCTGGTTGTCTCAGTGCCTTGTCTCTGAGGGAAACCTGTTTATGGTACAACATGACTAATTCTTCCCCTCGGAAAACAAATAGAACAAACAGAACATCTTATTTCAAATGTTCAAAACGCATTTTGTAATCTCTCCGCAGTTACAGATTATTCAACTGTAGAAAGAAAGGATTGCTTTAAGGGAACTGTTAAGACTTGCAGCTGACAAAAAAAAACCCAGTATTCTTTTTCCTGGATTGGTCTTAATCTGTGTTTGCAATTTAAAGGTTTTCACTTCCTTGTAGTTAAATACCTTGACATGTAATTTCAGAGAGACTTAAATGTTGATTCAGTCCACTCAAGTTTCAGAGGACAAATCAGATTCTGAAAGTAGACTTTAAGCAATTCCGTACAACTGCAGGGGGAAAAGTTCATTGTGAAAACAAAGACAAATAATGACACAATACTGACAGCCAGCAATTCTGGTTTTTGTAATGAAAAAAGTAAGGGGAGAGGGTCAGGGGCGAGGGGAATGTTTGTGAAATGTTTCTGTAAGGATATTTCCATGCCATCATGATGGATATTATGAACTGTTGCACTGATATAGTGACTCAAGGATTTTGGCTCTTCTTCAGAGAATTAGATCTCTTTTATCTGTCTTTCAACAACTTGTGCAATATATAGTTTTCATATTTTCTATTCCATTCCATACAGTGTTTATTGCTTCAGCGCCAAGCTGCCGAGATGCTTGCCACACTGTAAAGCAGAACCTTATAAATGGATTCTGTTTCCCTTTGATCTGAGGGCTAGGGTTCCTCTGTAGTTAGTCATCTGTCTGGTGTAGCGACAGAAATGACATTCAATGGCAGAAAGGCAACCTTGGCTGAACAGCACTTTGCTAAATGATTAGAAACCTTTCCTTAAATCAAAATATCCCTTGTGGCAAGCTGCTGACGCTGTGCAGCTTTTAGAGGGGAAATAAACTGGCATCTGCTCTGGCCAAATTATTTGCTTGAGTGTAATGAAATGAAATTGGAAGATTTATTTGTGGTTTTGTGAGAGCGGATTTTGATTTCTCCGGACGGGCCTGAGTTCTGTTCGAGTATTTGTTTTGGCTGAAGCTGTGTGACTGGTGCTCAGACCTCCCACCTCAATAACCGTAGCATAAATGTGTTCCTTCTGCTTGAGGCTCACTGCTGTTAAATTGATGAGAAAATACCATTTGTGTGAAGAGAACAGATCTTCTAGATTAATGTATGTGTTTCCTTTTAATCAAGTTTTCTCAAACCATCTAAAAGTCAATATCAACAAGTTAACCATCCACGGCCCCATGGACCTAAAGTGCTGTGCAATCGGAATATGGATGTTTTTGGTTAGGCCAGCATTTATTTGTCATCCCCAACATTAGCACCGTGTTGATAAGAGATGGAGTCACATATAGGTATGATTGCAGCTTTTCTTCCATCAAGATCATTCATGAACCTGTCAACTGTTTCCTAAGAACTTTACATGCACTTTTACTGTTACCAGTTCTTTTTTGGCAGATTTCTAAAACACAACTCAAATTCTCAAACTGCCATTGTCTCTGGATTATGAGCCCAGGCCTCCAGGTTACTAGCTCAGCAGGTTTTCAGTTTGCACCCCAGGCTGAAGTACGTACATAGCTATTTGAAGGATGAGTTAATTATAAGAATGCCTGACTTTAAATAGAGTGCATAAAGTAGTTTGTGCTCCTATGGAGAATGAATGGGACACATACTAACTTGCATAGTCCACATCGAGCTAGGGAGGTTTGGTTGTAGGCCTGGCAGCATCTGTGAAGAAAGATCAGGGTGAATGTTTCGGCTCCATTGACCCTTCCTCAGAACTGATGGTAGCTAGGAAAATGACGGTTTATATGTAAAAGATAGGGTGGGGGGAGGAGATAAGGAGTAAAGGATAGATAGGGATAGAGCCCAAAGAGAGAGAAAAACAGTTGGACAGACAAAGGAGTTGATCATGATCTCCGTGATGTTCAGTGTTCCACAGACAGCTGATCTTGTCACATCCTGAGATCCACACTCAGTGCCATTGGTGTCACATACACACTCTCAACCTTTCTCTCCAACAGCATCGCAACATACTGGTTCAGGGTTGCAGCACTCCACAGTTCCACTTCATTGTCCGGCTCATTCATCATGCTAACCAGAAACTTTTTTGTTTCCTTTCAGGCATCAAGGCCCACAAGATACAACAACTCAGAGATACCCTTACCCCTCTGGAACTTTCCTCCCCTCTCTTTCCCTCTGACTTCATCCCCTCCCCTGACCCCATCTCCTGTTGGGTATTCACCATCCCCCACAAACCTTCCGCTCTCAGATGCTGAACGTTCTGTACTCAGCAAAGGCATCAGCTTTATCCCTCTGCGTCCCCACCTGAACAAATTTCGGGCATGACATGATGCCAAACTTTTCTTCTACCGTCTTTGTTTCCGGGCCCATTTCTTTGGACAAGAGTCCTCTCCCCATCCCATAGACCCTTCGCCCAGTTCCAGTACTCTCCGTCCACCTGGACCCCTCCCTCTGTCCTTTTACCTACACTCAATCTGTTAATTGAGAACTGTTGACGTGATATCGGTCGCCTCAATTTCTCTGCCACCCTGACCCAATCCAATTTATCTCCCTCTGAACTGACACTCTGTTCACTTAGACCCAACCCTGACTTTGTTATTAAGCCTGACAATAAGGGCGGTGCTGTTGTATTCCGGTGTGCTGACCTCTACATCACAGAGGCTGAGTGCGATTACTAACCTCATTTCATCTTGTAATTTCTCCCCCACTGCCTCCAAGCTGATAGTCCCCCAGCCCCACACAGCTTGCTTCTACCGCCTTCCAAAAATCTACAGACAGAACAGTCTGGGCAGACCCATTGTTTCAGCCTGCTCCTGCTCCACAGAATTCATCTCTTCCTATCTTGATTCAGTCTTCTCTCCACTGGTCCAATCCCTGCCCATGTACATCCGTGATTCCTCTGACGCCTTACGCCAGTTTCAAGACTTCCAATTTGCAGACTCCAGCACCTCCTCTTCCCCATGGACGTACAATCCCTTTCCACATCCATTCCCCACCAGGGCGGTCTCAGGCATCTCCACTTCTTCCTGGAGCAAAGGCTTGAACCATCCCCACCCACCACCACCCTCCTCCGTTTGGCCAAGCTCATCCTCACCCTCAACAATTTCTCTTTTAACGCCTGTCATTTTCTTCAGGTCAGAGGGGTGGCCATGGGTCCTAGTTATGCCTTTCTCTCCAAGGGGTACGTGGAACATTCTTTGTTCCGGTCCAATTCTGGCCCCACCCACAACTCTTTCTCTAATATATCAATGATATCGTTGGTGCTGTTTTCCTCTCTTGTCCGGAATTGGGAACATTCATCGATTTCACTTCCAGTTTCAACCCTGCCCTCATTTCACTTGGTCTAGCTCTGACTTCTCCTTTCCCTTCCTAGACATCTCTGTTTCCATTTCTGGGGTAGACTGGCCACTAATATCCACTATTAACCCACCAAAGGGATCCTCTGAAACATCCATTATCTTCCTCAACCGAGGATTCCCCAGCACCGTTGTCAACAGGGCCCTCAACCACGTCCGATTCATCTTCAGCACTGCTGCTCTCACCCCTTCTCTTCCCTCCTGCAACAGCGATAGGATTCCCCTTGTCCTTACCCAGCATCCCACCAGCATCCACATCCAGAAGATCATCGGATGCCATTTCTGCCACGTCCAGCAAGATGCCACCACTAGACACATATTCCCCTCCCATTCCCTTGTCCACCTTCCACAGGGACCGATCCTTCCGAGACACCCTGCCCCACACTTCCTTCACTCCCAAAACCCCCGCACCGCCCCACAGCACCTTCCCCTGCAACCGGTGAAGGTGTAACATCTGCTCATTTACCTCATCCCTCCCCAGTATCCAAGGGCCCAAACATACCTTCCAAGTGAAGCAGCACTTTACCTGCACTTCCCAGAATCTAGTCTACTGCATTCGCTGTTCACGATGTGGTCTCCTCTACTTTGGGGAAACGAAGTGTAGACTAGGTGACCGCTTTGCAGAACATCTCTGTTCTGGCTGCAAAAAAATCCCTGAGCTACCTGTTGCCTTTAACGCACCACCCTGTTCCCTGGCCAACATCTGTCTCAGGCTTGCTGCATTGCTCCAGGAAAGCTCAGGGCAAGCTGGAAGGAAAACGCCTGATTTTCTGCTTGGGAACCCTGCAGCCCTCTGGACTCAATATCAAGTTCGATAATTTTAGGGCCTAAACTCTCCCATGTCCTAGCCCCCTACCCCACACACCAGGCCTTGTTATCAAATAGCCTACCTTCACACACTACCTACTGTTGGTCATCAACAGTCCTCATTAACAGCTATTCACCCTCCTAGCCAAATCATTATCAACTCCTTTGTCTTTCCAGCCTCTCCTCTCTCTTTGGGCTCTATTCCCACCTATCCTTTACTCCTTACCCCCTCCCACACCCTATCTTATGCATATAAACTGATATTTTCCTAGCTACCATCAATTCTGACGAAGGGCCACCAAACCCAAAACATTAATTCTGATTTTTCTTCACAGATGCTGCCAGACCTGCTGAGCAAATCCAGTAACTTCTGTTTTTGTTCCTGATTTACGGTATCCTCAGTTCTTTGGTTTTTCATTTGGTAGTAGGTCTGTTTGCTTCTCCTTTTTATTCCCTTGGATAGCAGCGAGGATCCTACAATTAAACTCTGAAGTAAGGATACTAAAAATCAGGCTGATTTGCTGCCACTGGTTTTTATCGATATCTGATGAAGGAAAGTGCATAGGTGTGTGGGAGGTCAGGAGAGTCTCAATCTCAGATTCAGCAGTGGGATTTCTTGCGATCCGGTGGCCTGTTAACACAGAATACCTAAGTTTACATTAGCAGAATGACCTCTTGAAACCCTTATATGAGCGTTAATAAAAGTTAGGAGAGCAAATGCAAAATAAATTTCTCAATATTTTCTGTGTGCAATACATCAATAACTTTTCAAGAGCTAAAAGTAAGAAACAAATAAAAAGAGTCAACCTATTAAACTGGAATGACAATGTTAGAACACATTCAAGTATTGGTTCCAAGGGTTCATAGCTGCTCCTTTGTTCACAAACAAGAAGTGTTTCACAGTGTCAGTAATGTCTTTTTCTGTTGGGATAAATGAGTACACGTGGGGCCCGGGATGAGCATTTAGAAAGGCAGAGCACATTTTGTGTGGATACTCATCAGTGTTTGGTGTGTCAACCCAAGAAACAGAAATGCTCAATTACTTGAGAGTTAAGAGGACGCATTGTCGTTGAAGTTTTATCCAGGTCAGTTTTCTTTTCTTTATTGTCAATGTTGCGCACTCACTTAGGCTGTTTTAGCCAAGGCTTATTCTTTCATGAATTACTTACACTTCATCAATATAAAGAGGAACGGAGAGAATCTCTGCTACCCTGAGGAAACAGTGCTTCAAAAACAAAACAAACCACTGTAATAAATACGTCCTATTATTGGAAAGAGTGATTTTTTTCACCAGGAAAGTAGCTTAGGGTGGATTTTTGGTGAGATCCAACAAATGCTAGGACCAAAGAGGAGGCAGACAATAATGAGAGAGGTGTTATAAACAGCTAGAAAAAGAAATGATGCTTCGGTGCATGCTACTGTGAAAATTTGTGATGGCTTATAGCTGACCTTTTTTCTTTATGAAAAGAAATCCTAATGCCACTGTAAACTCTGTGTGTTTTTGTTGGCATTATTCTGTGGGAAGCAAGCTAGTCTGCACTCTCTTACGCACTCTCTCATAATACCTGGTCACAGCCACACTGTATATCTCACAATATCCCACACCACACTCTCAGATTTTCAGTAGAAATCAAAGAACTGTTTCTATGGGATACCACCGAAATGTCTATCTTTACCAGTATTAGCAAATAAAAAAATGCAAAGAGGATAACATGATGGCTCGGTGCTTAGCATTGCTGCCTCACAGCGCCAGGGGCCTGGGTTTGGTATACAGACGTATGGAGTTTGCACGTTCTCCCCAAGCCTGCGTGGGTTTCCTCCGGGTGCTCCGGTTTCCTCCCACAGCCCGTAGATATGCAGGTTAGGTGAATTGGCCAAGCTCTATTGCCCAAAGTGCCCATGGGTGTGTCGGCTGGGTGGATTACCCATGGGAAATGCAGGATTACAGGGATAAGGTGGGTTTGGGTGGGATGCTCTTTGGAGGGTCATTGTGGACTCAGTGGGCCAATTGGCCTGCCTCTGCATTGTAGGCATTGTGTGTAAAGCTCCTATGTTTTATGCTAATCCCATATTTTTCTAAAATTAGCAAAGGGTAGAAGGGTATAGAAATTTCAAGTGGTAGGTGGGTGGTGATGGGAGTAACAAGTGAAGTTGCTAGCTGTTTTTTTAAACTGCTGGTAATGTTATGGATCAGAAAACCAGGCAGGGTTAGAGTCTGCAAACTGAGGAAGGGTCACCGGACCCGAAACATTAACTCTGTTTCTTCCTTCACAGATGCTGCCAGATCTGCTGAGCTTTTCCAGCAATTTCTGTTTTGTTTCCTGATTTATAGTATCTGCAGTTCTTTTGTTTTTTATTTAGGATTAGAGTGTACATTGATATGTTACCATTTATTATCCATCCAGAGATGAAAGTTACGTAAAGACTTTACAGTATGCATAATGCTAAAATATTTTTTGAGTCTACTGAATCAAAATTTAAAAGTATACAGAATTATTGGGAAAATTCTGAATTTTGAATTTATAATGAAAAGCCCCAGATAAAAAGTTGTAGCAATTTTGCTTCATTAAAATGTGTGTATCTGTGCACATCCTATACTGTAAATCCACCTGACATCTATCTCAGAGCACAGCAAGTGAGCAGAGGAGAGCACAGAGAGTAAACTAATGCCACATAATTGGTAACAATAACTTTCATTTCAACAGCATTTTCAATGAACAAAAATGTTCCAACATACTGAAGAAAGGAAGTTTAAGGGTGTGGGTGTGGGT
Source organism: Ginglymostoma cirratum (assembly GCA_024137785.1). Classification (NCBI taxonomy): domain Eukaryota; kingdom Metazoa; phylum Chordata; class Chondrichthyes; order Orectolobiformes; family Ginglymostomatidae; genus Ginglymostoma; species Ginglymostoma cirratum. The sequence goes on from JAHRHZ010000050.1 coordinate 13,370,537, forward strand.
GTGTGTTGGTAATGCAAAAACTTGACCCTGAATTGACAAGGGATAGGTTTTCCAAGCTCAGGGGGTGTAGGAATTTCACTTAGGTGCTACGTGCTGGTGAGTTTTAACGCCACAGCATATCACTGCATAGGCCTTTCTGCTATAACAGTGTTTCGTTAACGCAAATTGGCTTTAACGTGATTGAATAGTGGACACTGTTTGGATAACGCAAACTTTCTGCTGTACAGATATAGCGATTTTCTGTCACGCTTTCCCTATAGCGTGATTTTCTATAGCGTTAGGTCACAGGAATGCAATTGTCGCATTATAGGAGAAATACCTCTATGTCACCAAGGCTCATTTGACATAGCACCCCCCAAACCAGTGACATGTATCACTGAGCAACACTTGGCCAGTAGATGTATGGAAGCACCAACCCTACAAGTCAGGCACCATGCTGACATGGATGTGTGCTACTGTTCTTTCACTGACCATGGGCCAAAATCCTGGAGCTCCTTTCCTCACAGTACTGTAAGTGTATTTATACCTCAAAGGCTGTAGTGGTTCAAAAAGGCAGTGCACCATCACCTTCTCGAGGGCTTTTAGGGATGGGAAGTAAATACTGGCCTATCCAGTTAATAGAGGGACTGAAGAAATAATGGAGGAGTATTGCTGCCTATCACCAGCTTACATGAGGAAGCTAATGTCTGCAAAGGATGGCATCAATGAGAAGCAGCTAGATGAAGATGAAGAAAACATTCAGGGAGAAGCCCTGAAGTGAAGATACTTTGGGAAGAGAAGACTGTTATCAATGGTACAGCAGGGAAAAACTGGCACTTAGCAATGTGGATAAAGAATTTGGAAGTGGATAATACAGTCATCCTTGGCAAAGGCAGAAAGGTTAAGAAGGGTAAAGATGGAAGGAGATAAACATGAAAATGTCATCCCTGGCTTCCGTAGGGATTACTTTACTGCAGTGGGAAGGTTGGAACCCCTGGAAGGTGAGATTCGAGCAGGGACTTGCAGGAGAGCAATAGATTATTTTACACATACCCTCCACAGACTGTTACCAAACGCCTCCTGCAGAATGTAAACAAATCTCTCCTGTAGCCTGTAACCAACCACTCCATAGATTGTTACTGAACCCAGCTATAATCAAATTCCCTGCAGATGATAACAAACCTCCAAACATTAACCAAATCCCAATAAAAAGGTCAAGTCAACAGCGTCTGACTGGACCGTAGGGCTGCTCTCTCATTAGAGAGAGACGACTGGTGGTGGTTTAACCTGAGGGCCATCCGCCTCAGATAAGAGACATTGAGAAGCAGAATGCTCATGGTAACCTCAGTCTGTGCAAGAATTGAACCGACACTGCATCACCAAACCGGCCGTCCAACCAACTGAGCTAATCAATGCCACCCCACCCCACCCAGCCCCAGTGCAAATAAACTAACTACACTCCTTCCATAGGCTGTAACAAAAGCCCCTGTCAACAGGAATAAACCCTGCATAGACTGTAACCAAACCCTGATAAATTGTAATCAGCACTCCTAGAAACTGTAACCAAATGCTTGTAAATTGTAACAAACATTCCTGTAGATTGTAATTTACATCCCTAAAGATTGTAACCAATAGATTGTAATCCAATGCCTGTAGATTGTAACCAACTCATGGTCTGTAACCCGACCCCACATAGACTGCAACCAACACTGCCAAACCTCGCATAGACTTCAACCAGTTCCCCTTTTGACTGCCTTCAGGCCCACCCTTCAATTACTATTTCAGAGATATTCCATTTTCCAAATCACTTGCATGCATATTCCAAAAAGTTGCATTAATAACCTTGTTGTAAAAGAACATTTAGGGCTAGGTGAGCACAATATTGGTAGAACTTTACATTATATTTGTAAGTGAGGTAGTTCAACTTTAAACAAAAGGTGTTAAATTGAATTAAGGGAGTATTTGTAAATACATTGAGAATCACAACTGTTCATAGGCAATAGACTGCCTTTAAAGACTGCCTATATGGCTTACAGCAACTATATGTTCCAACAAGGTGCAGAAAACTCAAAAAGGTTAGTCACCCATGGCTGACAAATTAAGTTAGGGATAAGTTTATATAAGGTTCTATAAGAATGTATAAGATTAAAAGAAAAGCTACATAAAGTAGCCAAAATTGTAATGAATCTGAGGATTGGGGAGTTATTAGAATATAGCAAGGGACAATCAAGAAACTGATAAAGAAACAGTGAATAGACTATGAATGCAATTTAGCAAAAAAAAATCAAATTGCACTGTAACAACTTAAGCAAGTACATAAAATGAAACATTTGGATGATACATTCATGGTCTATTAAAACTAGAGTCAGGAGAATTTATAAAATGGAACAGAGAAATGGGAGAGAAGTTAAATTATTACTTTGTGCCTGTTTACACTGAGTAAAATACCATAAATCTCCCAGAACTAGAGGATAATGGGAAGTCAAAAGAGACTAACATTAATAAGGAAGTTGTACAGAGAAGTAAATAGGGCTGAAAATTGATAAGTGTGTGGGACCTGATAGTCGGCATCCCAGAATGTTGAACAAGGTTGCCATTAGAGATAGTCGATACATTAGATTTTGGAATGATTCTTGCAGTTTGGAAGCATGTAAATGTTGCCCCATTATTTAAGAAAGGAGCAAGGAACAAAAACAGGGAACTACACACTATGTGCCTTGCATCAGAGGTAGTGAAAATGCTGGAATCTATCATAAAAGAGGGGATAAATATACACAGGTAAAAACGATCTGATTGGAGGATGTTATTGATAAAAATGATAAGGGAGAGTTGATGGATAAATTTGTATTTGAATTTTCAGAAGGCTTTTGATGAGACTTTGCACCACTTCCACCCACCATCGCGCCAGGAAGTTGGTAAGCAGAAGTAAAGCACATGATATAGGACATGTGGATTAAGGATTGGCTAACAGATACAGAACAGCGAATATATAGATCATTTTCACTTTGGCAGGCTGTTACTACTGGAGTTGCACAAGTATCAGTATTTGAGTCGTAGCAATTTGCGACATTTGGCAATGTTTTGGAGGTGGGGAACAAGTGTAATATTTCCAACTTTGCAGATGATTCAAAGCTATGTGTGTTGTGATGGAGATGTAAAACATTTTCAGGAAGGTTTGGACAGGCTTAATGATTGGGTGCTGACATGGCAGATGGAAGATCATGCAGAAAAATGTGATGTTACTCACTTTGGTAGGAAGAATAGAATAGGATTTCAGTACAAGAGAGTGAAGTCTTGCTTCACTGTACCAGGTTTGGTCAGACAGAGTACTGTTTGCGGTCTTGGTCTCCTTATCTCAGGGAAGATATTATTTCCATACTGGGAGTGGAATGAAGATTTGCCAGGTTTGTTCCTGGAATTGTGGCACTGTTCATTGAAGGGACATTTGGCAAACTGGGCCTGTATACGTTAGATTTCAAAGAATGAGAGGTGATTTGTTGAAACCTACGAATTAATTAAAGGGATAGATAGGATAGATTTAATTAAGATGTTTCCCCTGGTTGAGGAGCCTCGAACCAGGGACGAACTTAAATATAAGGGTGATGGCGGCATGATGGCTCAGTGGTTAGCACTATTGCCACACGGCACTGGGGACCCAGCTTCAAATCTATCCTTGGGTGACTCTGTGCTGTTTGCACATTCTCCCTGTATCTGCGTGGGTTTCCTCCGAGTGCTCGGGCTTCCTCCCACGATCCAAAACTGTGCAGGTTGGGTGGATTGGCCGTGCTAAATTTCCTATAGTGTCCAAGGCTGTGTAGGTTAGGTGGGTTAGCCATGGGAAATGCAGGATTGCAGAGATAGGGTAGGGTATGGACTTGATGGGTCAAATGGCCTGCTTCCACACTGTAGGGATTCTATGGAGCCATTCGGACTGAGATGAGAGTTTATTTTTACTGAAAGAATGATGAGTATATGGAATTCTGTACACCAGAGTGCAATGGGAGTTCAATCTTTGCGTACATTTGAAGAGGTGATTGATAAATTTTTGATGGCTGATGACATAAAGGGTTCTGGGGATAGTGTGGGCACAGGGCGCAGTGTTTGACTATTATTACTGTTAATTGTTCATATTAAATGACAGACCAGGCTCAATGGATTGAATGGCCTACTCCTGTTCTTATGTTTCAATGAGATTATATCCGGTCATGGGAGTTCCATTAGGTAGAATTTTTGATATTTGTAAAATACGGCCTTGTTGTGTCTACTAAGGAATTTTGCTGGTTTAAGTGCCACACACTGGCATTACACCTAATTCGCTGTCAGTTGACATGGTATAAATTGTGTAAGACATGAAGTTAATGCTCTTATCCATTTTCTGCTCAGATTCAACACAGCCTGTGATAGACACCATAGATAAATGGTTACACATTTCTTTTGCAATTTGTGAAAGATATCAATGAGCTGGTTGTCTCAAGAGGCCTGCAAAACATAGCTGTTGTTTCTTTCTTTAACATACTGAACCAATCATTCAAACAGCCTCCCTCGGCTAATTAAAATGATGACATTGGTAAAAGCAAAAACAGATGTAAATAATAATAAATTAGCAAATCAGATTGTCCACCTTTGGTCATCATTGGGAAAGAATGAAGAGAAATAAGCTTGCTTATGAAAATAAGAAAGCTTTTAAAAATGTGGAAGTGACTGATTTAAGGGTTGAAGTAAATCACATGGAGGCTTGCATTCAGCAGGGAATTCAAAGTTTATCGGCATTTGTTGATAACAATTCATTAACAATTGCAGTTAATTAAAGGAGATGAGGCTCTGGTATGTAGATCCTGACAGATATCAAAAGGGCTCTTACACTAGTTTATGGACACAGTGCTTTGCCAGTCATTTAAAAATATTTCACTTACATTGTGATTCACTGAGTACAAACAGCTCAAGGCATCTCACACAATCAAGGGCCTTTCAATTCTGCATAGTAGTGTGAAGCAGGCATTATTGATTAACCTGCTTGTTGTACACATATCACAACGAGTAGCTTCACAATGGAAATTCAAGTTAGAGACGATATATAATAGACAGTGGAATCAATTGACAGCCCTATTGCTCAGAAGAGGCATGTTTGGTCCATTGTACCTGTGTTAGTTATTTGAAAGAGCTCTGAAATTAGTCTCGCACCCTTGCTCTTTTCCATTGCCTAGGTTATGCCATCAAGCATTAATCAAATGAGCCCAGTTAGTTTGTTAGTAACAAAAAAGCTGCAGATACTGGAATCTAAGGTAGACAAACAGGAGGCTGGAATTATGAGGCTAGACTAAATCGTAAAGAAGGATAATACCCAAATCATTGACTTCTCCTCTTCCAGATGCTGCCAGGCTTGTTGTTTTCTTCCAGCCTCCTGTTTGTCCAGTTTGTTAATAACTTGTTTGACAGGAAAGATGAGATTGCAATCATTGAAAAAAGCATTGATCAAAGTACTTTAAGTGTAACATGATTTTATAAAAATCTACATTAATTACTTAAACTTCAAAGCATTTTCAGTAAGTTGTGCAGATCTTAATGCACGAAGCCACATGAAAATGGTGCAGGATGCATTTTTCTAAGTTTTAATCATAATTGTTTGAACAGTAGTTTGGCAGGATCATTTTCATTATTGGTCTGTAATCATCCCACTGTTTTACTAATCAAACAGTGAAGGTGAAATTATACCGTTCATATCTCTGAGCTGTTCTTACAAAGAGTTACTTTGGAGCCCAGTGCTTGTTGTCTATGCAAATACAAACGTGAATTTCAGTTATCATATTGTCCCAGCAATAGCAATGAGAAGATTTATGTATTGATTTACTTGAAGGAGAAATGCTGGCCAGATTCCTGAAGAATTTCCATCTTAATCATTGAAACAGACAGACATTGATTTAACATCTTGTGTGAAGAATGTCAGACCTTCACCAGTGTCAATCTAGCCCTGGGGCAGAGCTTGACCCTACAACTTTCTGACCGAGAGCCAACCTGAGAACTATCAGCTCTGCTAAGAAGAATCATATCAAACTCAAAATGCGAACATTTTTCCATCTGCAGATTTGCAGCTGAACCTGCCGAGCTTCTCCAGAACCTTGTTTTTTTTTCCATATCTCCAGGGCCTACCATGCCTTTCTTTTATTAGAACTGCTGCTGCTTGTGATGTGCTGAAGAAACTGAAAGCAACTGCTATTCACTGTTACTCTGTTTTTCTCTGAAAAAGCTGAGGCATATTAAGGTGCGGGTCCTAGAAAGTACTCTGCCTGAGTTGCCATTTTTGTGTGTGTGTGAGACAAAGCCAATTTGCATGCCGCAAGTTGATGTGCAAAGAGATGTAGTGATACATTTTCTGCTTCCAGTGACATCAGTTCAAAGTTAACAACGCTGATCGTTTCAAAGAGTTTTGAGCACTTGGAATGCTCTGGCTGCCACCCTGAACTAATCCAGCACAAGGTCAAATTTGAACTGTTCGCTGATTATATATGCATACTGCCCAGTGTACTTTCTACTGGTTGACGTGGGGAGCATCATGGAATTGTAGAATCCCTCCAGTATGGAAGCAAGCCATTTGACCCATTGAGTCTACATTGACTGTCCAAAGACCATCTCACTCAGACCATCCTCCCCTGCATTTCCCATGGCTAACCTACCTAGCCAGCATATCCCTGGACACTATGGGCAATTTAATATGGCCAATCTCCACATCTTTGGACTGTAGGAAGAAACCGGAGCACCCGGAGGAAAACCACACAGACACGGGGAGAATGTGCAAACTCCACACAGCCACTGGAAGGTGGAATCAAACCCAGGTCCCTGGCGCTGTGAGGCAGCAGTTGGAGTAGGCTGTGTTTGTTTTCTCCACAGCAGAGCATCTAGAGATTACAATAGTGTATGGGACATATCTGGCATTTGATGTAAGCCAAAAGCTGGTAGCTATTAAAGAGGTGTAGAGCTGGATGAACACAGCAGGCTAAGCAGCATCAGAGGAGCAGGAAAGCTAACATTTCAGGTCCAGACCCTTCTTCAGAAATTTTCTGATTTTCTGAAGAAGGGTCTCGACCCGAAACATCAGCTTTCCTGCTCCTCTGATGCTGCTTGGCCTGCTGTGTTCATCCAGCTCTACACCTTGTTGTCTCAGATTTTCCAGCATCAGCAATTCCGACTATCTCTGCAGCTATTAGATAGGGGTTGGTTTAACTCAGTTGGTTAGGCAATTGGCTTGCGACGCACTGTGATGCCAACTGCATAAATTCAATCCTCACAATGGCTGAGATTACTCCCCTTCTCAACCTCTCCCCTCACCTGAGCTATGGTGCCCCTCGGGTAAAATTAAACCAGTCATCTCTCTCTGAGAGAGCAGTCCTATGGTCTGGTAAAATTATTGCAACTTGGCTTGACCTGAGCTGTTAAAGAACGTATGGCAACATTCGGAGAAGTGCAAAGCATCCTGTCAGTGTCCTCAGCAGCATTGCTCCCTCCACTTAGGCCACAAGATGTAGGAGCAAAAGTAGGCCATTCAGCCCTTCCAGTCTGCTTTATCATTCAGTGAGATGATGGCTGATTTGATAATCCTCAATTCCACTTTCCTGCCTTTGCCCCCACAACCCTTGATCTCCTTAATGATTAAAAATCTGTCTCAACCTTGAATACACTTAATGACCCAATCTCAGCAGCCCTCTATGGTAAAGAATTCGACACATTCACAAGCGTCTCAGAGAAGAAGTTCCTCCTATCTCTGTCTTAAATGTGCAGCAGCTTATTCTGCCTCTGCTGAGAGACTCTTCCCTGGTTGTTAAACTCATATCCTGAGCACATCCTGGGCAAGTGTTGCTTTTTCACTTTTGCCTTTTTTTTACTGTTTTAGAGTTTGTAAGGACTATATTCTAAAGTAGCAAGAACCAGAGAATAAGTGTCAGAGAGAGATTGGATATTAAGCATCTTCCAAAAGGTTTAATTTAGAAGAGGTAAGACATGGCAGTAGAGCTCAAAGTTGTGGCGTGCTCTTCCTGCTCTATGTGGAAAATCTATGCCAGGGACCAGCAGTACAGGAAGAATTCCCCGCTGCAGCTCCTGGAAGTCTGTGTTTTGGAGTTGGAGCGGCAGCCGTGAGGCTGAGTGTATCATGGATAGCACATACAGAAAACTGGTCAGTCGCAGGCTAAGAAGGGAATGGGTGAGCAAGAGGACTAGGCAGGTAATGCACAGGTCTCCGGTGGCTATTGCCCCACCAAACATATATACCACTTTGGATACAGTTGAGGGGAATGGCCTCTCAGGGAAAAGCAACAAACGTTAAATTCATTGCAGCACAGCTGTCTGTCACACAGGGGAGGAATAAAAAAAGTGCTGGATTCAATTGTAAGGAAAACAGACAGACATCTCTGTGCCCACAGATGAGACTGCAGGATAGTACATTGCCTTCCTGGTTCCAGGGTCAGTAATGTCTCAGAGTGGCTATGGGACATTCTGCAGGGGAATGTGAATAGCAAGTGGTACACATTGGGACCAATGAAGTAGGTTACAAAAGAGGAATAAGGCCCTAAAAGCAGAATATAGGGAGTTAGGAAATGATTTAAAAAGTGGGACCTCAAAGATCTGAGGATTACTGCAAGTGAAATGTAGTGGTCAGAGTAGAAATAACAGGACTTCGGTTAGATCACAGCTGGAGTACTGCATGCGGTTCTGGTGTCCACACTATAGGAAGGCACTGATTGCACTGGAGGATGGCAAAGGAGAGTCACTAGATTATTGCCTGGAGCATTTCAGCTATGAAGAGAGGCTGGATAAATTCAGGTTGCTTTCTTTAGAGCAGAGAAGATGGGGGATGGGGTGGGGGAGCCTGAGAGGTGTGTAAGATTATGAGGGGTTTAGACAGGATAGATGGAAAGCAATTGTGTTCCCCTTATTTGAAGGGCAAATAACAAAGAAGTAGAATTTTAAAGTGAAAGGCAGGCAGTTTGGAGGGGATTCGAGCATAAACCTTTTCACCCAGAGTGTGGTAGGTGCTGGAATGCACTGCCTGAGAGTAGTAGCTCAGGCAAGAAAATTCATAATATTTAAGAAATACTTGGATGACCATTTGAAGTGTCATAACATTCAAGGAAGAGTGAGAAAGTGGGACTAGCATAGATAGTAATATATTTTGGTGGTACAGATTCATTGAACATGGAACAGTACAGTCCATGATGTTGTGCTGAACATGATGCCAAATTAAGTAATCCCTTCAGCCTGCCCATGGTCCATATGGTCCATTCCTTGCATATTCATCTTCTTCTCTAAAAGTCTCTAAAGTGTCCCGATTGTATCTGCCTCCACCACCAACCCTGGCAGTGCGTTCTAGACTCTTACCACTCTCTGTGTAAAAAACTTGACCTTTACTTCTCCGTTGAACTTGCCCCATCTTACCTTTAAATGCTCCTTCGTATTAGACATGTCAACTCTGGGAAAAAGATTCTGACCATCAACCCTATTGAAACATCTCACAATTTTATGCGCTTCTATTAAGTCTCCCCTTGGCCTCTGCCACTCTAGAGAAAACAACCTGAGTTTTTCTAGCCTCCCTTTATAGCTCATACCCTCTAACCCAGTCAGCATCCTGGTAAACTCTGTACTCTGTCCAAAGCCTCCACATCCTTTCTGTAATGTGGTGACCATAATTGAACATAATACTCTAAGAGTGGCCTAACCAAAGTCTTATAAAGCTGAAGGGATACTAGGGACTGCAGATGCTGGAGAATCCGAGATAACAAGGTGTAGAGCTGGATGAACACAGCAGGCCAAGCAGCATCAGAGGAGCAGGAAAGTTGATGTTTTGGGCCTAGACCCTTCTTCAGAAATGGGGGAGGGGAAGGGGATTCTTATAAAGCTGCAGTATGACATCCTGACTGTTGTCCTCAATTTCCTGACCAATAACAGGCAAGCATGCCCTTTGCCTTCTTCACCACCCTATCTACCTGCGTTGCCACGATCAGGGAGCAATAGATTTGAACTGAAAGATCGCTCTGTACCATCAGTGCTGTTCTGTATAATTTTATGGTTCTATGAACAAAGGCCAGTACTGAGAGCCAGCAACCCTGTGATGTCTCTCTTAAGCAATGTAATCACTACGTGATATGGAGACTACACTTCAACAAATGTTTAATTGGTAGTGAAACATTTTGAGATATCATGAGGTTTGAAATGCACTGCATAATGCAAGTCATTTCTTAATGTATTGGAACAGTTTGCTTTACTTTACAAAATGTTGTTTAAAAAGCTTCATGTGCATTCCTGTGCTTAATCCCTTTTCAAATATTACATTCTAAGTTCAACTACAGAGGAGTTAGCTCTGCCTGCCACTGTTAAGGTTCTGTTTTGTTATTATTAACAGCCTTCTAGGTTCTGTTGGTACAGCTTATATCAGCCATGTTAATAATGAAGGACATAATTCAAGTGAGGGACGGGTTGTTGTGACACAGTCAGGTGCAGATGCTGTTTTACACTGTGCTGCCTCTCAACTGAAACTTGATTCTCAGATGAGGTCATGTTATGCTGTGATGGATAGTAGTGTAGAATTCAGAGGCCATATGTGATGAGAAAGGGCAGATTAATGTGAACAGCAGCTCATGTTCTAACATCCAAATTAACAATGTGGGTATATTTTTTCCACGACAGTAATAAGATGTTATAACTTCTGAAGTGTTGAGTATAACGTGCAGTGTTGATTACAACTGGTTATTGCAGAGTAGATGGCAGTGAATTTGAAGTAAGTTACCACAGTCAAAAGTTACCAAAGTTTGAAGAAAGTTAGCACTTGTGTGCTCAATGTTAGTTAGTTTGCATAGTCTTAAACTGCCTCCCACTTCCTTTTCTTTTGTTTTAGACTGTAAGGACAGCACTTAGTAATTTTTTATATATTCAGAAATTGAAGAATCTAGTAAAGTGTAAAAATCTGACTTACTTCAAGGTAAGCAGGTTGGCTAAGCATCCTTAAACTAAAAAGAACGCTGATTCACTGGAAATGTGTGCAATGTTCTTTAAATTGTAATAACAAGTTGATTCACATCGATCATTTTCTGTTTTCTTTATTGTGTGGTGTGATGAGGCCACTATAGTTCTTAATTGAGAAAATTACAAACTGTTTAATCCAATAGCAATCAAGAAATAGATAACTATTAACATGAAATAATGAGTCACACAAATTCTATAGTATTTCTTTCCCAATTGCTCAGTGCATATGAGATGATGTATTGGAGCTGAACTGCACGAACCAGAGAGATCTAAGATTCAAAGTTTGGGCTGAGCTGATCCAAAGTTATAGGGGCAGCTCCTGTTAATTCAGTGGTTTACTATTTCCCTTAGTGTGACGAGGGTCAAAATCAAGCCTCAAACCCTGTTTTGAATTCGTATCCTGTGATCATAGTCCAATAATATTAGCAGCTGATGATATTTAGCACCCAGGCTCATCAAAGATGAACAAGGGGTTCTTGTGAGACGATGATAGTCGTAGAGTCATACAGCAGTGAAACAGACCCTTTGGCCCAACTTGTTCATGCTTACCATAATGCCTCTACCTCTGAGCCAGGAGGCCCAGGTCCAAGCTTCACCTGCTCGAGAGGTGTGTAACAACATTTCTGAACAGGTTAATTAAAATAAAGAAAAAGAAATCAATGATGAAAGACTACCTGGGAAGTACAGGAGGACTGCTGGTTCCCATTGCTGCAAGAAGGTAATACTTTCAATGAAATTGAGGAAAAATAAACTTCAGTAAGGGGCCTTGTACCACTGTTTTAGTGTTACTATCTCTGAACCAGGAAGCCTGGGTTCAAGTCCAACCTGCTTCAATGGTGTGTGATAGAAATTCTGAACAGGTTGATTGGAAAATGAGGTAAAAAATAACCTCCAGTCAGACAAATGACAATGGCTCTACCTCTGACTCACAAGACCCACATTCAAGTCCCACCTGCTCCAGAGATATGTGAGGGTAATCCTGAATGGGTTGATTAGAAAATTTAAAAAAAAACCATCAGTAAAGAGGAAAAAGAATACCTTCAGGAAAGGAGACAGGAGGCAAATACAGAGAGAAAAAAACAAACAAATGAAACTCTCTTTAAATGAAAAGAAAATTGTTTCTTGAACTTCCAGAATATTTTGTGGAATGTGTCACACTGGTCAGTTTGGCGTGATGCTGAACCTGGATACCTCACTTTACTCTGACCTCTGCAGGGATTGTGAGCTCATGTGTGATGCTGGATGTTTCTGTTTAGTGGACGTGTTGATGAGCTGGAGATATTTTCAAAATTGAAAAGGCAACATCGAGTGGCTCTAGAGAACCTCTGCTGTTGGCTCAACAGCTCGAGGTGGGAATGGATCGTTTTATATATATAAAATTGCACCTTTAGCCTTCAGTTAGTTCCAACCTGCTTTGGGGTGCCTTTGTATTCACCTTTGCTTTCCTTGGGCATATAATGTAATAATGATAACTTCACCAAGATTCTTTGATTATCATGAATGCTTTAATTTGTAGAAATAACTGGTCTCAAATGTCAGGCAATTAATCCTCCATTAGGAATACATGAGGATCCCTCAGAGAACTGGGAAATTATTGCAGGTCAATTATATTTTACTGGTGGCGATTTTCATTTAAAAGAATTGTGACAAGCAGCATCACTAGTTGGGAAAGACGTTTGTTTTCAGAGATGTTTCCCCATCAGATGCAGACCAAGCAAGAAATATATATTTGCAATCAGTCTGTGACAATAGGGCTTGGCTAAATGAGGATGAAATCTGATCTGCCTCTCGTTACTTAAAGAAAAGATGTGATCATTTCAGTTCAGGCTTGAGTGACTGTGTGTTTGTGTGCCAGCGATCTGGGCTTTTTGCTCTTTATTGGTGCATGTGTTTGGAGCACCTGGACTAACAGATGAGAAATTGCGGGGCAAAACAATAACTCCAATCTATCGGTACATTGGGAAAGTTACACTTCATCTTGTGCCACCCTGCATTTCATCAACTCCCATTATTCATAAAGAAATTTACAGTAAATTTGGATTGGGTAGAATTCTTAATGTCAGATGATCACTTTGATTTAAAACTTCATACATCAAGGTCTGCTCTGAAAAATATTTACTTAGTTATGCAGTCAGTAATGGAATGGAACCGAGGCCAGTTTATGCAGAGAGTGAATAGCAAAACATCATTTTATTGAATATAAGCTCGAAAGCATTTGCCATTCTATTAAAAGCCATTACAGTGCTGAACATTCACGAGGCATGGCAAGCTGAGAGCATTATACATTCACATCAAACAGTGTAACATTTAATTTATTTTAGTAAAATAGCAATCTAAATCAAAATACACTGGTTTTTACGATGTCAATCACTGGTGATGCACTTTTTTCTTTTAGACAAAATGTTACCAAGGTAACAAGTATTCCAGGCACATCCTTGCAGGGTATGACCATATGAAGAGTCTGGAACAGCTTTTTAAGCCTCCGCATGAGAATTTGTAAGAAACCAGAGAGCAGCCAGTTTACAGATCATTCTTTAATGTCAGTTTATTTGGCAATGGCCTTTTATTTAAGGTGTGATTGTGTGAAGAATTTTTGGCTTACGCACTAAAACACACTGAAATTCCTTGATACAAGCAGCTTAACGAGTATGCAATGTGTCACCCGATATTTAAGTCCGCTGCAGGTTTTTACACTGACAGTCACAAAGCAGAACACTTCATGTAAAACATTTCCAGTTAAACCGTGGTATTTTCTTCAGAAATAATCACATTTGCCTTACAAATATGTAAAGACCCTAATGTCTTTTATCATCTTGGGCTGTCCATAAAAAGCCAAGACATTGTGAAAAACAGAAATTGTTCGCGTCACTGAGCTCTATTTGTCTCCAACAGGTAATTAAAAGGTGAGTTACTACAACCTTACGAGATTAGTTTATTCCCCCCCACACCCTGTTTTGCTTTGAGATAATGCAGTGCTCATACTGCACTCCCATTTTGATGGTGAATTTGAGAAGTTTGGTTTATAGCTGCTAGTGTAAGCTCAGCTGATAACATCTTGAGAATGACTCTTGAGAAGCTGGGTCAGGACTTTAGCACCATGCACTGAACATAGCTGGCAGATGGGAACAGACAGATGGAGAGTTCACGAGTACTTGTGACACAAGTCCTGACAATGCGAGAGAGTGAGCCTGGAGAAAACGCTGAATATTATTGAGATGTTTAAAAATGGAATGTTTAATTTCATCTCCAGCTGCCAAGAGGAAATTCAAGTTAGGAGAAGAGGGGGGAGGCAGAGACACCTTAAATATTATGTTTCCAAGAATAAAAACAGCATCCTTGTGGAATTAAGTTACTTTGCTGCCATGGAGATACTCAAAATCACACTCTTGTGAGGTGAATTAACGCCCACTGCATTAGTCAGTGAAGGGCATTGAAACCTTGGACAATTTATAGGCTGTTCCGCAGTTTGTATTGTAGGCAGTTAACGCCTATACACCGCCTCTCCATGTTTATTTTTGGTAAAATTGACCCTTTATTCTGATTCATGGAAAGTGGGCATGTCTCTATCTCACAGTGTAAAACTCAGAAGCTCCAAAGGGGGGAAGAAAACTTATGCCAAACAAATGACTCAACGTTCCATTGAAAAGGAGCAGGACCATAGATCCATAGACATGTAGAGAGCATTCTATCTAGTTTTTTTTCCTGGAGTAATCCAAAACTAATCTCATTATCTGGATCTTTCCTCACAGCTCCTTCTGCTTTAAAAATTTATCCAAGTTTCCCTGAAAGGATGCATAGGCTCTGCCTCACTCACTTCCTCTGACAAAACATTCTACAATCCTCTGCAAAAATTGACTTAGTTACAGTTTTAAATCAATGATTGTTTGTCATTCACTCCCCAAACAGGAGAAATAATGTTTTCCTAATGGGTATTAAAACCAGAAAACAACGTAAGGACATAAGAAATAGCAGCAGGTGTAGATCAGAAAGTGCCATGAACCTGCTCCATCATTTAATAAGCTTCAGGCTAATCTTCAGCTTCAATTTCCCGTTCTCACCAATACCCCCACCTCCATATCTCTTGCTCCCCTAAGTATCCCAAAAAAACTTAATTGCTTTAAAAACATCAATTAAATCTCCAGATTGCTTTCTGAGTGTCAGTAGAAATAATGCAGTCTCTTGCCCTTTTGTCGTAGCTACAGTTTACAATGGCCAGCACTGAAATTGCGCAATGAATCGTTCCAGCTTCTCCACCATGTGGCAGTAAAGAACCTTTAATTTATTCACACTAATTTCACACTACACATCGCCATAGCATCATAACTCGTCCATTTTGCACAGCTCGATGAACGAATTCATGTGGAATATTCTAAGAAGATGGAGAGTGACTTTTATATTTGGTGCAGGTGAGAAGATGCCAATTTTTGTGGATTGGTCACCCACCGTATTACTCTGAATTTCATTTCCATTCAAGTGAGTGAAAAGAAAATCTGAACCAGCACAAAATGGGCAGCTGCGCCGTACTTGCCAGCGCCTGACCACACAGTATGTGGACGCGGACCCCAGGAGTGATGTTACCTATAATCAATAAAGAATTGCAATTTTGTTTAGCAAATGAAGCAAAGTAAATTCTGTGTGCACATAGGGATATACCTATTGTTATGGCTGTGCCAATAGACAGACAATATCAAAATGAATGTAATGGACGGGTGATATTCCCCATTTCGTGAACTTCCTACTAGTGACTGATTTATACATAGCCAACAATTATCAGGCTATAGCTCTTTATTAACAACAAATGTTTCCCCTGGTTGGAGAGTGCAAAACCGGGGGGCTGAATATAAAAATAAGGGGAGTGCCACTTAGGTCCAGTGACACTCAACCAGTTTGATGATATGCTTCTTCAGTCAATGGCTATTCTCCTTACTATTTACCACTCTACCAATTTTCATGGCCTCCACATACTTACTGATCATACCCCTTCTTACGATCAAAGCATCAATGTATGCCACAAATGACATGTTTCTGCAATTAAACCACATCTTTCTTCACCCAAGGAGCTTTGGCATTTGTTGTCCTACTTTTACTCTTCATGACAATGTACCTCCAGTATGTCTGAACCTTTTTATTTAGTATTCTTTTATTGGATATTGGTGTCCTGGCAAGGTAAACATTTATCGCTCATGCCTAATTGCCCTTTAGAAGGTGGTGGTGAGTAGCTTCCTCGAACCGCTGTTGTCCATCCTATTCACCTTCTCGAAATTAAAGACAATCCATTAGCCTGGTACAATTTGATTCACAAATTTCTGATTCCAAATCACTTGGGCCAGATCATTTCTTACCCCACTCAAACAGGTCTTTCTCCTATGAAGTGTTTTCACTCTACATTGCTTCCCTTTTTTCTCCCCATGGTTAACCTAAGCCTGATAATACTGTGATTACTGTCCCCTAAATGTTCCCTTCCTGACACCTGATCCACTTGACCTACCTCATTCCCAGAATTGAATCCAGCAGTGCTTCCTTTGTCACTATTCTGTTAAGAGCAGAAACTCGAGGCTCGTTAACCAGATATCTCAATTTCATGACCTTAGGATACCTTAAAATGCTTTGCCTCTAATGAATTTTAATGGTATTGTATGGTATGGTATGGTATGGTAATTGTTGTTATGTAGGCAAACAAACTGAGGTGCTACACATGATAAGGCGATAAGTAATCAGATCATTTACTTTTGCTGGTATTAATTGAGAGATGGATGTCTAGAATACTTCTCTCCTGTTCTTCAAATAGCAAGATGAGTTCTATTTTGCCCATCTGAATTAGCAGGACAGACTTAGGTCTGATGTGTCATCTGAACCACAATAGTGCAACATTTCCTTGGTTTTAATAATGGGGTGTTAATCCAGGCTATGCGTGCAATTTCTTGAGTAGGGCTTGGCCTCATGACTGTCAAGCTTACTGGCAAGAAGAAATGACTGAACCAAGTTAGGGAAAATCTTCACAGAGCACTATGTGTCATGCTGTTTTGGTCTTCAGTGAAAATAGTAAGAAGGCACTGAGTATTTTTGTCTTTCAAGAGGGAGGCATTAATTTTTGTTTATTCTCCTATCACATACCAATGATCAATTTATCCTCATTGTTTCAGTGGCTATAGGCCCGAAAGCAAGAGAAAGTTGGAGTATAATACGGGTGCATCTTTCAAATTTAATCTTTGCTTTGAAATCCATAGCCTTTGCACAAAAGAAAATGAACAAACAGAAACTAACTGTACAATAGGCTCATCCAAGTGACAGAAGCAGTGGTGACATTTTTTGTGATACACCTAGCCCTATATAAAGTTAGCGTGAAATTGACTCAAAGGAAAATGTTGGAGGAGCTGTATATTGACCGATTCTATTGTAATGGTGATGCCACAGAATTAATGTTCACCTAATGGCTAATCTTAAATTTGATGCTCCTGTCCTAAGATGTATTGGCTACAGATGATTGAAGCGTTTTTACTTCAACGCTCATGATGGTCATTAATGTTAACGATGTACAGGTTACCTGATCCACTTACTTATAGAAAACAGCCTATGCTTTCTGCATGTAACTTATACACTGTCTTGCGGATTATAAAAATAACTTTTATTTAATGCTATGCATTGAGGTGGAATAACATTGTATCTCATTAAATTTGGTTTATTTATCTATTATGTTCTGATTAACTATGAAGGCAAAAACTGGTTAGAGAAAATTGAACTGAAAAAGTCATATTTGTTTTCCATGCTAACTAGTTTATGCACCTCCATTTCACACCCTTCGTCTCAAACAAGTTGAAACTTCACCACCGTCCATTGCTGATCACACTTTTTTTTTGTTTCACAACTTTAACCGGAAGCGTTACCCAGCCTGGGTTAAGAAAAATGCCCTTCCAGCAGCAGAAGCCTCCTAAAATGTTGGTACTTCTGTTCACACCTGAAGCTTTATGGTGTCAGTTTTAAATAATACAAATGTCAGTAAGCCAAGCAATTATGCAGGGGCATTCCTTCCAAGCAGTGATCCAGTTACTTGGGCAGTGACAGCGATGTCAAAATAAGTGGAGGATAGACGGCTGGGGATCAGCTGGTTACTGCATAATGAGCAGAATGGTGTCATGTTGAAAATCCAAGAGCCCCACAGGAGCAGGTGGCAAATTATGTCTAGCATCTTACGTTTTAGCAGTGAAACATCAATCTTGAATCGTGAGTGCATGGTTCATAACTCATATTAAATGAAGGAGAGTTTAAAATTAATAAGATAAAAGGATAAAGTCAGTCATTTTCAATAGTGAAATTTCCATTTTCTTCCAATTCCCATGCCAAATCAGTAAATGTGGCACTAATCACGCCAGTTTGAGCAATATCTGGCACCAAGGGATGCCAACGTTTCTATTGTTCGACATTGTTAAGCATCCATATCTGCATTTAGAATGTGGGGCAATACGAAGTGGCACAGCCCATGGTGTAAAGTAGTATTGGATGCCAAAAGCTGTGTGTGTGTGTGTGTGTGTGTGTGTGGAAAAAGCACCACACTCTCAGTAATAAAATATATTACCTTCAAGAGAACTTCAAAATTAGGCTGGTGAAAATAAGTACTTTAAATAGAAACAGAATTGAAACATTTTAGAAACGTTATGTTGGCTGTTTTTAAGATGCTGTCCAAAGGTACTGAGTCACTGTGTCCATTCAACTGCAAGATCTGTGTGGTGGAGTCAAGTGTCAAAAATAAATTCTTGCATTTCATACTTAAAAAAGAAGCATATAACTGTACTGAGATGCCGATCATGAATGTTCCTCAGGCAGAGACACTGTAGGAGAAAGATACAAAGACACACATTTCTCGGATCCATCAAGTGCTTCCCTGGATTTAGATGCTTTGTTCCCCAAGGCTGTACACAGCTGACCAATAACAGTTAGGCTGGAAAACTGAATGACAATGAGATATTTCATGTACCAACCTGCCTTCTTGGAACGGATGAACTACAGTCAACTTCTCACCTCAGTTAAAACCAGAAATGGACGGGTTGATGACAGACTTGGGTTGGGAATCTGATTTATAGGACTTTAACCAACTCCCACCTCGCCTCCAGGCATCTGATCTGCAGCCACTAGTTGTTTAGATTTAAATACCTCTACAACCACTAATGTGGTTAAATAAAATTATATACACTGTCCCTTAGCTGATTAAAATTTCGAGACACTGCGGTAAAATCTATTATTCACTGATCAGCTACTTTACAAAGCAACAGCTTAATTACTACTGCAATTGATTCGAATGTTTTCTTTACTGATCACATTGTTGTCATTTTTAAATAAAGAAAATTAGATAAATGTCTGAAATGCTGTAGTTTCCCGAAATATCTGATATTTTTCAAATGGCAATTCATCTTATATTTTCAGCTATCAAAAAGTCAGAATGTGCAGTGAGTTATTTAATGTCTACTCACATTCATTAATCTACACATCAGTTAATGTATTTTATTCTTTCTTAATAAATGTCTTTATTCTGACTATTACATTCAACATCCTTAACATTTAATTGTGCCAAAGTCTTTGGCCACTGTCCCACCTAGGTCGAGAATAGTGTTGAAGGTTAAAATGACGACATTGAGTAAACCAAATAGAAGTTTCAGCCACATCCTTACAATTAAATGCTGACTGCAGCTGCTCTTTGAGAAAATACTCAGGAAAACATATGGAACTTCAAAGAGGTGTACAATGGTCAGAGTTCCGAACGAAGAGGTCTGCAGGGAGAAAGCCCAAACCACAGCCAGATGTGACAGACAGTGAGGCTCTGAACTGAAGAAGGTGTGAAGCACTGTACAAGAAACCTCTGATGACATGCTGGCACTCTTATGCCAGCAGAGAGTTCAACAAGTTGAACCCAACAGGACAAAGGGGATAATCATGCCTTCAAGTGATAATAAATCATGACTTCTCAGGACGTAGAGTTCACAGATGTGCGGAAATTTATATCCTATGGCTTATTCAGTGACATTTACTTATTGTCTTTGAAGGCTACTTCAGAAGCTTATTTTAGTTTAGCTTTCATTTCTTTCTGGGTGATTTTTCAGTGATCAGCTGACATCCATTATAATATGTACATTAATGCTCAAATGTTATTTTTTGTATGTAGGCTACATGATGCTATATACAGCATAGCCATTTATTTTCAGCTCAGTAAGTGTGAATCCTGTGTAAAGCACCACTTCTGTAGCCCTGTGTTTTGGCCTCCTCAGCCTGTGATACAGCCGACAAACAGTGCGTGCTCATTATCACTGTCATTCTGGATAAAGGCCTAAAACATTGCATGCAGTGCCTGTGCCTTCTAAGTGTGTTACACCCTTTGGTTTTGTGAATAAGCAGCTGATTATCTGCCTGAGACCTTAACTACAAGGTTGGTTGGCTTATGGCAGCCAGTACAATGCTTTTGTATGTAACCCTTCTAGAATCATTCTACTGCAGTCTTTTTATCAATGTAATGCAAGGTGCCTTTTTAGATGAACTCAATCTTCATCTTAGGAACCACTTCTTTCTATTTTGTATTTTAAAATGATTAATCCAATTTCTTATCATTAAAGGAGAATGATTTCCCCTAAAGCATCCCTTGGCACAACCACACATTTTGCAAGTTTGTCAACTGACTGAAACAAAATCTCAACTCTCAAAGCAATCTCTTGAACCATAATGTGATATTACTTCGTATAGAAGTTCTTTCTCCTCATAGTTTTTGCTGCTGCTGGAGAAGTTGTGTCCAGATACAAGTTATCTGATCTTTACTATCCAATTTCGTCAGATGAAGGGACGTCCCAACAGCAGAGAGCTATCAAAGGCTAGTGAGGGACTGACAAAAGCTCATCCTTGTTGCATATTCCAAGTAGTTTGTCTCAAGTGGGTTTTAAACTGAGTAACAGTTTCCTCAGCCCAAGACTTTCACTATAGAGCAAAATATTTCGAGGCAGAAAATTTTCCAACTTGTCCACATACCTCAGAGAAAAGGTACCTGTATGCCATGATTTTTAGACAGAGGTGGGAGTTGTGGGTTTAGTTGGGTGTGGTTGGGGAAGTGGTTGTGAAGTTAAGAATTGGACCCACTATCCTGAGAAGCGGAGTGTAAGCAGTAACAGAGCCAGATGAGTGCTGAGGTGGGCTGTTTAGAAGGCCTGCCTGTTTAGCGTTCACTGCTCACACCACCTTATTATTGACCCATCTCTCCTGTAGCAATTTGTTCATTCAATGCCAACTCATAAACCCCCTCCCATCCAATCAATGGTCCTTTATACACCTATGCCACTCATCCGTTCTCTACCCTGGGTAGCTCTATGGAGCCAGTAAAGTTCTAA
>JAHRHZ010000050.1:13396886-13413977 GCA_024137785.1 Ginglymostoma cirratum
GGCCCGAAACGTCAAGTTTTCCTGCTCCTATGATGCTGCTTGACCTGCTGTGTTCATCCAGCCCCACGCTTGTTATCTCGGATTCTCCAGCATCTGCAGTACCTTTTATCACTAGTTAGGTGGGTTAGTTTCTTTGAAGTTCTGAAATGAATGCCTTTAAAGGTGCTCACTTCAGATTTTTGGAAAAATTAAAATTCCCAGGCAAATCCATTGGAGCCTGCTGTGTAGGGATTCCTCCTGGATCTAATGCACAACTCCAGTCTGCATTGCTCCAACGACTCTAGCCATCAGGTTATCTTGGCCAGTATTTATCAGAGCTATTTTAGATACAGGGTAGAGGATATTAAACATTTTATAAGTCACAATGGAATCTCTCTTTCTGTTTTGGACAGTTCTGAAAAAACATCTGTATTTTTCACCAGTTCATTTGATGAGCTGCTGCAATGCATCCGGTAGATGATGCACAATAGTACCATGATGTCTTGGTGGTGAAGGGGGTGAGTATTGAAGTTGATGGATGGTGTGCCAATCAAATGGGCTGCTTTGACCTAGGTGAGGTCACTCTTTTTGAGTGTTGGAACTGTACTCATCCAGTCACTTTCGGAGTTTCCCATTACACTCCTGACATACAATTTTTAGATGGTCGACAGGCTTTGGAATGTGAGGTGGTAAGGTACTCCCTGTGGAAATGCTCTTGTAGCCATGGTACTCATATGACTAGTCCAGTTCTGTTTCTGGTCGACAGTAATACCTGGGATGCTGATAAGTGGATTCAGTGATGACAAAGCAATTGAACACCACAAGAAAGTGGTTAAATTCTTCTTGTTGAAGATGGTCATTGCCTGCTACTTTAATGGCATGAATGTTGCTTCCTGCTTTTCAGCCCAAGCCTTAAAGTTGTCCATGTCTTGCTATATAGGATAAGGATTGCTTCAATATTTAAGGAATGGTGAATGGCATTGAACATTGGGCAATCATCAGTGAACATTCCCACTTCTGACCTTATGATGGAGGGAAGGTCACTGATGAAGTAGCTGAAGTAGGTTGAGCCGAGGACACTACCCTGAGGAACACCTGCAGAGATATCCTGGGACTAAATTAATTGATTTCAGCAACTACAACTAGCTTCTTCTGTGCTCGGTATGACTCACACTAGTGAAGAGCTTTTCCCCAGATTCCCATTCACTCCAATTTTGCTAGGACTCATTGATGTTACACTTGGTCAAATGCTGCTTTGATATCAAGGACTGTCACTCTCGCCTCACCTCTGGCTTTCACCTTTTTCCAAGAAGGTTGTAATGAAGTCAGGAGCTGAGTGGCCCAGATGGAGCGCACATAGCAATAATGTGCTGGCTGAGGTTAGGTTTAAGTGCTGCTTGATAGCATTTGACAACATCACTTTCTTCCACTTTGCTGATGATCACAAGTAGACTGATAGGACAGAAAGGTTGGGTTTGTCCTGTGTTTTGTAGACAGGACATACTTGGACAATTTTACTTATTGCTGGGTAGATGCCGGTGTTAAAACTTCACCGTAATAGCATCTACGGCCCTGACCATTTCTAGAGCACAAGTCTTCACTTTTGTTATACAACAAAGAACTGCAGATACTGGAGATCTGAAGCAAAAACAGAAATTGCATGTGAAACTCAGCAGGTCTGCCAGCATCTGTGGGAAAAAAAAGCAGAGTTAGTGTTTTGAGTCTGGTGGTTCTGATGAAACCTGGTATTTTTGACTTTGGGGACCTTTGGAAGAGGCTGTCATGGATCATCCATCCAGCATTTCTGGCTGAAGATTCTTGCATGTGCTCCAGTCTTGCTGTTTACACGGATGTGTTGGTTTCACCCATCATTGAGGATAACGATATTTGTGGAGCTTCCTTCTCCAATAAACTGTATAATTGTCCACCACTATTCGCGATTGGATGTGGCAGGACTGCAGAGTTTAGATCTGATCCGTTGGTTGTGGAAATGCTTAGCGTGCTGTTTCCATGTGGAGTCCTGTGTTAGAGTTTGACCAGGTTGACACCTATTTTTAGGTACACCTGGTATTGCTCCTGGCATGTCCTCCAACAATTCTCTTTAAACTAGAGTTACTCCATCATCTTGATGGTAATGGGAAGTTCTAGATTGAGCTTGTTGATTACAGGGGGAGTGGGGTTCAGGTCTTTGGGTGGAAATTGGGGGTTAAGATGGCAGGGGTGTGTCTCAGATGGGGCTTAGAAGTGGAAATGTTGCTGCAGACAGAGTGGAAGAGTTGCGTCCAGCAGAGTTGGGTTGGGTTAGAAAGATGGAGCTGACTTTGTATTGGGGTGGATAGTATCTAGTTGTGCTTCATTATCCAGGATCCAGTTGGTATTAGGAGTTGGGGATGGTGCAGTTAGGGAGTGTCAGTGGTGAGTCAGATCTTCCGTATAATAGTTACCAGGAGTTGAAACAATTGGGTAAGTATTAAACAGAAGGCCTGACTCCCCACTGACACTTGCCAACTTTAGATCTTTAATTTTGGGTAACTTTTAAACTTAAATGAGTTGAAACCTTCTGAATTCACTGACTTTCATGGACTTTTTCTAGAGTTTCCAGACACGGGGGATTGCCTGTTTGAAAATTTAAATTCCCAGGCAAGTCCAATGGAGCCTGCTGTGCAGGGATTCCTCCTGGTCCTAATGAACAATTCCAGTCTGCTTTTCTCCAACGACTCTAGCCATCGGATTATCTGACCCAATATTTATCAGAGCTATTTTAGATACAGAGTAGAGGGTATTAAACATTTTGTAGGTCACAATGGAATCTCTCTTTCTGTTTTGAACAATTCTTAATTGTGCCCAGGATGGATAATGCTGATCATTGCTGTTGTTTCCATGCTAATAAGTGCTGGCTCAGATAAGAGAGAGGCTTGCTTTATCAGAGTCCTTCAGAAATTATCTCCAAGCCTCTAATTGGTGAGATTGGAGATAGGATTCCAGTGGTGTAGGAGAATGTGGTATGTTCATTCATTGACCACAGAATGGAGTTTTCACAAAGCATTGTCAGACATAATGAAAAAGAAAAGACCTCTCTAAGTTTAGGAGAAAAATCCAGTGTATCTCTTAAGTAGCTTTTCAATAAATTGCACCATTATAATAACCATGTATTAACCATCTTGCTCTTTGAAAAATAAAAATTATTAGTCTGTGTGGGAATGTGGTTCAAATTATGATTTTGGTGCAGAGAGCCTGTTACATTTGGGTTCTGTCTGTTTTTCCCTTGATTATATTCATTCCTAATTCCAACTATTCTTGGTTTTGTTAAATATTGAATTTATATGTGATTCATCGCCAAGAATTATATCTTGTACCAACAAAAATACTCTTTTGTGCCAAATTTTGTGTAAAAAAATTCTTTTGGGAACAGCTTTCTTACTTTTCTGGTGAAGTATTACTGTGTTGGAGAGTCCTTGGTTAGATTTTCTTTCAGAAACCGCGGCGAGTCTAAAGCTGTCTCTAACAGAACAGTTTGTTTCACTCCTGGTGTTGTGCCTTGAAACATGTGTCTTATTGAGTCAGTTTAAAATATATTGAAGTCACTCCCTATTGTTCACTCCAGTTGACTTAACTACTGACAACTAAGAAGCTAGATTGTCATTTATTCTCATGGATTAAATGGCACTAGAATTGGTGAACTCCTGTGAGTTCAGAAGTTTTTAATTGCCAAAAATAAATGTGTTATCCACATTAAATGAAGAAAGCTAAACTGAAATATGTATTTTTGCTTGATCCTTATTTTACTGTATAACAAATAGCCTGCAAATGACAGGATAAGAACAGATTCATTGGTCCCCATATTGATAGCTCATCTACGAATAGATGATTCGCCAATTGACCATAAATGCTATTAGCTCAGTGGAAAGACCAATAGAAATAATACTGTTTACTGATCAAGAAGTTGCATTTTCCCATGATGCAATGCTGTTCCAAAATGATGGCCAGATTCATGTTCTTTAACGACCAAAAAAAATGCAAGTACAAGGCTGAATTTTTGTCGACTCAGGAACAGTCCACAGACCGTTAAAAATGATGGGCTGGATTAAAATTTGGAAGTTCCACCACCATTTCTGACCCAAATTTTGCTCATGTGGAAATGTTCAAACATGTGGGAAATCCAAACTCAACAGGGCCATTTGAACTCAGCGCTGAGTTTTGAATAGGTTCTCTTGGATAGAATTTTTTTTTGCTGTAGTGAAGGCTACAGTGGATGTTTAGGTCTAGGTCTTTGTTTCATTTCACTTCATTTCAATGTGTTTCCTGAGGTTTACCCATGTTTGATACTGGGTGAGTTGGTATGAGAGTTGTAAGGACAAAAGCTAATGGACAGGGTGACATGAAGCTATAAGGGAACATGGAGTTGGCGGGGAGGCTGAATGAGTTGGCATTAAGTTGGCATGATGGCTTTAAGGGGCCATTGGGAAGAACTGGGTTAGCATAGGTGAGTCATCATGAATTGGTTAAAGGGTGATAGGCTGTGAGGGGTGACAACTAAAAGGCTTAATATTGAATAAAACAACTGAGATGGACCCAAAGAAGTGAAGCAGACTTTATTAAAAATCCATATTGGCACTCGTGGAAGCCTCTAATCAGCGGCCAGGGGTTGGTGGGTTTGGTTCCATCCTGTTCTGCCTTCTTCCCAACCCCTGGAACAAGAATTGGCTCTGATGGGGTAACTTTATGAGAAGCTGGGGCAATGGGCCAGGAAATATCCAGACCCTCAACATTTGCTTTGGGAGTAAAAATCCAACTTTGCCTGGATGTGTTCCTGGAGGTTCTGAAACATGACTCCCTAACTCCAACCATCCTTTTTCAAATCTCACATATTATTTTCAGAATAAACAAAAGTGTTTGAAAAAAATGTGGGAACAAGCACAATTTTTGGATTGTTTTCTTAAGACTTTTCTCCTGCGTATCATGCTCAAATATCTAAGTTATTAACCAAGCTCTCAAGGAACATGCAAAACTTTGCTGGAGAGGGAAATCCTAGGTGCACGTAGGTGGCCAAATTTAATCGTCCCTCATTGTGATCCTGATTTCAGTAACGTCCCTGTTATGCAGAATTCTCATACGAGATCGTTTCCTCGCTTTGAGAAGTGATTATTTGGTTTTGATTTTTGGTTTGATTCATTTGATTTATTACTGTCACATGTACTGAGATACAGTGAAAAGTATTATTTGAATGCCATCCAGACAAATCATACTATACATAAGTACATCAGGGTAGTAGAACAGAATGCAGAATATAGTGTTACAGCTACAGAGAAGATGCAGAGAAAGATCAACTCTATTACGTGAGAAGTCCATTTGTAAGTCTGATAACAGCGGGGAAGAAGCTGTTCTTGAATCTGTTGCTATGTGTTTTCAAACTTTTGAATCTTATGTCCGATGGAAAGGGGTGGAAGAGAGTATAACCAGGTGGGAGGTGTTCTTGATTATGTTGGCTGTTTCCCGAGGGCAGCGAGAAGTGTAGATTGGAGTCAGTAGAATGAAGGCTGGTTTTCGTGATGGACTCAACTGCATTCACAACTTTTGCAGTCTTGGGCAGAGCAGTTGCCATATCAAGCTGCAATGCATGCAGATAGGATGCTTTCAATGTTACGTCTGTAAATATCTGTAAGAGTCATTGTGAGCATGCCAAGTTCCTTAGCCTTCTGACGAAGTAGAAGTGTTGGTGAGCTTTCTTGACTCTAACATTGACATGGATGGACCAGGACAGATTGTTGGTGATATTTACTCCTCTCTCTCTTTTTTGTTTTGAGCAAATCTTGATGAAAGTATTTATGAGTGGTCCTGGCCACAATTGTTGCATTCATGTAATCAGTAACCACCACCCTTACCCCTCTTTCCCACCACCCCCTCCCCCCCCCCCGCCCACACCACCACAATTCCTCATGTATGCCGCATGTGAGCTGTATACCAGGTCATGCAGATAATGTTGTGTTCTGTGTTCACAAAACATTCAGTTCAATTTGCAAGAAGACAGTGTGCCTTTGCTGTAGGTTTCTTGTCAACCTGTTAAAACTTGGAGACTGACTGTCCAGAAAGTGAATGGTTTCCAGCTGAATAATAGTTTATTCTCATGTAAGAAGCATGAAATAGTATTAGCCACGAATGCTGTTGATTTAAGGGCCATTCCCTCATATTTGTCTCAATCTGCTGTATGCCTCAGACATTTAGCTTGAGCTAAGCAAACAGTTGTGCAGGTGGTAATGAATTAGTGATTGTGCTAAATCACATTTAGCAGCTTCTGCAAGTTTTTGATTACCTTTCCTCTTCCTAAATTAGAATACTGACTGTGTTTCAGAAGTATTTCAGTGTCTGTAAAGTTATTGGAGATGTCTAGTGGATGTGAAAAGTATTACACAAATGCACTTTTTCCTTTTTGCTGGAATCACTCCTCTTGCAGGTAAGCAGGAGGAGCATGGATGCTGGAGACCTCATGTTTCCAGGAGGTTTCTGACCCAGATTGTACTGAGCTGCTTGATTTAACCCCATCCCAATCACAACATGAGCAAATCAGATTGACAGCACACTTATTTTGAGCTATGGAATTTGCCAACCTGCATTAAACTCCTTGAGTCATGTTGACCTGTTTAATAACAATATTCCCCATAATCTTGAATTGGCAGTTTGATCTCAGTTCAGAATTTATCTAAGCACATATCCCTCCTGTTGGCATGATTTTACCAGCCTGCTCTTTTTGTATAATTCATTTCCAAATGTGTGGTGTTGTTGTTGAAGAAGGAACAAGTAACTTAGCGGACTGAATTTCAATAACCTACTCAAGGAATGGAGGGGGTAATGTAGCATCCCTGCCTGGGCCAGATGCTAAGTAAATGACTCCCACCCCAAGATGTGGTGGCCAGGGAATGAGCATACATGGTGAAGCCAAACAAATTTATATCAATCTGCATTTTCTTCCAATAATGCCAATGTAAGGCAGCAAGAATGGGAGAGATTCCTGCTCTCTTATATAACGGAAATAAAATTGAAGCCTCTGTCAGTACTAGTCATTGCTATAGACTACAAATGGATGTAAAAATGAATCTTGCTACAACCACTTGGACTCCCTGAATGAATTGTGGTACAACACCAACAAGCTAAAAAATACTCTTTCAAATAAACCTCCTGCACATTAATTAATGCAGAAGTATGAAATAAGTGCAGGAAATTTAACTTTTTCAAAATTGCAGAAAATGGCCGTCGCCTGAAAATCACAGCCTATGTGCAAGAGCTGAAAGAATAGTTTCCGTCGTTTCCCATATTTGGTGGGTTCATGTTTTCTGCAATTTTCTGCAACACAACTCCATATAAATGAGAGAGATTTGGCAGTTTTAAAATTCCCTACAGCAAATTAATGTGCGAATAAATTTGATGAGTTGAGGGTCAGATCTGTTAGTTTTGATTTGGCTTGTGCAGTTAGAATTTGCATTGTTGTGTCTTCAGTGACACTAACTTGACTTAAAGGTGATTAGATGCCAAGAAAATTTCAGATTTAACTTCCAGTATGTTCTGAGTGAGTTATTCCTTGATCAAGGTGGCCTGTGCACACCATGTATAATTTGCCTTCAGAAAACCTTGAGCTATCTGTGGGGAAAATGTCAGTCAATGTTGTAATTGCCAATTGCTCATTAATGACTATGCCCCCTCACCCCCCATCATTTCGAGTATGTGTACACAAGCATTTCAGAAGGACATCTTTGAGTTCGGCGAGAATGGCTCCCACATTCAAATGTCCTGTTCAACCTCACCATTCAAACTTAATGTGAAAAATATCTATTTGGTCAAGGCAGTGAATACCTGCTATTACCTGGTGAATTTTAACCACAAGTGAGGCAGAAAGGGCAGGGAGAAAAGAAATGGGCAAAATAGCTGGGATCAAAATCACAACTAATGAGAGACCTGTATGCAGAACAAGTGGCATATTTATCAATTGATTAATTAGTTGTGGAGTGCTCTTGATATAGAGTTACATGGAGGCATAACTGAACAAGTAAAGAAGCTGTATTGTCAGTCAATGAGTGGGAAATGTTTGAGCCATAATTATTGTTAGAACAATCTGTCAATAATAATGAGTCATCAATGTAAATGCTTATTAGTGCTTGTGCAATCATTAAGTGGCATTGTATTCTCAGCCTGGCACATATGGCAATGGCCGCAACAGGGGGTTTTATCATTTTGCAATAGAGCACACACAAAAGAAATGGTACTATTGAAATTCCTTTGAGAACTTTGAGGCATGTCTGAGTGAAGGAAATTCCCACCATTCATTTGATAAGTCTTGCTGCCATATAAGTGCCCTGAGTACAAGACTGCTGCAGATTGTTTTTAATTCATCTTGGATTTTTAGTGTTAGTTTGTCTTCTATTTTCAATTCTCATTGTGTGATTTAGAAGCCATAACCATTTATTGTTAAAGAGTTAGCTTCAAAGCAAATGATAGTATTAAAGCAGTGCATTGCTTGCAGCCAAACATTTATTCAGTGTGCAGTATTTGGAAGAAGCTTGGGAAAAAAAGAGCAAAGTACAATTAACACAGTAATTTGGCATCTGAGAGATTTCTCAATTAGAATTTCCTTATGTTCCTGTCAATTCACAAAGTAGTCGTGAGGTTGAAAGATAATGTATTTTTGGTAGTCATGATGGCAGGGCTTAAGTACTCCCTTGCAAGTCTCTGAAAGTCTGCTGGAATGTTTAAATGGAGTTGCAGTGTCCTGCTGAAGGGGAGAATTGTCAGCCGAAACTGGGCAAAAGAAAATGAAAGCATGTGTTAGCAATTTTTTAACCTTTGTATGTAAGGTGCTTGTCAATGGAAGTCCACGGAGCCAAAACTAGTTAATAGCAGCTGCAGGCAACAGTTCACGTGAAAGCTAATGCAAAGTTTCAAGATTACCAGAGCCTTTGAACAAGTGAAGTTGGCCACAGGGGAAAGCAGCAGGTCTAGAGTTTGCTTGTTAAGTAGGGTTGGCTCAGGGTAAAAAAGTGTAAAAATGCTCAAAAGGCCACGTTTTTTGTTCTCTTTTAGATTTCCTTTTTTTCCTTAAAAATGTTAAGTAAAACGATGAAGGCATACTAAAACAAGAATTGCAGCCACTGGGGTTTAGTACAAGAGGTTGTGGATTAAGCATTGCAGTAATGAGGATTCAGAGAAGGCGCAGCTGTTTGGCACCTCACTTTCCAACTGTTAGGATTTCAAATAGTGCATTAAGTAGCCACAACAAAACTAGCACCACATGCAATTAAAGCAGCAAATGGAAATGGTCTTGCTAATGGAGATAATAAAAACAGAATATATGATACTGCACTAATGTAATTAGGCAATGTGTGTAACATGAGAAGGCTCTATATGCTTGAGTAGTTTTATCCAAGCCCTGGAGTCTCAAAAAACCATCTACTCTCCACAGTTGACATGCTGCTGTTGCTTTAAGGAAGTGGTAACACAGCGGTATAAAGTTGCTTGCTTGTGTTTCTTCATTATACCATGATTAATAACTTGTATGCTCCTGAAATGCATTTAAGAATTATAGTTGTGACAGCCTCAATTGCTGAGCAAGTTTGGCCAGCGATCAGCTAAAACATGCAGACCAAGAAAATCATAGGATCAATCCCTAATCTGCAGTGAGTTATCTTGTTCTGAGTTGAGGTGATGGTAGGGATTACAGTTGACCTCAAGCCCCTGGGAAAGGAAATTCTGCTAAGGTTTCTATTCCTGATGACTATCCAACTGAAGATGGATTCAGGCTTTGCAGTGATGCTCCCTGTGATTGAATAGCTCATCTCAGCACTTAGTCTCACACAGCACATCTTGAAAAAAATGTTGAAGGTGTGAACCAAGCCCCACAATGAACAGAAAACAGTTGTGGCTGTCACATATAATCACTGAAAAGGTACTGTGGCCAAACGAGTTAACGTCTATAGTTACAGATGCTTATCTATTTGCTTGACTTATATTTATTTCTTTCCTGTGCTCAAAGTAGTGTTACAAGTACTGTTACAAGATTAAAGAGCAGTTCACACTGGGGATTCTATAACATTTGAGTTTCAATTGTTTCATTCCGAAAGATGAAAAGAAAGGGCTGATTTGACATTTTCAACATTCTGCATGAGATTGAATTTGCCAAGGTACTTAAGTAACACCTGATTGGCTGTTTACACAAGTTGGTACATCTCTTCCAAGGCATTTGAGTGCCTCTGGGTGGGCTGATGAAGAAGTGCAGGCACTGACTTGTAAGACTTGATGGGTTTGGTTGGTAATGGCCAGAGTTTTATCTTCTCAAGAATGTGTCCCACTTCACAGTTTGTCGATTCTTTGGTGAGTTCCAATAATAGAGATATTTGTCGTGTTAAGTTTGAGCCTGGAAATTGTGACTAAGGGAAGGGCTGACATTTCTCCTGTTCATGATTCTAATTTACAATCATCCTTTATGTTGTCAAAATGAATCAAAGATTAGACTGAATATGGAACAGCACAATGGCAGTGCGGAATGAATGTTAGTATTCTTTTTCCCACAGGAAAGTGAAACCTTTGTATGTTGCACCTATTTACAAGAATATTTGAAATTTTTTAGGAAGCTGTTCATGGAATTAAAATTTTTGAAAGATTAATTTGCTCAGATGTGTTTGCTGGGAGTTATGATAGTCAACAGCAATTTTTTATATTATAGCCCACCAATTGCCTGTAATTTCAATGTTTTCCTTCCGTTGCTAATTTCTGGTAATGATAAAAGGAATAGGGATCATCAATGTTTCTTTTCAATTATTTCAAAAATGATTCAGTTTTCCTGTAATATTGTTCAATCCCATGTGTCAATGATTTTATACTCATTTCCTCACAGTTTAAACAATTGCAAAAAAGAACACTTTCCTAATTATATTAAGATCTGCATAACATTGATTCGAAACTGCTTGCCCAATGCACAGATGGTATTTCTTATCTAGGCATAGGCTAATTTGAGGTTCAAACATTTTGAAGAGCGGCAGCTTTTTTTTTGGATTGGCAGTCGAGCAGAGTCCGCAAATTAAAAATGGCTGACAGGACGTGGGTGTCGTGTTTCCATTTCCAACTGATCTAATTTTTGCCAGGAGGGGAAAGAGGGTGTGAGATGTGATTTACACATGATGAAAGTTCAAACTCAGCATAGCCTTTGAACTTTGTGTAGTGTTCAAACCTGTCTCATTTTTGCTGTTTAAGCGGCCTAAGCAGTGGTGGGGGAGGGGAATGTCACAACTTGATAAAGTAGATCCAAACAATTATGAAGGGTGGAGAAGGTCTTTAAGGATCTGAAGGTTTTCAAATGTCCTTTTCTTTAAAAGATAACGGTGGTAAATGAACGTTTTTAAAAATACCTCATATTGACTTAATTAACAGATATGAGGTAGAAAATAATAGCATATGGTCATGCAATTGTTAATGGGACTTCGCTGATATTTCCAAAATGGATTATACCATATATCTTCATATCATTTTCAGTACTTGGCTGAGTTTCAAAAGCTACAGTTTCTTCAGCAGAAGGTTCTTGATTCACAGTTTGATTCATAGTTTAAAACCTCAAAGATTATTTGTCATTGACATGGCATCTGAATAGATTTTTATAAGAGATTATTTACTTGACACTTAAAAGAACTGAGTGAATTTTATGAATAGGAGTTGTCTTTGTAACCAAGTTTATAGCAGTGAGAGTTATATAGACTTAAATTTTATTTTCAGTTCCTCATAGCTCTTGAAATCTGTCAAATGTGGATATTAGGTGATTGTCTATAGAGTGGATTATAAAGGAATGAGGGGCCATGGGGCTGGGTGGGGGGTGGGGGTGTGTGAGGAGGCTTGAAGGGCAAGGTCTAGAAGACCTAACAACTTCTAAATCAACTGGACAGGAAGCTCCAGAGAATAGATGTGGGCCTTCAAACCAGCCCATGAGAGTACTCACCAAGAACCATGGTAACTTGCACTTTGCCTTTGAGGTTGACAGGCCCTATTTTATCCAGCACCCATCTCCCCTGAATGAATATCACGCATTTCAAGGTACTTTTAGTTATATGGATCTAAAAAGTCAGGAAAGTTTCCAACTTGGAAGGTAAATTCCATCCCTATATCTTGCTACTCTTATTCTTTCGAAAATTCACAATAGGCTTTTGGCTACATGATTACATACACTGCATTGTATGCTGTTCACAATTTTTTTTCTTGCCTCAATTGTTAGTGACTTGTCATTTGTGATTTTTAAAAATTTTGTTATATTTTCTCCCTCAGTTTCAAAAATTTTTCAGGGCTTCTTCAGGATGTTATGCTAAGTGCCATCCCCACACCCAGTCTAGATTACAAACCTTCCCCAACCAACAGTGTTAATAGGAAACCTGTGCTCAAGCTGCTGCCCCTATCTCTTGGTAACTAAGCAGCTGCAACACACAGATGATTGGGCTGGGGCTCAGCAAAAAGGTCACAATCACATTAGGTGCTAAACGGCATAAAATTCATCAGACAGCTTTAAAAGACGAACATTGCGTCACTCACGAAGTGGCAACAGTCTGCAATTATTAATGTTTTATAACAAAATGATTTCCCTGCTTTAGTAAAAGAACATTTTGAAGCTATTATGTTTCTCATGCTGTTTAATTCCTTGTCTCATGCTACTCTGCATGACAAATCGTTTACTGAAAAGGTAGAGCAAATTAATAGTTTCTGGCCCTGGTCAAAACAGTTGACCATTAGAAAGTGTAAGAGTAGCATGCATGGATGCCGCCTCCTTCAGATTTATCTTCCCTTTCTGTAGGCAAGTATTTAGTTTCCAAGTTGCAGTCCTGGTTTAAAGTCATACATAAAAATTGAGAGACCACTTTCTAGGGAATTGCAAGCACGAACATTGAGTTGGCATGTGGCTATGCAAAGGACGGCAAACTGTAAAAATCTAAAATGCTGGAAATAGATAGCAGGTTCAATGATATCTGAAAAAAGCAAAAAGACAAATATT
Organism: Ginglymostoma cirratum; assembly: GCA_024137785.1. NCBI lineage: Eukaryota > Metazoa > Chordata > Chondrichthyes > Orectolobiformes > Ginglymostomatidae > Ginglymostoma > Ginglymostoma cirratum. Next base: position 13,409,878 of record JAHRHZ010000050.1, read on the forward strand.
TTGGCTGCTGATTTGAACTGGGATGTGTCTTTACTGAAGCTTGACTGTTTTCTCTTCTTAGAAATAAATTCGCCTGCTGCCTGTTTCCAGAATTCTGTAATTTTCTTTCATCGTTTCACTATGTTGCAGCCTGACCATTTTAAGGGTAGATTCTCCAGCTTCATCCTTGAGAATACTTAGCAAATCATAGACTAAATGTGCTTTAATTTCTTACATCCTCTCGAGAAAGCAAGAATTCTCAATAGAAGTGCAAATCAGAAAATAATCCTTATTTTTGCAGGACTATTATTGTGTGTACATATTCCTACTGTTTAATCAATTCCAACATTTCTATAAAATATTCTAAAAAAAAATTCTAAGTGCTGCTCAGAAACAGTGTTCTCGGGGAAATTACTTCAAAATATACATCTCAACAGCTTACAATTAAAAAAAAATTCTTATCAACCCATTCAAAGATTTTATTGTCTAGAACAAGTAAGACTTGAGCCCAGGTCCCCTGGCCCAATGGTAGGGATACTACCACTGCACCACTACAGCCCTAGCTTGAGAGTTGAAGACTTTTTACCTTGATGCATTATCTGCCCCAAAGCAAATATTTGTTCCTGGGGAAGACCATTGCAGTCTCCAAAATAGTCAGCACAGAAAATGTTGAAAAAGGAAGACAAGGGCTCATCCTTTATGGCAGTTAGATGAATTTCATGCTCCTTAGTATCTACTGGGCTTTTCATGGAGCCCTGCCTCTAATGTTTATGAGTGGGTGAAGAAAAGGAAAAGTGATTAAAGTTCACTCAGTCCTGGACAGCAGGAGGGAACCACCACTCTTATCTACAAGAGAGCAAAGAAGGAACTTTAATCAAGGACCCTGTGAAGAAAAGAAATTGGACCCAAAGAATCCAGAAAGGCTGCTGCTAACAGTTATTCATTTCCTGTGCTTTAACACATTGTAATACTTTTACCCTCTTCATTAGAACATTCATTATAGAAAGGAGAGAGAAAAGCTTAGTTTAGCTCTGAAGTGAGGTCAAAGGTTGGGAGGGCCTATTTAGAGTAAAGAGTTGTGAACTATTTGTGATTGTGCTGGTAACACTTGACTAGATGTAAATGACTGTAGGAAATTGTCACTGAAGACTCAGTGCTGTATTTGTCTTTCACGTTTGTAAGCCTTTTTATACTTGTTCTTCGAAACAAGTAACCTTGGGTGTCCACTCAAGTCCTGTCAAATGTATCAGCTGAAGTATACTCCTGGATCGTGCCGGTCTGAAATATTCTAGTGCACAATTGCCATTCACACATTCTTACAACTAATAGGATTAGGGGCGTTACAAAGGGATTTGAACAAGATAATTAGTTTACTGCTTAGTTTGCAATAAAATAGGCGAAATCCCTCTGAGAAAAGACTTACAAAAGGGGTCAGAAAATGTGTGGGAAATTAACTGAGAGCTTTCAGCTGGGGCCTTGATCAACATTGAACTTGAAGGAAGCTCTCACAGTATTAATTCGCTACTATAGTCTTGTTCCACTGTTTTTCTCGCTCCTCCTATCTCTGTTTGCTTTATGCTACGTCACCAGGGGTGCAAAGGAAAGGCTAAAGGTGGGGAAGCAATTCCGTGCAGAGAAATTAAGAGGAGGGATGGGGGTGACAGAAGCCTAAATCACACAAAGCCTTTCTCTTGTTTAATCAAAGAATATGTTCTGCGGAAATGTGTAGGAAACATAAAAACCTCGTGATACTGGCAAAAACACCCTTCAATAAAATATGATGCCATTCAAATGCAGTAGTAGTACCCAGTACAAATTGAAGGATGTCAGAATTGACTGTGACCCATTGCTTCTCTTTGTCTATTGAATGGTGCTTCTGAATGAACTGGAAAAGAGGAGATTTCTAAAGACTATAATATATTGTGGGATTGTGTGTGGCATGCTTTAGTAATGCAGACAACCAGCTGGGAGCACTTCGTAGTTTCTACTCATATTTTTGTCTCTGAATCTTGCATTATCCACCAAGCTGATCAAAGCTGCCAGAAGTTGTTAGTGAACAGGCCTGACTTGGGCAGCATGGTGACCACACTCCTCCTTGTTAAGCAGAAGACACAGCAGGGGCTTATCTAATGAAGTGCCCAGCATCTCCATAGGAAGTGCACTCCTGGTGTGCTTTTATAGGGATATTGAAGGGTTATAGGTGAGGAGGGGGGATGGTGCTTGGAGATGAGGAAGGTTAGGTGTGTGGTAGACCCATTTGTGAGCCAAAGGTGAAAAAAAGTAAGTAATTTGTTCAGATTTGTTCTGGATTGAAATGAAAGGTGAAGAAAAGCCTTTCAGTACTCACCATACTCTGTGAGAAGCTGCTGGATGCAGTCACTGCTAGGGATTTATTTCTTTTGGGTATTTGGCTTATTCATTCACCTTAAAGTTTTATTGTTGCTTGCAGAACAGATACAGACCAGCTAGTCCAACAACTGTGCATTTATGTTCCAGATGAGCCTCTTTACTCCTCCTTTTCTTCTCACCCTATTTGCATAACCTTCTCTTCTATTCCTTTCTCTCTCATGTGCTAATCTAGCTTCCCTCCAATAATACAACAATCTTCTTCACCTCAGAAACTCCATGAGGTAGCAAGTTCTACAGTCCAACCATTCTCTGGGTGAAGAGGTTTCTCCTCAATTTTCTATTGGAGATCCTAGAAGTTCATGCATTGTGAGGAGAATTGGAAATTTGTACTTAAGCTAAAAAAAAATCCGCTTTTAGTTTTTAGTAGATGTTCATTAATTTAACTGTATGGGGTTGACAATGCAGGCTGTATGTTTGTCCCTCCCCTCGTCTCCTACCATCCTGAGCTCTTACTCTGACATTTTGTTGCTTACTAATTCCTAAAATCTTCCACTAGCTTCTAACAGCACAGATCTATCCAACTGCTTTTGAGTTCTCATTGAGTCCTCTATACAGCAACAGCAGTCCCGTTGCTTTCCCAGCAGTGCAGTTAAAAACAGTGCTGCCGATCATGGAGTTAACATTTCTCTCTCTTCCATGCTTAGTCAGGGATAAATCAACCCTTGCAAGAAAAATCATAGCAACTGTCAAAGCCAATTTAGTTTCCAATATGTATAGTAAAATTCACCATGAAAATCTAATCAGCCTTACCTTAGCAAGTCCCAGGGACTTTTAGTCATAGAATCCCTACTGTGCGGAAACTGGCCCTTCGGCCCGACAAGTCTGGGTGGAGCATCCCACCCAGACCCATCCACCTAATCTACACATCCCTGAACACTGGGGAAATTTAGCATGGCCAATCCACCTAGCCTGCACATCTTTGGACTGTGAGAGGAAACCAGAGCACCCAGAGGAAACCCACACAGACACTGGGAGAATGTGCAAACTCCACACAGACAGTCGCCCGAGGGTGGAATCCAACCTTGGTCCCTGGCGCTCTGAAGCTAACCACTGAGCCACCATGCCACCCCAAACCAAAGTGGAGAATGTGGGCATCAATCTCACTACCTCTCACATGAGAAGCGAGTGCTCTACCATTTCAGCTAATGTCCCACATCTTACTTGCCCATCGATTTCAACACTGGCAAGAGCCCCCAAATTTTTACTTCCTATTTCGCCAAACCATCTGGACCGCAAATCGTATTATCAGGCACAGTCAGTGATTCATCTGTCCCAGTAATTCTGAAAAATATGTATTTGTTTATATAAGTTGTTGGAGAGATAAAGGAACACTTTTCCCTCAGAGTCAAAACTTTTCATAGCCTCCAATAGCCTGACTCACTTTGACAGTAGTGAATTAAAATTCCCTTGATTATTCTGAGCCACAGCCCCAAACATAGCACATTCCAAGTGAACGTATTTCAGGTGCACTGTTGCCTTTTTTTTTAAACAAAGGAGAGGAAATAAGATCTGAAGATTAACGAAGGTGGAGCCAGTAAAGGTGAGTGTAGGTAGGGGGTTAGGGAGGAGATAGGTCAGTCCAGGGAGGACGGACAGGTCAAGGGGGCGGGATGATGTTAGTAGATAGGAGATGGGGGTGTGGCTTGAGGTGAGAGGAAAAACAGGTTAGGGAGGTGGAGATGAGCTGGGCTGGTTTTGGGATGCGGTTGGGG
>JAHRHZ010000050.1:13418977-13435951 GCA_024137785.1 Ginglymostoma cirratum
TACTTGTCTGCCTCCTCTCCACCTATCCTCTCCTCTATCCATCCTCTATCCGCCTCCCCCTCTCTCCCTATTTATTTCAGAACCCTCTTCCCCTCCCCCATTTCTGATGAAGGGTTTAGGTCCGAAACGTCAAGTTTTCCTACTCCTATGATGCTGCTTGACCTGCTGTGTTCATCCAGCCCCATGCTTGTTGTCTCGGATTCTCCAGCATCTGCAGTACCTTTTATCTCTCATGTACGGTGAAGGTACATACTTTTCACTGTATTTTTTCATTGAATGTACATGACAATAAATGATTATATTATAATCTCCTTGTATCTAGATCAAAGGTCACCCCATCCTGACATACCAATGGGCCAAACTTCCACAGGCCACAATTCCTGCACTTACCCTAGAATTTTGCTCGCTGGTCTCCTGAATATTCTTGAGGCCAGCAATTCTGTGCATATTCCTCAGGCAACCCAGGAATTTGCAAAGTATGACATTATTGGCCAGCTGAATTGGAGGGTGGGGTATGATTAAGAGGACATTGTGTCCCCGTTCCTATACAGTTCCTGTGGTTGGGGGTTAGTGGAGGGCCAATGATGACTGGAAGATGGGGTGGGGGGGAGGAGGAAGGATACTTTTAACTCCATTATGATCTTGTGCTGAGATTGTCAAATTGGAAACACAACTGTAGATTCACAAGAGACTGGGTGGTAATTGCTTGAGCCCAGAGAATTTATCTAGTGCCCTTTCAATTAATTGAAAGTAGAATTCTTAAGTTTTGTTGAGAAATTCAAAGTTAGGCCAGCAGCAAAGCACATAAGAACAAGCAACAGTTGCCTCTCCTCAACCGCAACCCCCCCCACACCCCTTCCTGTCTAGCGATTGTTGCTGCATTATAGATAATCTTTAATTACAAAGCTGTTTACATGCTGGTGCCACTAACACCTGAGATACAAGACTGAAACACGGTAATCCTAAAGCAAACATCCCAGGCATCAGTGACATATTGAGATTCAATCACTCTGATACTGCAGCAGTGCAGTACAAAAGCTGCTGATGTGAACAGCCAATGGAGAGAGACAGAAACCTGCATTACATACTGCAAAAGACTGATGCCCTCATCTTGATGGAGTCAGCATTGTGGATTTTTTTTCATGATCCTCTTCACTGGAGAAGCAAGGGGGCTGGGAGAGCAGTGCACCGACTGGGAATTGATCTCATCGATTTACTGTCTTTTGGGCATTATGTAAAAGCAGAGCCTGGTGCACCTACAGACGCAGCTCCCCATTGAAGTGCGAAAGTAAAGCGCGTATGACAGGGATATTGCTCTCCTGAAACTGAGTACGGGGTAACTGTGAAGATAAAAGCATTTTATGAAGTAAAAATGATCCTTTGACAAACAGGGTTCAGATTTTACCTGTGGAAACATTGATCCTCTTTGATGCCTGATTGATTGTATTGATACACATTTCAGTGAAGAAAATCACCGTGATCATGTGAATGTATCCAACAATGGCCATGTTTTAAGCAGGATTGTTTCCCTTCAGTAATTTAGTTTTATTATAGAGATACCCTGAGCTCAATAAAATTGTACAGAAAGCAGAAACTGAGTTCTGTAAAATAACTTTCCCAGAACTGCACAGCAAAAAAAACCCACTGCTGTTTCTAATTGTGATGTATCTTTCTCTCAGGTTTGTAAAAATTGCATGATGAGTTGAGTCCTATATTCCCATGAAAACAAGGGCACTTCACCTTGTGAATGATGTGCTGCAGAGCACAACAAAGAGCTGTGTTATTCAGGGTGTCATTCACAATGGTGTAGTGAACGCACAGGCAAGACAAACTGTGTTTCACCAGGTAGATGGTTGATTTAGACTAAATGCATCAATATAACAGTAAAATGCAATGCTTAAAAATAACAAAGAAAACAACCCACGACTTTCAGAATCCAAGTTCTTATATTATTACCCTTTCTGCAGCTCCATAAGTCTGTTCCTGTCAGCATCCAATGCAGAAATAATCTTAGCAAATAAAAACGTGAACCCAAGGAAATATATCTGGATGAGAAATAACTTATGCTGATTGTTGAGAAATTGCTGAAGGTTATGACCTCTGGAGCACTCTGTTTATAAAAGCATCTGGCTTTGATTTCTTTAAGTGGCCATGGTGCACTTTTTATATTCCTTCTCTCTTATGTCGCAGAGTTTCATCTCACTAATAGGTGTTCATTCACATTTTCAGAAATATTCTGCCAGTGACTAAAGCATGGCATGCCAAAGCTCATAATAACCCCATAAGCGAGGGAGCAGAGGGACTGATCTGACTATACCAGCAAACATCTTGTAAAACCAGAATGAGAGTTAGGTTATAGAGTCCGGAAAGCTTTGTGTGTTCTTTGCAGAGTGTAAAGTGTAAAAAATGGAGTGTGTCAAACAATAAATTATAGTATGGAGCTCAATTAGAATTGATCACATTTTCACTTTCTCTTGACCCTTCAATTCCAAATAATGATGTTAACATTAAAATACTTACAGAGAGAGGGACAGGATATTATATTTTCTCTTTCTCTTATAACTTATATATGTCTTGTTTCCTCATTCCGTCATTGTGCTATCGGCCCATTGTCCTGTGGGGACTTTTCCAATGGCTATTATTTGCCTATATATCTTGCCAGCCAAATTAAGTCTGTAAGGAGAAGGAAGGATCATTACAAGCTCAACTCACTCCATTTCTGATGTCCATATTTCCCATTTAGCTCTGGGTAGTGAATAGGAGTATGTTCTCCAGCTACTTGCTGCCTCACCTAAGGGACTGGAACTGAAAAGCAACTTTCCTATTAACAATAGGACTGAGATTATTTGAGTGCAGTTGGATTAGGAAATGATTTTGGGATCTTACTGTTCTCCAAGACTAAGGTACTCACTGGATAACTTGTCAAATTATTGAGGAAACTGGGGAATGGAAATCAATTCTGTTGAATATTCCCATGTTCTGATCCCAGTTTGGAAAATTAATGACCTGAATTTTGGCACATGTACAAGTCAGGTGCCCTGACCTCAACAGTCAGTTGTCCAATCTGTGCTGTCATTGTGACAAACTTCATGGTGCTAGTGGAAGATATAAATATTTACCTCACAAAAGCTGCAGATTTTGTGACCGGTGTTTTCCTGAAAGTTGCTCAAGTGCTTTGTAACATTTCACTCCCAATTAAGTCTTTGTAAATGGAGTGGATTTAGTCTCTTCGAGAACACGGAAAGATAGAATTCTCAAGCCATCCATCACTTCTTTTTACCAAATGAACTATGGGATACATTATCACTGGTCAAACTCCTGACATTCTTTATGTAATATCAGCGGGGGAGAAGCTTCAGTTCAAGGGTTGCTACAGTTTAAAATGAAGCCCACCCACCATCACCTAGCAGAGGCAATAAATAGCGCATTATTGGAATCACTCACACTTCAGAATTCTGTAATGTTCGATTTTAACATGGCTAAGTACATGGCGCTGTTAAATTTATTAATTTTGCAACACGCATGTCAAGTTTTCTATTACATTACTTTTGCCGAATAATTGCAAAGCAAATACAAATACATTTTTTTCCCTAGATTTTCCAAGTGCATTGAGTCCTAGAAATGTACTAATGTAAAGCTGTTCATCTCAAAGGAAGATGGGGGCATGAGGAGTGTTTATTGGGGATCTTGCAGCATTGTCAGTAGTGGTACTGGACTAGGAACGGTTAAGATCGTGCTCTGACAACAATCTGCTTTTTCATGCTGTGTCTGGGGCCTATCTAATTGTCAGTGATAAAGAATTGATCACTGGTAAGGTAAAACAGACGAAACGCTTCGTCAACAATTTGGTTTATCATATGATAGCAATAGGAACAATTAACATTACTAATCAGGCACAATTACTGAGACTTGTTAGGAGCTGTACAGATACATCTGCTCCCTACAAAGTTTCATGCAGAATTCCTTGCCTGCAACAAAGATTGTGCGTATGACATCAGATTGGGTAGAGCCAATGCAACTTCCATTTTAACTCTTTCAAAACCATTACTTTAAACAACAGGACCTGGATTTATAGAGGAGGGATGGAATTAGGGGAAGCAGGCATGCAGAGACTGATACATTGTAGAGATTTTGAATATTATATGGGAAAGTAGTGGCTAGTTGGGCCATGAGAGAAATGAAATACAAGACAAAAACAACTTGGAAGTATGTATGTAAAACTTTTCTTTTTATCTTGTCTTTGAATGGCACAATATCCAAACAAATGTGGAATTATACAATGAGACAACACTGTGATGCAGTGTCTTCCAAGCAAATCAAATTGTATTTGGATGACAAATGTGCTTACTAAAATTCAAAATACAGATGTATAAATTGACCATAGAGGTTGCTAGAGGATTTAGACTGATCACTTTAAACATTGTGCTAATTAGGTTTACATTGTTGTGAGGCCACACGATTCATTTGGCATTGATTAATGGCTTAAAGAACCCACACATGAAGCTACAGTTGCAGTATGCTGGATAAGCAACCATCTTTGTGCGGACTCAGTTCAGATCATTTGAGCTTAGTCCCTGATGAAACAGTCAGATCATTGCTGGGTCAGTAAGCTAAATGACTAATTGGCTGGTTTTGCCAAAATACTTTACCTCGGGCACAGAGGTAGAATCCCACGAGCAGGTTCCCTGATCAGTCAGGGAGGGCAGGCAGTATCACACTTTCATTCTGCCCATAGAAGGACAACTCATGAAATGGGTTGGTTAAATGAAATATTGGTTAAAGCCACTCATCAATGCTTTGATTTTTATAGCTGCAGCAAACACATGAATGGAGAGAAGACTTAGAAAGATGCTCCCAGGTGTCGCATTCTGAACTTGAGGTCCTTCTGTGGAATCTGAGAGTCTGTATGAGGTCAGGACTCCCAAAGAGGAAGAAGTCAATGTATTCAAATAAGCAAATAAAATGGAATCAAAATGGCTGGGGAAGTCAATAGAAGTGTGGTCCCTCCAACATAGAGACAGTGAGGCAGGAGGATTCAGGACCTCAGAAGGGCAGGAAAACATTCAGGTGCATAACCCCACAATCTGAATTTTCCTGCATTCTCCTGCACAGTCATCCTCAGACGAACACACCCTGCAATGACACTCATTGCTGTCTCTCTCCAGGTACCTCCATCACCACCTAAACATTCAGCATTTGCACTCACCATTAATCTATTAACCTCTCCCAATCATCCTTCATCACCCTGCATTGGTGGTGTCCCTATTTCTGCAACAGCCTGGGCTTAATTCCAACTGGCTTCAAAAGTGTGTTCAAAATTAGCATATTTGAACAGGTTGATTCAAGAATTTCTGAAGAAAGACTACTTCCATCCATGCCCAGGTATTATGATCAAGCCTGGGTGTGCTTGGATAGGGAGCACAATACCCTCAAAGCTTTTACTAGGAGATGGATACCACAGGGTTGGAGTGCATTAACACCGAACTCCAAAGATGTTTTGCCTCTTATTATTGTTACAGTGCCCCTAGTTAATTGTTTGTTTTGATGATAAGGCGATTAGGTTGTAGGTTTAGAAAATAAGAAAGAAGGAAGACAGCATTCAATGGTGCCATGCAATTGGAGGTTAAGGTTGTTCACAGATTCTCAATCTGTCTGTACTTTCTGTGGCAATTTGGCATCCATATTACACCTCTGTACCAGGTGTGTGCTGTTTGTTTGAAAGTATTACAGCTTGAGTTTTGGCTGTGTTTTGTCCCCATACTCCTGATCTTTGGTCTTCTTTGTGAAGGAAGATGGGCAAGGGCAAGATATCCACATAGACCTTCTTCCAGGCCTGGGCAAGGTGGCCATTTCCAGGACCAGGAAGTGGGCCATGATGGGAGTCATTAGACCTGTGCACTTTCTGTGGTTATATCTATTCTCGGGTGTTCTTGTGAGTGAGCATGGGGTGTGTATTGGCACACTTCAGCCTTTCATGACCAATCTGCGTTCGGAGTTTGAATGCATAATCATTCAACCCTCCCATTGGCACTCACAAAATGTTATTTTGATTTAAATTTCCTTTTTCTTGTTGCAGTTCCCACATCAGGGGATTTGTCCTGATTATAGAATCCCTACAGTGTGGAAGCAGGCCATTTGGCCCATTGACTCCATGCATACACTCTCCCTACCCTAATCCCTGTAACCCTGCATTCCCCATGGCTAATCCACCTAGCCTGCACATCACGGGACACTGTGGGCAACTTAGCATGGCCAATCCACATCTTTGAACTGTGGGAGGAAACTCACACAGACACAGGGAGACTGTGCAGACTCCACATAGACAGTTGCCTGAGGCTGGAGACGACCCCAGGTCCGTGGTGCTGTGATGCAGCAGTGCTAACCACTGAGCCACTGTGATTTGATTCAGTTTTAGTTCATTTTGAAAGAGTGTACTGAGAGACAGCTGGGACACTTAGGAAGCAAAGATCTGTCAGGCTGCATCCTATTAACAAACCTATGGTTCAGTAATTGTGTTTTGCGCTCCACCGTCTACCTTGGATCTAGTTGCGTAATTACTACAAGATTTCCTTGGGCTTGTGTTTCAAAATATTCCGCAACAAAGGGGAACATCAACTTTCCTTTCTTGATTGCTCACTGTACCTGCATGTTTACATTCTGTAACAAGTGATGACACATATAAAGATGTTGAGGATATGAAAGGTGTTGTACATATACCTACAAATACATATTACTTACATACATCAGTGCAATGTCTTAGTTTAGTTGAGAGTCGCCAGGCCATTGTAATATACTACCTTGAGGCATTGGGGTTCTGATGATGACATGTTTGAAAAACTCTGAAGCTCCAATAGTAATCCACATGTCGAAGGTGTTAATCTCAGCTGGTGGAGCCAAAGGATTTCACCAACCGAGAGAGGGATCATTTGATGACTCCGTGGAAAGAAAACAAGATTCCCTTTTGTTAATTCCAAGCATCAGAAGAGGATTCGAGTCAAGAACTTCATCCTGTGGCTCACATTCAGACATTGGATATTGAAATGGAAGAAAAACAGTGGCAGCCATAAAGAGTTTGATCGTGATCCTGAATAGATTTGTCAACAACCTCAATACTAACATTGTCACCATTGCCAATCCCACCCCCCCCAAACCAACCATGACCACTATTGTAAGCTGCATTCCTATCCTTCTTCTTCCCTCCAATTCAACAGCATTCAGACCCTCAACCTAATCCTCATCCGAATTCCCAACATTCAGCAATTTTTCAATCTTCCAACTCAACATCATCACAAAATATAGGTTCTCAACTATTATATTCCACTTTCTACATCCCAGCTTTTGTAATTGACTATGGACAGAATTTTATAGGGCCCTGAACCACATGGTCTATAGCTAGAAATCTCGGAGAACCATGTGAGAGTTTGCAGTGAGACCTTTCTAAACATTTGGAGAAACTTGCTGCATTGTCCTACTAAGTTTCAGATGTCAGCAGTGACAAGATGAATATTAAGGGGGATGATTGCTTGTCGTCAGCCTGATGAACTACACAGCGTGTCTTGTTAATACACAGCTTCCTGTTCTACCTCCCACTACAAGGAAACTAGATATTGAGAATTCTCAAAAATTGGAATAGGTATCTGGTGACCAGCTTGCTCCTCTGCACCATCAGTTTGGACATCAGGCAACAGCACCACAGGGCCTGCTCTCAGGCACTGACCACATTCACCTTCCATTATCAGACACTAGCATCCAGGCACCAGCCAGCCTGTCAGGGCCCTCATTGACATCTCCCTGATCCACTTAGAGAACACTTCTACACTTTACGGTGCACTGGTAACTAACACTGAACAGCTGCTGCAAGGACACTTTGTGTGGGGACAGAGACCCATCTCATGGAATAGAAAGGCTGCTCGCTTGCTCTCTCATAGCTTACCCAGTTTGAATCCACCTAGATGCTCACAGCATCTCTGTCTCACCTTGCCTTTTTGAGCTTTGGGTGAGCTAGGTAAGTATTGAGGTGAGTTTAGGCTTACGTGATAAAACCCACTAGACCTCATGGAGACAAACATTCTATGATGCCTGACACTTAGCAAAATAAAAATTAATGTTGAACCCTCCGAATTTTTTCTGTACAAACTAACAGAATGTTACATTACAGAAGGAAGCCATCCAGTCTAATATACTAGTCTAATATATGTGCCAGCCTTTTAAGGAGCAATAAAGAAAGACTGCTAGAATACTGGCCTTGGTTAGGACAAAGGCAGACAAACGTAACATGGCGTTCTGTAAGTAAAACAAGAGTTACTCAAAATATTACCATTTAATTTCCTACTTCCCCATTAGAATGAATCAACAAGAGGCAATTTGGTAACCAAGTCATTGCACACCCACCTGATCCACTGGAAAGGAGGTCTCCTGTCAGGAAACTGCAGATGTTCAGCAGCACTGATCTGATGTGAGAATAGGAACCTCTCTCACTTGTAGTGCTCAAACATGTTGCAGAAAGTTGATCCTCTCCCTGGGGACAATCTGGTGGGGTTCTCACCTCCTGCTACTGGATCTCAGTGTCTCTTGCATCTTCCCTATGGAGATGCATGCAGCTAAGGAGAAGGCAGCCGATGCTGTTGCTGGGGCTGTTGGTGGTGATGTCGCTTCTGCTTCTGGACCTCAGTGGAAGTTAAGATGATCTACTCCCAGACAGTGATGAATGCTGCTGGTGGGAAAAGATGGCTAAAGGTGAATGAAATTCTAGACAGATGAAGTGATTTACATGTTGTTGCCTATCCCCTTCAAGCAGTGAAGTCAGTTTCTGAGGGAGCTGCTTTGGAAAATATTCTCTCAATGACCAAGACTCATCAATGTAACTGATTGAAGCACTCTTAGCTTGCCCATTTCACTGAAGAAGCTTTTTCCTCAGTGAACCTGGCACGTTGCTGACAGGTCAGCAAGTTCCTTAACAGCAGAATCCTAAAAGTAGGATTAAATCAATTCTTAATTACGTTAATAGCTTCTCAGATAGCCCAAGGAGGTTCCACACTCACTTTCTTCCTGCCTTAGAGCACACTTTAAGAAAGCAGGATGATATTGGGATCTTGACACAGTCAGTTTCAGAGGTTTGCATGCAAACCCACCTGCCCATCCCTGGGACTTCTATTTACAGTAGCTTTTACAGCGTAGCACTTCAATTTCACCAGCACCATGTCAGTCCCCATTGTGTCAGCACCCTGGCAAATAAGAAGAGATCACTGCAGAGGAGATATTACTGTTGAAACTGGAAGAGAGACCTAAATATTTCTGGCAGAAAAGGCAAGGCTGCATTCTTCCACATTACAGCCTACATGGAATTCCTGAAAACAGACTCGTTGTTGTAGATTTAATGAAATCTCAGCTGCTCCATGGTCCTGATGGTAACTCATAGTATTTCTGTCATTCCTGCAGTTCACACATCAGTAGCCTCCCATCTCCCCAGTGAAGGCTGGTGACACCCCTCTTGGTGGAACTGGAACAGTTGGAAGCTGCCTGCCATCATTTGACAGTAAACATGGAGGTGACCTATTCATTGACCATCTGCTGGAGCATAAGCTGCTGCTTGGAGCTGTGCACAACCTAGAAATAATCTCAGTTTACCAGTGCTCATGGTAGTCTAGTCCTATGTGTACATATCATGAATTAAGCACTAAATGATGCACAAACATTGAATCCAAAGGATTGCACACTGCAAATAAAATGTTGTTTGCCATTATAATAACAACCCAGTCTTTCAAGATTTTAGTTTTAGGACGGGTTTCTCTTGTTTTTTAGCTTGATACAACTTCAATTTCACAGCAAAATCCAGCAAAATGTTGAAGTTTTTATCGTAGATATGATACACTGTGATATAATGCCTTGAACAGACCTTGAAGGTTATTTTCATTTTGTTCTCTTGAGTTTAGTTTTTCAGTCTTATTTGCTAGTCAGCAAGATTATAACTGAATGTGATCATCTCAGCAGTTCAGATGAGCCTGCTTTTATTTTCAATACATTAATCAAGACACTTCAATACCCACATTGAGCACAGTAACCACCCTGGTGACTGTGCTCCATCTAAAATGGACCACTGATAATTTGTTACAGTCAATAGGTTATTGCACAAGGAAATATTAACCTGAACTGACTCTTCTCCTTTTCCTTTTATTGACATTAATCCAGGCTTCTAAGAAGAAAGAGTGTTTATTTCCATTTTAATGACAATGTTCACACTTTGATCAGTTTTGCAAAGAGTATAAAGATTTAACATGAGGAGTGGCAATGTAAGCTAAATAACAGTGTTAAAGCGACAAATAAAAATAAGGATTGGAGATCACATATTCAAATCTTTTAAAAATGACAGGATTCGTTGCTTTGACAGATCTTGGAAGGTATGAAAAATGCTTTATTGATCACTGATTAAACTTTTGGTGGAATATTGTATTTGATTCTGGACACCACAGTTGAGGAATGATGTCAAAACCTTGGAGAGGGTATAAAAATGATTCACTAGAGTGATGTCAACATTGACAATATTCATTTACATGGAGATGTGAGTAGAGAAGCTGAGATTAATTGCCTTAAGATTGAGGAGATTTATTAGAAGTGTACAAAATTCTGAAAAGTTTTATGAGACCTACAACCTTTGGGCATCTGCCACTCCCGATGTGGCCTCCTCTACATCGGCGAGACCAAACAGAGGCTCGGAGACCACTTTGTTAAGCATCTGTGCTCTGTTTGCGATAAACAACAACACCTTCCGGTTACGAACCATTTCAACTCCCCCTCCCTGGGTGACATGTCCCTCCTGGACCTCCTCCAGTGTCACAATGACACCACCCGCAAACTGGAGGAGTAACACCTCATATTCCGCCTCAGGAGCCTACAGCCTTAAACATAGCCTTTAAGCCTTCAGGCTTAAACATGGATTTTACCAGTTTTAAAGTTTTCCCCATTTCCTCATCCCATGTCCAACCCTCCCTCTCATCCCCACCTCCATGACCTGACACAACCTGTCCATCTTCTTTCCCACCTATCCACCACTCCCACCTCACTGACCAATCCCCACCACTCTCTACCTGCACTCACCTATCACCATCCCACCTACCTTCCCCAGCCCTACCCCTCCTCTCTCTATTTATTTCTGTGCTCCCTTCGCCTTCCCCATTTCTGAAGAAGAGTCGACACCCGAAACATCAACTTTCCTGCTCCTCTGATGCTGCCTGGCCTGCTGTGTTCCTCCAGCTCCACACTGTGTTATCTTTGAGAATTAATGTTTGCTGCGAACCTTTAAAGACTCATGCATTCGTTCTTTTTTCCCACTCCAAATCTAAGGACAGCGTGTAAAGTCTGACACCAGCACAGATCCTTGATCATTCACAAGGGTATGTCAGTGTCTATGACTCATGAGGAATAGGAACTCCCTCCCTCAGTTTGCTGCATACCCCATCCCTCAGAATGATGAGGAAATTGCCCCTCTGTTGTAAAGGACACAAACTCTGAGAAGGTTGTGTTGGGCTTCTGTTTAATATTCTTTTCCATAACATTTTTCTGAAATGCAAATAATAAAGTAATGACTTAATGCATATGTTATTTGTACTAAAAGTATAACAAGGAAAATGTTTGGTAATATTTTGGATTATATTTACAAATTTGAAGGAACCACACTCTTCTACCTCTGGCATTATAGTTGGATTGAGACAGTTACAAATTCAGTTTACTGCACTTGGTGCCACAGGAAATTTATTTTGCTTCCTCATCAGCAAAAATCAAGCATCGGCAACATGTTCCATGTTTGACTTCTTTCTTGGTTTATTTAGCGTCGAGTGATTTTTCTTATTCATTCATGAGCTGAGGGCATTGTTGGCTAGGCCAGCATTTGTTGCCCATCCATAATTGCTCAACGGACAGTTAAAACCAACCACCTCGCTGTGGGTCTGGAGTCACATATAGGACAGCCAGGTAAGGATAGCAGTTCCCTTCCATTAGAGAACTAGATGAGTTTTTCCAACATTCAACAGTAGATTCAAAGACATCATTAGACTCTTAATTCTAGATCTATATTAAGTTCAAATTCCACCATCTGTCGCGTTCCCAGAACATTTTTGGGTCTCTGGATTGACAGTCCAACAATAACACCACTAGGTTGTCACCCCCTCCCCAGAGTGTGTTTATGTTTTGAATAAAGATTTTATCCATCTTTCTATCTGTAAGAAGCGGTGTGCTTAATATCAAACTGGAACTGTTAATCAGAGAAAGCTATCAGGAAAGTCTTTACAATATTGCTGTCCTTGATAACTAGTGCTTTGCTTTCACTTTGTTGATAAGCACTAACCGCTAGAATTTACTGAGGCAAGAAAACTCTAATTTACAACATGCTTCTCCATTCCTCAGTCTAAAACTGCATTTATACAATTTGAGACCCAAAGACAAACTAGGAAGTTTCCTAAAATACATGTTGCCAGGAAAAAGCCCACATTTCTACAGAACATAGCTGGGTATACAAGGCACGGGTGTCAAGGACATGCAAAGCTGGCATGGATCTTACATGGGATGAGAACAATTCATGGAGACCCTTAAACTAATACCCAATTCAAACATTCCATAATTGTATTGTACGTTTAATGATTACAAAAGCAAATTAGTCTGTTAGGAATGTTTTAAAAGCAACACACATGGGCACCATGTGTTACACTTTAGCCATGATATCTAATTCTGTTTGTGCTAGGGATTGACGGACCAATAAATATAATGCCAGACTTGCCTGTATTCCAGTCTCTAAATCTTCTCGTTGTGTGTCGTCATGTACATCATAGAGACTTTTTTAACGTATAATAAATTAACATCAGAGTAGTGGTCTCTTGGAAGTTTGATGTCACAATAGTTTATACTGCAAGTAGGCCACACTCGATGCTTGTGCTCACAGAAAATTATATTTGTTGTTTTGTCAAGCACCCATCCAAATTGAACTGCATATGGAACTCTGGCAACACTAAATTAGGAGGAACAATAAGGAGGGCAGATCACAGCAGAAATTTGAAAAGTGGTGATTTTATTTAGATTAAACGAGTTAGTGAAACAGTGGAAAGTAAGTTCATGCATAGAGTCATAGAGTTACGCAGCACCGAAACATACCCTTTGGTCCAACTCGTCCGTGCCGACCAAATATCCTAAACTGATCTAGGCCCATGTGCCAGTAATTGGCCCAATATCTCTTTAAACCCTTCCTATTCATGTACCCGTTCAGTTGTCTTTCAAGTTTAATTGAACCAGACTCCACCACTTCCTCTGACAGCTCATTCTATACATGCACCACCCTCTGCGTGAAAAAGTTGCCCCCTCAGGTCCTTTTCAAATATTTCCCTTGCCACTTTAAACCAATGCCCTCTAGTTTTAGACTCCCCTACCCTTGAGAAAAAGACCCTGGTTGTTTGCCCTATCCATGCTCCTCCTAATTTTATAACCCTTTATAAGGTCACCCCTCAGCCTTCTACACTCCAGGGAAATCAGCCCCAGCCTATTCAGCCCCTCCCAATAGTTCAAACCCTCCAACCCTGGCAACATCCTTCTATTTTTTTCTGAAACTTTTCAAGTTTAACAACGTCTTTCCTATAGCAGGAAGACAACCATTGAACATAGTATTCTAAAAGCGGCCTCACCAATGTCATGTACATCCCCAACATGACATCCATTTTCGACCTAAGAAAGTTAAATTGGAGCATTTCCCAACTTGGGAGGCGATGGCCTCGTGGCGTTATTGCTGGACTGTTAATCCAGAGACCCAGATGATGTCCTGGGAACCCAGGTTCAAATCCTGCCATGGCAGATGGTGAAGTTTGAGTTCAATTAAGATCTGGAATTAAGAGTCTAATGATGACCAAGAATCTATTGTCAATTGTTGGGAAAAACCCATCTGGTTCACTAATGTCCGTGAGGGAAGGAAACTGCCATCATGGTCTGGTCTGGCCTATGTGTGACTCCAGACCCACAGCAATGTGGTTGACTCTTTACTGCCCTCTGGGTAAATTGGGATAGGCAATAAATGCTGCCTAGGCAGCAATGCTCACATCCCGTGAATGAATTAATTGAAAAAAAAACAAACTAGTGAGAAACCAGGCACTTTTGATGAGCATTGAGATTTAGGAGGCCAACTATACAAATTAGTAAAGCTTACAAACAGGTACAGTTTTCTGGCTGGTTATACCTTTTCCTAATCTAGAACCACTGAGGGAAATTACACTTAATTCTTATTAATACAGTACAGACTGGAGAGCAAATTTGGAAAAATTTCAGTGTGATTGGCTTTAAGATAACATTTTGCATTCAGTACTCCCAGCACGAAGGTTTATTTGTTGACAGCACATGCTTAAATTCGAACATATGCTCTCAACCCTTCATAATTTTCCAACCTTTCAAATAAATAGATGTAAATCAAAGTGGGGAATGGAGCCTTCTGCAGCCAAATTCCTGATTTGCAGCTTGGTATGTGCTGCCTTGTGCAAGGTACGCAAAAAAGAACATTTACCTTTTTACTTTCAGATTGACCACTTTATTTATGAGCAGAGATTTTGTGAAATATCCTTTGCTAACCATTTTGGCAGAAAGGATTTGGAGGCCATTCATGTTTATTTTAGAGAAAAAAATGGTTTATGATGGTAGAGCTGTTGATTGTCATGTGTTGATACCTGCATCCAAGTTTGAAAGATTTTGTTAATCGAGCTCATCAAGAATCTTTCAACAGCTTTTACACTTTGAAAGGCTTCACGCTTAATGCATTGTTGGAACAAAGAGAGTCAAATGACTGAATAGTTGGGCGTTCTCTTATTATTAGATTTCTGCTTATTATTAAATCCTTACATTTGGTACATCAGTATCAATCTTGCATACTGCCCAGCAATAGCAGAGTGTTGTTGTCAATTTTTAGCAATAGTGGAAGGCCACATTGCTTTCAACACCTTGATGTTGAGTCTGGAACTCCTGCATGCCGTGGTGTAAATGAACAGATAACGATACAAATGTCATAGCTCATTCCCGCTGACTCCAAGGAAAGAGTACTGGCTGACAAGTTACTGACAACTTCATGCTTAAAGTTTTACTATGAGGTCACCTGTGGGAGGCCTGGAGGTGAAATTGGCAGCATTAAATGTTAGGAAAACAATAAAGCTCTCAGTTCATAAGCAAGTTGATTATGTTTGTGACAAGTTAATAATAAATTTGAGTTGCAGTTTGCTCTGACAAAGTAAATGGCACCATGTTCTCTGCTTTGTTTGCTGGGCTGCATTAATGCTGGAGTGTGAGGCAATGTCAGAGCTTGTATTAGTGTTCCATTGAAGGGTCAACAGCATAGTCTGCTGCTGGGAGCACTAAAGGGAGAATTTTATTTCCCTATTTCTAAACAGTTTTTAAAGTCAGGGCAGAACTTTCTTCAGCAGTGTTATCCCGCTACAGAGGATAATTGCTCTGAAAATGAAAATGGTCTTTTAACATTTAACATTTTCAAAATTATGCCTAATATAAAACCACAGAGTCAGATAGCACAGAAAAGGTTCTTCGGCCCATTGAATCTTTACTGACCTATCTACACTAATCCTGTTTTTCAGCTCTTGGCCCAGAGCCTAGAATGTTATGATATTTTAAGTGCTCATCCATGTATATTTTAAACATTGTGAGGTTTCCCACTTTTACTACCCTCCCGGGCAGTGCATTCCATTATCCCACCACCATCTGGGTGAAATAAGTTTTCCGTGAAGCCCCTTTAAATCTTCTGCTTTGCACTTTAAGATTATGTCCCGTCATTATTGACCTTTCAACAAAGGGGAACAAATGCTTTCTATCCACCCTGTCCATGCCCCTCATTACCTTATGCACCTCTGTCAGGAGCCCCCTCAGCCTTCTATGCTCTAAAGAAAACAATCCGATATGTTTGGTGTAAAACAATGACTACTACATGCTGCAATGATACAGTTTTGTTAAATGTGTCATTGCCAAAAGACTGTACATCCAAACTGTACTCTTCTGTCTCTGCAGATGTCAGAAGGTTCAACATGGACTTGCATAGAAAGCTGCATTGATTTCACTGTCGCAGAAATGAACCTGATGACTTCCTAAACGTCAATATTTATGACATTTGTGTGACGGCTGCTGAGCCAGGTTGATCAGCAGTACTCAGCTGTTAAATGGACCAGGGTGAGGCAGGCAGCATGTAATGTTTCCCAGTTGGTACTCAGCAACTTCCATAAGAGATTCATTCTCATCTTGATCTTGGCTCCAGTGTTGTGGAGGTGTTACCAGTAAATCAATGTATGGTCAGCTTACTCAAAGTTTTTTTTTATCTTGGCATTGATTCGTGATATACTAGCTGTGTAAAAAGTTCTTCTCTGACCTTCAGCTGGATGGCTGAATCAATAGTCCTGGCAGCATTTGGTAAAAGTGCCTCATTTTCTGAAATAGGTTTCTGGAGAAAGTAGATCTTCAGCGAATAACTTCTCAATATGCTTTAGTTCTTTTGGCTGGAAAGCTAGGACCTAAACATCAGTATCTGTAAAGAACCATGACCTTATGTGATGGTGGGGTCTCTGATAAATATTGTGAAGAGATCTTGTGCAAAGGCTCATCCCTGTGGGAGCTGCTTGTAGGTTATGCACGAGGAGCTGATTTTATCTGTGAAATGCACACGGAATGATGGGTTGCTGATCCTGGAGCTGATTAATTGCAGAGCTTTCACACACAGTTGATTCTGGAGAGTTTCAGTAACATGCCTGTGCATCAAACTGTCATTAAAACCCATAAATTGAACAAGGGCTGTTCCTATCTTTAAGCTTTGAGACCGTTGTAAACTTGGACATCACTTATAGGTAAACTATATCACTGGAGCAAGGGACCACAAATTCAAACTAATGAAAGGCAAGTTTTTGCTCATTTCAGCAAATATGTTGTCACACAGAGTGACCAATACCTGGAATGTCCTAG
>JAHRHZ010000050.1:13436351-13463782 GCA_024137785.1 Ginglymostoma cirratum
ATTTCTGCATTTCTGATGAAGGGTTTAGGCCCGAAACGTCAAGTTTTCCTGCTCCTATGATGCTGCTTGGCCTGCTGTGTTCATCCAGCCCCATGCTTGTTATCTCGGATTCTCCAGCATCTGCAGTACCTTTTACCTCTTTACACCTGGAATGTCCTGTAAGCTAGGGAACTGGAGGCACTTGTGGCACTTCATCTGACGAACTGTTGAATTTTGCAAAGGAGGGTTCTGGATGAACAAACAAAAATGGTCCAAATGGTCTTTGTCATCGTTCTCTATCTTGTAATTTTGTAAATGTACAGGGTATGTATTTCATTTACATGGCTGAGTGAACTCAACAGAAGGCAACAAACAAAACAATGTTCACACACACTTCTGCTAATCCAAAGATGTTTGAAAGTTATGAAGCTGTCTTCATTTCTTGTGTCTAGATTTTCTGTTAGCTAAGGACCATGAAAGTTCATGATGTGAACATCCTAGCCATCCTTGGATGGGATGAGATTATTACTGATCAATCATAGTTTTAAACTTGTCACAACAGTGCCACTGTATTAAGAGAAGAGTGGGGAAACAAGCTCCTCAAGTTAGTGTTAGCATTTAGTTTACAGCCCCGCTACAGAACTTGAAACTGTTCAAGTGTTGGGGACAGCGAGGTTGATGGTGATCGTAACTTCAGCTGCTATTATTTGATAGGTGATATTCAATCAGACACCCATTGTACAGCTTGCCTAATTTTCATATCCATCAAAACTATTGAAAATCAGGAGCAAAAATATCAGGAGCAATGGCAGCAAGCAGCTAGGAAGGCAAATGGTATGTTGACCTCCTTTGCAAAAGAGTTTGAGTACAGGAGCAAGGATGTCTCACAGCAGCTGTACAGGGCCTTGGTGGGACCATACCTAGAGTACTATACGTAGTTTTAGTCTGCATACCTAATAAAAAAGTCTTATCTTAAAAGGACTGCCACAATGGTTCACCAGGCTGTTCCTCAGGATGACAGGGTTTGTCATATGAGGAGAAACTGGGTTAACTGAGCTTGTATTCACTGGAGTTGAGAAGAATAAAAGGAAACCTCACTGAGATGTATAAAATTCTGTCAGGGCAGGACAGTCTCGATGCAGGGACAATATTTTTCCAGTCTGGGGATCCAGAACAAGGAGTCATAGTCTTAGGATACATGGTAGGCAATTTAGGACTGAAATGAGGAGAAATGTCTTCAGTGAAAGGGTGGGCAGCTTTGAATTCTTGACCACATAAGGTGGTGGAAGCCAAGTTACTGATTATACTTGAGTACAAAAGATTTCTAGACACTAAAGGCATCAAGGTGTATGAAGAGAGACTGGGAGTTTTACATTGAGTAAGGGATCATCCATGAACATATTATATGCCACAGTTGGCTCGGTGGGCTGAATCGTCTACTCTAGCTGCTATTTTCTGTGTTTCTAATTATGAGATAATGGACCTGCCTACCCCATAGAACACTTACCAGATGAAGTTGAAACTATTTTCCCGTCTGATTTTGAACGTTATTGAATGAAATGGTTTAATTCACTATATAAACAACCTACTTCAGAATTAAAAGATCCAGATCCTATTTACATTCAAACTCCCAGCTACTCTCAGGCCTGGTTTGTAGCTCTCCCATAATCAATGGACCAAGAAGAGTGTTGGCACTGTGTTTTTAGTCATTAAAACGTCTTTATGTTTGCATGGAGTATGGGGCGGCTGACCTGGAAATATTGCTTTGGTTAAGGAAGCTTTGTAAGTTTGAGAGAGAATGGAAAATGTCGAGTACTGTATGGGCATGTAACTGAAAAAGGTAAAAGGTCAGCAGCCGTTAATCATTCAAAAACAGTGAAAGGAGAAGAGTTCCAGCATTTGTCCAGGTCTCCTTTCATTTGACTTTGTGGTGAAGTTATTTAATTTTTATTTTACTTTTGTAGATTGTTGAACGGTGTCAGCCTCTAACAAAAGGCATTCGGTTCATTAAGGGAAATTGTGGGCACACTGACAATGGGCTGCAATTTATTTATTCCACTTGTGTGGCCCTGTGAATCATGTGCTGTATTCCTGGTGGCCCACCTCCCAGTCGGAAGTGGTTTGTGAGATGCTGTGCGACCTTGGATGCCGCTAGCATCACCACCATCCTCCGTTTATTAATTGATAATTCTTCTACTGCCAAACTACCTTGAACTATGGCACAAAGTAGGTTAATAAATCAGGTATGGTGCTTGCATTTAGATCAGGACTTTCAGAGAAACCCAACCCACTCATCAGTTAAATCAGTGATTAATCCAATTCACACTTGCCATGTAACTTTCATTTGAACATACCACCTTTGTGGTTTTCAAAGCAAATATATTGTGATTATATTTTTCAAAATAACCATTCGTGCGCATGAAAAGCTCTTGACAACATTAGCTACTACCAGCACACAGTGAACTTATATTTATATATAGCGTACCAAACTTAACTAAGTACTTTGTGCCAAGGTGAAGTTGCTATCGCAATGTAGAAACGGAATGCCATTTGCTACATTTATATAAAGCCTTGGTGAGACAACACCTCGAGTATTTTGTGCAATTTTAGTCTCCTTATCTGCCATAGACAGAGTACAACAAAGGTTCAATAAACTCCTGGAATAGTGGGATTGTCCTCTGAGAAAAGAATAAATGGACGAGCCCTATATTTTCTGGAGTTTAGCAGAATGATGGCGGGGGGGAAAGGATTTCATTCACACATGTACTATCTTTGCAGAAATCGATAGGGTAGGTGCAGGAAGGATGATTCCACCGTCTGGAGTGGGAGGCATGGTGATGGTGGATTTGAACCTGAGGACATATTCTCAAAATAAGGGCAAGGCCAGTTTGGACTGAGATTAGGGAGAATTTCCTCACTCAGAGGATGATAAATCTTTGGAATACTTGACCTCCAAGGGCTGAGGAGGTTCTACCATTGAGAATGTTCAAGATTAAGATCAATAGATTTTATGTATTGATAACATTGAGGAATATAGGGATTGTTGAAGAAAATAATGTGACTTAGAAGACTGGTCATGACCTTACTCAGTGGCAAAGTGGATTTGAAGAGCTAAGTGGGCTAATCCTGCTCTTGTCTCTAATATTCATAAATTCATAATTTGTACACAGCAAGTTTCCAGAGGACTGCAACAATAATGACCTGATAATCTGCTTTGGTAATATTCATCGAAGGATAAAAATTGATCAGCATACAGGAATGACTCCCCTGTTGTTCTTCAAAAAAGTGCCTGAAAAGCACTTGCATTTCTATTGCACCTTTCTTAATCATAGGACATTTTAGAGCTCTTTGCTAGCCAATTAAGTGTTTTTGAAAACCAAAAGAGCTGCAGATGCTGTGAATCAGGAACAAAAACAAAGTTGCTGGAAAAGCTCAGCAGGTCTAGCAGCATCTGTGAATTTTTCCGAGTTAATGTTTCGGGTCCAGTGACCAATGAGCCAATTTGTACTCGACAAACCCCCGCATGCAATAATGGGATAAACAACCAGATAAATATTGACCAGTCACAGGCGATACCTCCCTTGCTTTTGTTTTAAATAGTGCTGTGCAATTTTTACATCTTCACTACTTGAGAGAACAGATGTTTTCCATTACATCTGGGAAATATCTCCTCAGAGAATACAGAACCTTATTAGTAATGAGCTGGCATACCAGCTTGGAGTTTTTACACATAGGCTGAAATTCATAGGACTCCTGAATGCAGGAAACCAAGTGAGTAGATCTGCAAATTGGAATGCTGTCCATTGACAGTGTGCCTACCTGTAACAGCCACAGTTTTGTGACTGGGTTCATTTCCAATTTAGTCTCTTGCTTGGGAAATTAATGCTCATTTAAGGCCCTCATCCTCCCACTGCTCTGATATCATGGGTAGTGGCAGAAACCTCAGCCCAATATGAAGCCCAACAGCTTTAACCCTCTGGACTACTGGCCAGTGAAAAGAAAGGCTTCCTCCTTCCCAGGCCTACCTGTGCCAATTGGAAGTGTATCCTTTCCTACATCCACCCTTCTTTCTTGCAGTCTTTCCTTGTTCAAGGTGCCCACACCTCCCCAAACCCCCTCGCTGGAGCCTGCATCCCAGTTTATCCAAGACTCTGGACTTTATTGAATTTCAGGCATTCAAGATTCAAATCCTGCTTCATGCAAATTAAAGGTCAATTGTTTGCAGTGTTACAGTGCAGCGAGCCAGCCAAATGGAGATGAGCTAATCCTTAAAGTTTACACTGGGATACAGGAACTTACCTTGAGTATAAAACCCAGGCCAGGGCTCTTGACTGGGCCTTGACCAAACAACCTCCTGATTCAGAGGCAAGAGTGCTACCATTAGGCCATGTTTGATTCAACTGGTACCAATGTCCCACTGTATATTGCTGGTGCACAATGCTGTACACTGAAGTGTCACAAATCCATACAATCAGTATTCTAGTGACAATTATTTCCAAGATTGACTCTTAACATTGACCTTCCTATATGGCATAGACTGGGTCATTTACAGTTTCATTCCAACAAAAGGCCTTTTTCCATCATAACCACATACTGTATCAACCAATGAATATTGCAGCATTGTTCACTGTGTCATACTTGTATGATAATTTTTATGTGCATTCACTCACGCTATTCTATCTGAAAAAGGCAAAACCATCACTGTCCTTAGAGCAAAATTTTGTAATTCCCTTCCTAACAGCATTGTGTGCATTCCTACATCTCAAGGACTTCAAAGGTTCAAGAAGGCAGCTCATCACCACGTTCTCCAGGGCAGTTAAGGGTGGGCAATAAATGCTGGCCCAGCCAATGATGTCTCTACCCCATGAAAAAAGATTAACAAAAGTTATTTTGATGAGAGAGGGTGAAACATTATTTTGGTTCTTCATAAAATCAATGCAATGCTATGCATTGAAGCAATGCAAGCTTTACTATCTCGCGACTGTAATCAAAATGAAAAAAAATTGGCATTTTTTTCCTTGAAGAAAGCAAATGCTGTTTGTACTCTTTCAATTTTAATCTCTGTTTTGTGAATGTAATTTTGTTAATGAAAATTCCAATATGCCTGTCTTAAAATCAGCCAATAAAAACATCAATAACAGTGGAATAGAATGAAGAACAAAAAGCACTTTTAAGAGCAGAAAATCCTAGATAAAGTACAGGTTAGCTTATGATCAGCTTTTTCTTCAGTTTTTTTTATATTGATTAAGCTGTTTGAGAAGTATCAGAATAGGAAACTATTCTCCAATTTGTTTGGATGTCTTCTGTTTTGTTTAACTGAAATGACAAAATGAATGATGGAAGGAAAAGTATGTGTGTTTAATGTTGTGACACAGGCATCCTGGACGTTGTTGAACCTCCTCAAAGGGTTATAGGTCAAAACCACAGGGGAGAAGTCTCTTCCTACTAATGTTGAATTATCGGATAGGGTGGCTTTTTAATATTGACTGGCATCCGGGATCTTACATATCCTGATAGTTAAAAGA
Organism: Ginglymostoma cirratum; assembly: GCA_024137785.1. Lineage (NCBI taxonomy): Eukaryota > Metazoa > Chordata > Chondrichthyes > Orectolobiformes > Ginglymostomatidae > Ginglymostoma > Ginglymostoma cirratum. The sequence goes on from JAHRHZ010000050.1 coordinate 13,441,856, forward strand.
TCTGAGAACTAAGTATGGTCAGGGATTGTAAATCTGTTACAAAATATTAGATTTTTAACTTTTCTTCCTCTTGTCAATTTTAAAATAAATTATATCGTCAAATGATTGCAGTGAGTTTTGTTTAATTAGGCAGAACTGTGGCTCTCTTAATGCATGTCCTTGTCAGTAAGATTGCATGAGATGCAGAAAACCTACAGTGTAGTGTATCTTACCTGATCTGAAAGCAAGCACTATTATTTTCCATTATTTTCCCTTGACAGATTAATGGTACAGTTGAAAAGTTGCTCTTACTACTTGGGACAGCAACAGCAGCATAAAAATGAGGTTCCTTCATGGTCATATTTTGTCATCTTTCTAATTTGAAATTCTTACAGCAAGTGGATGTGCGACTGCTTTGCAAGACAATGGAAATTGTTATTCATTTGTGGTAATGCATGGATGAAATTACTTGAAACACGTATGGCAGGAGAAGGTAGCAGGAATGAAGCTCGTGGTTACAGCTGAAGCCAGGGGCAATTAATTTTAAGTAGAATCCAATAAGTAGTCATTCTTCAGAAAAAAAAGGATTAAAATTTCAGCTCTTGTCATATTTCCCTCACCGATTATAATTTGGGCGATCAATACGAGCAAGAAACATACGGTGAGAGATTTTGCAAACAGACCTGCTTCTGAAAGGTTCAGATGAGATGAGTAACTGAACTCAGTGAAAATGACATAGAAGTCAGTCACTAGGAGTAGGTTTTAAGGTGGCAGGGATGTCAGTTGTGAGATAACAAGGTGCAGAGCTGGATAAACACAGCAGGCCAAGCAGCATCAGAGGACGAGGAAAGTTGACATTTCGCGCCGAGATCCTTCTTCAGAAATGGGGGAGGGGAAGGTGGTTCTGAAATAAATAGGGAGAGAGGGGGAGGTGGATAGAAGATGGATAGAGGAGAAGATAGGTGGAGAGGAGACAGACTGGTCAAAGAGGCGGGGGTGGAGCCAGTAAAGGTGAGTGTAGGTGGGGGGGTAGGGAGGGGATTGGTCAGTCCAGGGAGGACGGACAGGTCAAGGGGGCGGGATGAGGTTAGTAGGTAGGAGCTGGGGGTGGGGCTCGAGGTGAAGGAGGGGATAGGTGGGAGGAAGGACAGGTTAAAGAGGCGGGGAAAAAGCTGGGCTGGTTTTGGGATACGGTAGAGAGAGGGGAGATTTTGAAGCTTGTGAAGTTCACATTGATACCATTGGGCTGCAGGGTTCCCAAGCGAAATATGAGTTGCTGTTCCTGCAACCTTCAGGTGGCATCGTTGTGGCACTGCAGGAGGCCCAGGATGGACATGTCGTCTGCAGAATGAGAGGGGGAGTTGAAATGGTTCGAGACTGGGAGGTGAAGTTGTTTAGTGCGAACCAAGTGTAGGTGTTCCACAAAGTAGTCCCCAAGCCTCCACTTGGGTGCCCCGATGTAGAGGAAGCCACAACGGGAACAGCGGATACAGTATACCACATTGGCAGATGTGCAGGTGAACATCTGCTTGATGTGGAAAGTCTTCTTGGGGCCTGGGATGGGGGTGAGGGAAGAGGTGTGGGGGCAGGTGTAGCACTTCCTGCGGTTGCAGGGAAAGGTGCCGGGTGTGGTGGGGCTGGAGGGGAGTGTGGAGCGGACAAGGGAGTCACGGAAAGAGTGGTCCCTTCGGAAATCAGACAAGTGTGGGGAGGGAAAAATGTCTTTGGTGGTGGGGCCGGATTGCAGACGGCGGAAGTGTCGGAGGATAATGCGTTTGTTCCGGAGGTTGGTGGGGTGGTACGTGAGGACGAGGGGGATTCTGTTTTGGTTGGTATTGCAGGGAGGGGGTGTGAGGGATGAGTTGCGGGAAATGCGGGAGACACGGTCGAGGACGTCCATGACCACTGAGGGGGGAAGTTGCGGTCCTTGAAAAACAAGGACATCTGAGATGTTCGGGAGTGGAATGCCTCATCCTGGGAGCAGATGGGGTGGAGGCAAAGGAATTGGGAATAGGGGATGGCATTTTTGCAGGAAGGTGGGTGGGAGGAGGTGTTTCCTAGGTAGCTGTGGTAGTCGGTGGGCTTGAAATGGATATAGGTTTCCAGGTGATTGCCAGAGATGGAAACAGAAATCCACGAAGGAGAAAGAGGTATCAGAGATGGTCCAGGTGAACTTAAGGTTGGGGTGGAAGGTGTTGGTGAAGTGGATGAACTGTTCGAGCTCCTCGTGGGAGCACGAGGCGGCACCAATACAGTCATCAATGTAGCGGAGGAAGAGGTGGGGTTTAGGGCCAGTGTAACTACAGAAGAGGGATTGTTCCACGTAACCTACAAAGAGGCAGGCATAGCTTGGACCCATGCGGGTACCCATGGCCACCCCCTTTGTCTGTCGGAAGTGGGAGGAATTGAAAGAGAAGTTGTTGCGGGGGAGGATGAATTCGGCTAAGCAGATGAGGGTGTCAGTGCAGGGGGACTGGTCGGGCCTGAGGGATAGAAAGAAGCGGAGGGCCTTTAGGCCATCTGCATGGGGAATGCAGGTATATAGGGACTGGACATCCATGGTAAAGATGAGGTGTTGGGGACCGGGGAATTGGAAGTTCTGGAAGAGGTGGAGGGCGTGGTTGGTGTCACGGACGTAGGTGGGGAGCTCCTGGACCAAGGGGGAGAAAATGGAGTCGAGATAGGTGGAGATAAGTTCAGTGGGGCAGGAGCAGGTGGAGACAATGGGTCGACCAGGGCAGTCAGGTTTGTGGATTTTGGGAAGGAGATAGAAGCGGACGGTGCGGGGTTGGGGAACGATGAGGTTGGAGGCTGTAGGAGGGAGGTCACCTGAGGTGATGAGGTTGTGGATGATTTGGGAGATGATGGTTTGGTGGTCGGGGGTGGAGTCATGATCAAGGGGGCGGTAGGAGGAGGTGTTGGAGAGTTGGTGCCTGGCCTTGACGATGTAGGGATGGTTTTCAATGGGTGTTGATTGAGATGGGACAGGGTGTACAGTGTGGCAAGTGGAGAAACCCAAGATCTTAGAGTCTAAGGTTTACCTACAGGTCTCAAATAGAAAATTCGTGCTCCTCCTCGATCAAATTTGTCTGTGTCTCCCCTAGCCATGACACTCCTGCTTTTACTGGTGGGTCTGGTACTAAATGGGCATCAGCTTGTTTGCAGAGAAAATGACATGAGTATCTAGGAATTCTGATCGGACATTAATTTTGTCGTTATGAATTGGCTCCAGCTTGCCCAGGGTGGGGACCTGACCGAGAGCAAAAAACTCATCACCAGCTAAAATGGTAGCTTGCAGAAGCATGTCACAAAGGGTGTGATGAATTGCCAAAGCCAATTTTAACCACACACACACACACTGTCCACCTGCATTGATTTGCGCATGCACACACCTTTTTGGGCAGGCAAAGTTAAAAATCTCTCTATATATATATAATTATCTTAAATGAGGTTTGCTTCCATTGCATTCAACTTCGTCTCTTCTTAAGGGCAATTAGGGATGATAAACAACTGCTGACCTATCCGGCATCACTGACATCCCATGATTTTTGCTGTCACACCCCTTCACTGTCAATAATGAAATTCAATGCATAAACAAAACTGTGTTAATACAGAAGAAAGGCCAAAGACCATAATTGTTTAATTTTATAAATGGTGTGAGAATCCTTCTTTATGTTTGTGTTAAATGATTATTAAACTGTGAATATTAATAATATTTTTTTATCGCTGTGCTTTAATTTTGTTTTGGAATCAAAAGTGTTTACTAACGAAAGCTTGAAGCGAACTGAGAAATGAGAGCAACATGTTTAATTTGCAAATGTGTGAACAGAAGCTTTGTGTCCGGTTGAGAAAATGTAGTTTCTTCGAATAGACTGTGATGTTTAGTGGGTGAGAGGTTAACAGCTTCTGGAAGGGTACAGCTGTCTCCTTATCTCATTGGTCCACTCTAAGCAAGCTTTGAAATTAGAAGTATGATGAATTGCTGTGAGTCAACACGTATCTGCTCATGCTTAGGCTCCTGAGCATCACTGGGGTAAATTCACTTACTAATTCTAGCCACAAAAACATACATGACAGTATCAGTTATGTTTCCTAAGCAGATGGAAATGATCTAATAGGCCAGAAAAATTACATTATGTTTGGAAATAACAAAAGTGTAATGAACACAATTCATTTCCTGTGCTTCTTGCCTTATCCAAGTTGGAACATTTAGGGTCAGCATCCAGCCTTCCAGTTACACGGAAGAGATCTCTGCCCTTCAAAGGAAGTGAAAGCAAGGGCAGCAACTTCTCACTTCAAGAGACACCCCAACGCCTTAAATTGGACCAAATACTGTTCATGGACCAATGTTTTGCAATGTTCTAGGTGGGCGAGAGCAATCCATGTCAGTTCCCTTGGGATCAATTCACGTTCTTTCTTCTTGGATCCTGACTTGTGTACAGAGCGACTGCCTCACCAGGTGCAGATCCCACTGGCCCTATCGAGGGTAGCAAAGAAGAATTCCTGGAAATGCTCTTTATGATGCTGCTGTGTGATATTGTAGCAGGAAACCTAAGCCACAAGTGATTGCCCCAAGTGCAACTTGAAAATATATGTTCAGAAATAGGAAGCGTTCCCTGAAAATCTGATGTCAACTCCAATTGTAACTCACTTGCCACAACAGCGTTTTAATCACAACTCTAACCTCTACAAGATGGAACTGTTAACCTAGTGTGGTTGTTGGGAATATAAGTAATATATAATTAATATAAATATAAATATTAATATGAAAGGTCGGACCTACTGAGCACAAATGGAGGAAGCGACTTTTTTTCCCAATCTCTCTGCTTCATATACTTATTTTGTTTTACAGCTACTGATAGTTCCTTCCACAATTTTTAACTTTTTGTTTGATTCATTAGTTCTTCCATCCCTCTCCTAGTTGTCAAAGACTCAGTAAGGTGGTGGATACAACTGAAAATTGAATCAGACCTTACAAATTTTTTTTTAAAATCAGAGCAATAAGAACTTCAGTGAAATTGCCATTAAGCTTCTGGGCTTCAACATAAAGCCCCAGTAATGTATTATTGGAAAACCTTATAATCCAGCCTCTTAAACTACATTGAATTCAATGCCAGGTACTTTGCCCATTAGATTGCATGTTGTCAATGGCTATTTGTATGAAGTAGCGGAGAGTTGCTGCTCTATGGTGAACCATAACCCAATAAGAATTAAAGCCGTCGGCTGAAGAGGAGACAGGGAAGAAAATTGAAAGATTGTTTTGGGGAAAGAGAAAAGAAACATGGTAATCAAAAGCCATTGTTTATTGGATAACAACAATTAAAAATAATTGAACAGCGTGAAAATGAAATATTCTGAAGTATTTCATCTTAACAGGAATAAACTCAGTTGTGCAGGCATATGTTTGATGCAGCTCTTGAATTCTTTTGTTAGCCCTCTGCTACGTCTCACACAGTCTACTTCATTATACAGTTCTTGAGTGTGAAGAACAGTTAAGATGCCTATTCATAAGGTTTTTGGTGATATGCCAAAGCGAGTTCACTTTTCAACAATTCTGTGGCAGATTTCCTTTAAAAGAATCTACTAGCAATCATTTGCAGAATTTTGTGGGAAATTTAGACTTCTTAAAACTGCCAGTGGTTTACACATTAATATTTTATGTTTAACAGCAAGAAAGTTGGAATTGTGTACTCCTGATCTCTTGCTACAACAGCAGAGAAACCCCTGAAGAAACACTGCAAATAGCTAAAAATTACAGTTTATACTTTTTTCTCTTAAGATTTCCATCTAATTTATGCTAAAGGTGTGGCTGAAGGTCAGGAGATCCCAAGGGAAATTGTAATCCACTCTGTGCAGTCAGCTGCAGACTTTGGGATTGGATCTTGTTCCGATGCTGTCTTTGCTAAACCCGACAGTAACCTTTTTGTTGCTGCATTCGTCAGCTGGTTTTATTGCTGCAGTGAATGTTTGTATTAATTGATATTCGAAATCAAACCAACTAATGTGCAAATAGATTAAATTCAAGAGTTGTTGTTTGAAGTATTAATTGGATTTAATCTCCTGCTCAAAGATAAGCAAAATATCAAGTCTAAGCACACTGCACCATTGAAATCCAATTATTGTGCCTCAAACTCAGAACCTGCACATAAACATTCTTAGGAGAAATTTAACAATTTTTATTCATTTAATGGGTAGTAATTATTTAACATTGAGATAATTATAGTTGGTAAACAGTTAATACTCCATATTCTCCCCTTATTGAAAATATAAATTTGCTTATTTACTAACCATAGATTGTGGATATTTTCTATAGCATAGATTGTGGTTTATTTAGCAAATCCATGTTCATAATAGAACTTAGTAGAAGGAAGTATTTGACAGCCATGCTAAAGGATGCGCTAATACAAAGATGGAGCTTCTGCAGATTTTTCTGGAAGTATAAAGCTTCAGAAAGCCAAAAGAGGGCTGCTAACTTCAGGCATAGACTCTGTGTCAGCTTTTATAAAATGCCTGATTTAGATTTAAAAGATAAATTTAAAGAGATTTGCAAACTAAGTAAGGGTCATGTGAGGATTCGTTTTCAAGATAGCAAGTATTTTAGGGTATGGAATAAACTGCCTGAACGTGCATTGGAGGCAGGTTGATTTGAGACATTCAACGAGGGTCTTAGATGATTATTGATGAGAAAAATTGTTAAGTGATATTGGGAAAAGGCAGGAGATTGGCACTAGGAAATAGACTGGTACAGGCACGCTGGGCTGAATGGCCTCCTTCTGTGCCATAACAATTCTGTGATTCTGTCTGGATCTGAATTGATTTTGACAAGTTTGAGCATTTTCTCAGCCCTCATGCTTACACTAGAAGATGTCTTTCATAGGCAAAGCACCACTTCCTATGATCTTGGACTGACAATCTTTCACAATGAAGTGAAAGGGATAAATTGCCACAAGATTGTCAGTTATGTTTTTTTTATTGAGTTAATTAGCATTCAGAGTCCAAATACCACCTTACGCTTTTCAGTAGACGGAAGTGCACCATGCTGTTCGGAAATATGCTCCAGACTCTGTGCTTCAGGCTAAACTATCAGTCAAAATCATTACAGACTTAAGATAGGCAGAAGAACGCAGTAAAATTGAGCAGGACGTTGAATTTATTTCCAACCTTCGTGTAACTGTGGCTTTGAGTGATATGGTAATATGTAAGATGGTGAGTTTCTATTCTGGAATTAAACCATTGGGAGAGATGTAAAGTGGGTAGCTTTCCCCATTCCAGATCCTCAAAATTCACATCCTGTATAGAGGACCATATTATGGATTTTTTTTAGGAGGGTTTGGAAGGGCTCCAGGGCCAGACCCTGTAACCAACAAACCTGTAATGCTGAAACTGCTGTGGAACTGGTGTGTTGTCTAACAAAGAGAGCATTTGTCACTTGGAAGATGCATCAGTGCACAACACCTGTGAGCTGCCTCAAAGGCCCAGTTATCTATGACTCCTGAGTCTGAGTGTCCTTTATCTGTCTTCCTCAGTCATCTACAGGCCTCTTTACTTTTGCCTGTGGATCTTGTGCTCACCGTAAAGTCTATTTCTCTGTCCTCCTTGCACTTAAGCCCTGGTGTCCTGATGCATGGTGCTCCCTGCTTCCTGTGTAGGCTGCTGTTTCCCATCTTCAATGGCCTTGATTTCTGAGGGTACAGAATTTCCAGTTGCACTGTCACCGTGCTCAGGTGGCATCCTTACATCTGTGCCCACTGCTCCAATACACCACTTGGAAAAAGTTCGTAATGTTGCCCTACTCCTTTACCTGTGAGGAGTTGCCCTTCCACCTTTTAAAAATGTCATTTTTCTTTTCAAACTCTCCGGTCTCCATCATTATAATCCTCAATTCCTTACAGCTGATCTGGCACAGACAGCTTCTCAATGCTAGTCCACCCTGGGAATATTGGAAATGATTGTGGGGATGATCTTTTTTAGCAATTTCTTAAAAGTCTGAACTGGCCTCGTAAAAGTTCCTTGCCAGTTCTGAGGCTCATTCACATTTCCATGTTCTTGGAAAGGGCAGAGATGAAGGCATTCATTTTTTTTATCCTGCCCACCTGTGATCCTGCCTGTGGTGTTTAAATCTCTGCCTTGGTTGAACAGTATGCCAGAGGTTTGCAGCATCTGATTCAGTCTGGCCTGACATGGGACTAAACAGGCAAGAATCAGGAGTATACAGTGAGGGCTGCAAAGTGATTTTGTTTTGATTGGAGAGGCTGCCTATATGGTATGCTATCAAGATATGAATCACTGTCTTTTTGCTTTGGAAGCCATCAGACCTTTTCGGCACTTTCTCATATTCTGATTTTATTTCTGACTTCCAATCTTTGCATTTTTTCTTCTATTCTCTACCCTATTCCACTGGGGATGGATAGAATATTCATTTAAAGCCAGCAGGTTTCTGCTGAGCTGCCCCACCCATTGGAAATGGTTAGTGTTTGGCCAGTACTGAGACCATAGGGATTCACCTTATTATTGAGTTGCAATCATACTGAGTACAAGGTGAAATGGAAAGGGACAGGTTCTATAGTCTTGACAGTTGAGATCATTCGAACGAATTCTCTTTGAAGTAGTCTGCTAGTATAGTATTCCCATTGTGGTAACGGAGCTGAAGAATTGTGACCTCTTTTTCTGCCTTTATTGCCTAACTAAGTATCAGCAAATAATTTACATACAGGGCTCCAAATCCCTCCCTGATGAACTGAATAAAAAGAAACAAATATTGTGATGACAGTGGCAGGTCAGAAGCTAGAAACCCTGCAACAAGTAACTCCCCTCTTGACTCCCCAAAGCCTGCCCATCATCTACAATGCACAAGTCAGGAGTGTGATGGAATCCTCCCCACTCGCCTGGATGGAAGCTCCAACAACAAGAAGCTTGAAACCATCCAGGACAAAGCAGCCCACTTCTTTGGCACCACATCAACAAACATCCGATGCTCAGTAGTAGCAGTGGATACTGTTCACGAGAAGCGCTGCAGAAATTCATCAAAGATAAACTGGCAGCATCTTCCAAAATCACGACCACTATCATCTAGAAGGATAAGGGCAGCAGATACATGGGAACACCACCACCTGCAAGATCCCATCCAAGTCACTCACCAACCTGACTTGGAAACGTATTGGCATTTTTTCACTGTTGTTGAGCCAAAATCCTAAACTGTCTCCCTAACAGCAGTGTGGGAGGACCAAACTCAAATGGACTGCAGCATTTCAACAATGTTGCTTACCACCTTACTTCTCAAGGGCATCTAGGGATGCATAATTAACGCTGGCCCAGCCAGCGATGCTCACATCCAGTGAATAAATAAAAAAAACTCTACCTTTTTGAAGAAATCAAAATTCTAACAATGCACTTTCTCACATTCTAGGCCAGGATAATTTTTTAATCACAAACTTCCTTCAGTACTTAAGCTAAGCAGGCTGCAAGACATTGGGGTCAAGTACTTGAAACTAATGTACCCACTGATTTCAGGTTTGTTGACAAATCTAACTACAGTGATATTGGCAGGTCTAAAGAATGCAGCACCATAAATTCAGACTCCACTTCAATATGGCAAGTCACTGAAGTGGATCATTCCTGTTAATGAAGATTATACATTTCTCTTACAATTCATTCGACTGTCTTCAATTTGTGTGTTGTTAGAAAATGAGGCATGACTTCCCATTTAATTTTGACAATTTCTATGTCTAAAAAAGAATATTAACATGCACACCTGCGCACACATAATGTCTGATCACAGTGCCTGCCTTGCAATGGTAATTGGCTTTTGTCCAAAACCTGATGCCAATAGTCAAATTGACTTATTTGCGTCATCATGATATTGAAAGACAAGGCCAACATTTATTGCCCTAATTGTACTTGACCTGAATAGCCTGCTCAACCACTTCAGAGTTAAGAGTTAAGAGTTAACTCTCAATTAAGAGTTAACCTTGTTGCAGTGGATCTGGAATTACAGGTAGGCCAGACCAGTTAAGTCTGGCAGATTCCCTCCCCTCCTATGGGAGTTGATGGTTTCATGATCAAATGGAGACCAGTTATAAATTTCAGGTTTATTTATAGAATTTATATTCTAGCAATTGTCATGAAAGGATATGAACTACTGCCTTCAGAGCATTAGTTCAGCCTCTGGACATGCAAAGTAACCACTCCCCACCATCCTCCCTCCGATGTTAACGTCTGGTGAATGCATGAGTATCATTACCTCACGTTCTTTGTTGAACCACACTCAGGGATTGAACTGTAAACAGCAATGCTCTTTTCCAAAGCTGCTGGACTTGCTGTGCTTTAGTATCCTTTCACCTGAAATTTCCATTGTCACTTATCAGTGAGAGATTTACAAAAATGCCAGAAAAGCATCATAAATTAATATTTATATCGTACATCCATGAGCAGTGTCAATCTTATAGCAAAGTGAAAACAACAACCCAGCAGGGAGCCCCTTGGAGATTCAAGGTCTATGTGTCTCTTATTATCTGCAAAATTACAGTACTTGTTTGGTGTTTTTCTTGCAGTTTACTGGAAAATCTCCCAAAATTCCAGTATGGCCACCGTTCATCTTTATTGAAATTCCAGTGATGGTACTGATTAGGCTAATTTTCTCCATTTACCGGGTGGAATTTAATTCTACATCCAGAGACAGAAAAGGAGGTGGGGCAGAACATTTATTACCACCCTCCCTTCCTCTGGCACCCTCTAACAACCCCTGTGGACAGTCCAGGTTGCAGCAATCCTGCACTTTGAACCTACTACGTTGCCTGCACTGGCCAGTGTTCCTGATGATGCTGCTGGAGACCTTCCAGCCTCAGATCACTTGATAACTCTGGGGGGCAGGATATCTGCCCTGAAGATGCTGAGTATCCCAACACCAAACAGATGATATCTCTCCATCTATTCTGGGGATCTTCCCTTGACTGCCTTCAACCTAGCTCTAGTCCCCTAACCCCAAAGAGCTTGCTTCTACCTCCTTCCCAATATTCACAGAATCACAGAATGCCTACAGTGTGGAAACAGGTCAGTTGGCCCAACAAGTCCACACTGCCCCTCCAAAGAGCACCCTACCCCGACTCATTCCCCTAATCCTGCATTTCCCCATGTCTAACCCACGTAAGCTAAACATCTCTGGAAACTTACAGGCAATTTAGCATGGCCAATCCATTCATTAACAAGAGCACTGTGGTCAATCCCACTGAACCCATTCCTTCCCAATTCAAATATATTTTTCCTTCCCTTGCCCAGTATCTTCCTACCACAACCCTTCTGATGCCCTACATTACCTGAACAGTTTCCACTTCCTTGATCCTAACTGTCTCCCCTTCACAATGGACATCCAATCTCTTTTATCGTTCAGCTCCCATCAGTACAGTCTAAGAGCTCACTGCTTCTTCCTCAGACAGAGGTCTAAGCAGTCCTTCTCCATTACCTCTGCGTGACTGAGCCCCTTCTTACTCGAAATGATGCTTCTTTGAATTTCAGTCAGTTCCTCCAGATAAAATGAGGAAGGTATCTGCATGGGTTTCAGTTACACTTGTATTTTTGTGGGATACTTTGAATGATCATTGTTTTATAGCCTTCATTCCTTATTTCGCAGGCTATCTCCCTCATCTTTCTTTCTGGGATATGGTGTCTATATCAATGCCGTCCCTGCTCTTGCCGATAACTAGATCATTTCATTGAACTTTGATTCCAAATTCCACTCTTCCCTCGTCTTCATCTAGGCCATTTCTGATGCTTCCCTTCCCATTGTCCCTCCATAAATAGTGATAGAGATCCATTGTTGTTCACTACAAATTTATGGACTCCCAGAGCTCAATGCCATCTCGAGGGCATTTAAGGATGAGACGCAACCTTGACATTTACTTGGCTATGTGGAAGATTTCCCAATAATGTTCTATCCAGGTAAAACATAACAAATCCAACCCAGCCTATTACCATCCATCAGGGGTGATAGAAGGGACTATTGAGAGTTCTATTGAGTGGCATTTGGTCTGGAATAACCTGCTTATCAATAGTAAGTTTAGATTCCGGCAGCTTTTGATCTTATTGCAGCTTTGTTCAAGCACATCCAAAAGAGCTAACTGCAGCAGAGAGCAGCATTTGACTGGGTGTGGAATCAAATACCCCACCAAAGCTCATTTCAATGGCAATCAGAGGTCAGTTGTTCATGGTTAATTTTTTAAATCTCCAACATATCACTGCAGAAGTTCCTCAGGGTAGATATTTTCTAATCAAAATGCTCTGAGCTGTTATTACGCATCTCTGGAGCATCACCTTCGGGGAGGTGATGGCCAAGTGGTATTATCACTGGAACCTAGAAGCAGGTAATGTCCTCGAGACCTAGAGTCAAATCTCACCATGGCAAGTGAATTAATGTGTTTGTAACTTGCGTATGAGCATGAAGGTCCCTCTACCTATATGGTAGATACTGATTTCTCTGCTGGACCAACAGGGCTAATGTGCTCACATGCTGGAGCCATGTGAACAGACAGAATGGGTAGACTCCTCTGTCCTTCACTCCAGTTTCTGCATGGTCGCTGGAACGTCCGCTGGATATTCCTCTGCTCCCCACTGCATCACCATCAGCTGATTAATGGCCCAATCTAGAAACTCATTGACTCTACAGGGCTGAGCAAGGGCCTGTTCTCCAGCAGTCAAATGTCACCACTTTTCCCACCTCAAGCTGTGGGCATGTGTCAGTGCTGGATTCACTAGAATGTCACATGAGCTTACCAAGATGAAAGCTGGTTGAGGGTGGGGAGGAATCATCCTTTGAGGCATTGAGTGGAGAGTGATATGTATAGTGTCAGAGTACAGCAGGTCATTCATCCTTCTGCAGCACTGGAGTCAGGTTCTCTTCAGCAACTCCCCCACCATGGGCACTAATGTCCACAGTCAGCTCTGTGCAGGCTGCTTTCATTATCTGGGAAGAGCACTTTCCTCTCTCCTGGACAGCCTTTGGGAGAATCTCTGGGGAAGCACCACTTTCTGCTGAGTCTGTGACATCTCCGAAGATTAGTAGGGGTGATGAGTTGGCGTTGAATGATGGGCTACAGTGAAATACTGTCCTGGGTGCCATTTAATCGGTGGCACATTGGAAATTGGTGTCCGCAGGGCCTACCATGGCAGAAATTGCTACCCACCTGCCCAAAGAGTGTGATGCTGCACTTGCATGTGAATATGCAGAAGAACATAACATTGCCAGCAAACCCAATCTGCCCTAAGTGGAAGTACCTTCTGTTCTTATGCCTACTTCCACACTTAATCTCAACAAAATAAGATTCTACCCATTGTAAAGTCCATTCCACTGACCATTGTATGTGTTATCTTTCAGGAAGATCCAGATTTGACAGGATTTTAACAAAATGGAATCATGATAAGAATAAAAATGTAACTTAGATTTCTAGTGCTAACTTTATGTTGCTGCAGATAGCAGCTTCCTTGTCAGTAGGAAGCTGGCAGTGTTCATGGGCATATTCTAAGAGATGGAGTTTCCCAGTGCCAACTGTGCTCATGACACAGAACAAACAAAAAAAAATTGCCAGTGGACATGTTTTCTTTTTTGGAAAGGATTGGTTGCAATGGCTAAAATACCCATATTAACCCTGCAAAGACGATCAAAGTGGTTTCATGATCTTCCCCAGCCCTTGGTTGGGTTGCCAAAAATAGTTACAAAAGCAGCCTTAGCAGCTGCACATGCACAAAACAAATGTGCATAGTGTATATGATATGAACCACCACAAATTTCTACTTTAATCCTGTAGGAATGTGTTAATTGGAATCCAATAACTTGTGGAGTGTGGCTTTAAAACTGTATGTACCAGTCACGCTGGCAATGCAGTAATCACACTAGTATTGCATGTTTAAGAATCATGGTTTTAGATGATCTTTGAATCTCCTCTATTCGCTAAATGATAATGATAACCTTCCTGAAAGTGTACTTTGCAGCTGCTAGGTGACCTCTTTATAATTCAGGCCAGTTCAGTCAAACAGCTAATTCTCATGGGTGGAAGGGCTATGGATCTGCCAGTTGCATTTCTATTGTGATTAGAAATGTTGCGCATTTGAGTGTATTATCACTATCTTAATAATTAACAGCGAAATATTTATATTAGCACTAGTGGATTGCAGTACTGCACTGAGGAATCATTGTCAAGGAAGGAAAGCAAAGGCAATTTGGTGGTTTCTGTGGACAACTACCCTTATCCCATTTCATTTACCTTTTCTTGTCAAAGTGAGTGTTGTGCTGAATTTCTCTCAGTCCAGCACCTGTTCTGAATTGGCACCTTTCCTTGAACAGATTGTCAAGCGTTTGGCAAGCCTCACCTTTGCCACTGTAAAATTTGTGCATTACATCCTGGGATTTTACTGTCCAGTTTTAGTGTTTTTCTACAAAGTGTTTCAAGAAGCTCGGCCCATTAAAGGTATGTATGAAAGCAGTCCATTCTGGCGGAGATTTATGGTTGTTCCATTCTAAGTCCAGGGACATTGCCTTGGAGAAAAATAAAATTTCCAGTAATTAAATTTACAGGCAGGTTGCCATTTAGAGAAGATTTATTACAACAAAGTTCAAAAGACAGTGAAGTTGCATTAGTAACCAATACATTCTCACTGTTACACGATAAAAGCATTATGAGAGTTTCTCCTCCCAGAGGGTTAAACTGATAAAACAACAATAAGGCTCCCATTGGAAGTCTATAATTTCAGACATTGCTTTCCAATTGCATCCACTCAATATGGTGATAAACAGACACAAAAGTAACTACACATTTTGAACACTTCTCCTAAATTACATTGTGCTAGCTGCTTGCTAATCATCCTCGTCCTATAATCTAGCCTAATGTTGTTGATGCCTTCTCTGTCTTACATTGTTCTTCTCTGCCAAACAGACATTTGTTTCACCTGTATTTCAAAGGCTGAGTTAGCAAACCATCCAAAGTATTCAAAAGTGCCATTCTATAAAACAATGGGAAACCTGACAGTGAAATCTTGTAATCTGATCATTCAGTAAAATGTTGGTATAAAGGTATTGGGGTCAAGCACAGGCCTTTAGTCCTTGGGCTTCTAACATATTGCGCATTCAAAGGAGGCATTCTTATTTAAATGCAGTTTTAATATTTCAAATAATTAATTGCTCCAATAGATCTATACATTGGGACATTGTTGAAAAATGTTTGTGTGTGTAATACAAATAATTTTTCCAGCAATGCAGGAGGAATGATCTCCTACTAAAAGTCTAGGTTTCTAATTGATGCATTTACTCAGTTACTTTTTGACAATTTCAGACCTTTTTTCTTCTTTGAAACCCTGGTTGCAAGGTTGATTAGATGAATGGAAATCATATTGGCACATTGTGTTAAATCAATGGCACAAGAAAGAAAAAAATGCTTCAAGTACAATTAATCATTAGCTCCAACAAAGGTTTACATACCAGAAGTGATTCTATTCTCTTTCAAATCATCTATGCATTTTCCACACTTCAAGTTTGTACTCAGATTTCCAGTATTAGTAGTTTTCCTTGTTATCTACTTTAATAACTTTACATTTCATGATAGCTGTTAGCGTAAGCTTCTCGAAGGAAAGGCAGGCCTAGCGTTTGCTAACTTTATTCTGGAATGCAGTCGCAATCATTTGCTTTATTGAATATAAGTCTATATTATTCTAACATGTCTGAAGTTATCTCACACTTAATTGTATTTTACACTTTTGTATCACACTGAAGATAAAGGTACTTTCTTACAGTGAAGAATAACACACCAGTTATGTTTACTGGCACTAAAATGGCCTTCATTCAGGATATTAGATAATAACAGTAGTGTTTGTTCAATGAATAGAAAATTACATGCATGGAACAGAAGACAACTTTATTTTTCCATTTGACATTCATTTGGCATAAAGTACTGTACCATTCTGAAAGTGAGCCAGAGATCAAACACTCCTGGATTTCTCGCTGCATGAATAGGAAACAATAGAGGGTGTCAAAATAACCAGACATTACCCCTCTTTAGATACCCATGAATTAATGGGCAATCCAATAGAAAAAACATTGCACGGTGAATAATGAAGCTGAACTCATGCTGAGCAAGGGTGGGATTGAGTTGCTGCCATTCCACCATTCAGAAGGTTAATACCCAGACCCTGGTACTAGAGTCTGAATCCCAACAAGAAAGCTCCACTCTGCATTGGAGTCACGTTCTCAGTGCTTGTTGCCATTGAGATATGAGAGCCAGTTCTATGGTGGTTCACATGACTGGGGAATCGTGAGCTTTTCACACCTTAATGACAGCAATATTTGTAGTGCCATTGAATCCTTGTCATCCTGTTGTACAGCTCAGTGTGAAAAATAATATATTTAGGTGACTATATGAATACCCACAAAAGCATTGTTGATCTCTTTTGACCAGTCAGTTCAGGATGGTCCACTCAAATCTATTTTGGATGGTTTATTCTACACTGCTGTAGAATGTCTGTCATTTGCTTTTGTCAAAATCCTGAAGTTGGTTCAGTCAGTACCTGTTGCATAATTTTTGCTGAGTCGTAGTCAGATTGGTTTGTCTGGAACAGAGGTTCCAGTCAATCTGATAACTGGAAATTTGGAAACACCATGAATCAGATATGACCTTCTGCATGAAACATTGTCATGGAAATGCTAAAGTCTGGAGGTTTAAGATTTCACTTCAGAACTTCAATGGCGTAATCCCCAGTGTGTGGCAGTGCTGGTGTTAGACTGAGGTGGACGAAGCCAGAAGTCACATGACACCAGGTTATCATCCAGGAGGTGAAATCACAAGCTTTTCAAGCATAGCCCCTTCATCTGGTGAAGTGAAAGAGGAGCTTACAGACACAGAATTTATAGGCAGAGAGATCAAGGGCAGAAAGATCAAAAGATCATACGACAGGTGTGAGTGGAGTATTGAATAATAAGTCTCTGTAGGTGATCAAAATTGTCATATGGTGTGAGTAAAGTATCAACAGCTGAATAGCAAACATGGGGATGACCTATAATCCGATTAAATGAGGCAGAGAGATAATTACAAGCAAATAATTACAGACACCACAGTGTGGTGGGGTCACATGTAGCGCGACATGAACCCAAGATCACAGTTGAGGCCATCTTCATGGGTACAGAACTTGGCTATCAGTCTCTGCTCAGTGATTCTGTGTTGTTGTGTATCTCAAAGATTGCCTTCGAGGACTCTTACCCAAAGATCAGAGGCTCAGTGTCCTTGAACACTGAAGTGTTCCCCGACTGGGAGGGAACATTCCTGTCTGGCACTTGTGGCGCAGTATCCATTCTGTTGTCATAGCATCTGCATGGTCTTGCCAATATACCATGCCTCAGGGCATCCTTGCCTGCAGCACATGAGATAGACAACATTGGCCAAGTCACATGAGTATCTGCCGTGTATGTGGTACGTGGTGTTCCCACATGTGATGGTAGTGTCCAAGTTGAGGATCTTGCATGTCTTGCAGAGGTTGCCATGACAGGGTTGTGTGGTGTTGTGGTCAATGTTGTCCTGAAGGCTGTGTGGTTTGCTGTGAATGATGGACTGTTTAAGGGTTGGCTGTTGTTTCAAGGCGAGAAGTGGAGGTGTAGGGATGTTCTTTGCAGCCTTCAACATGTCATCGATGACGACAAGCATCTCACCAAGATCTTCCCTACACTTATACTTCTTGCCTTCAAAAAACAGCCAACCCTTAAACAGGACATTGTTCGCAGCAAACCACACAGCCTTCAGAACAACATCAACCACAACACCGCACAACTCTGCCATGGCAACCTCTGCAAGACATGCAAGATCCTCAACTTGGGCTCTATCATCACACGTGGGAACACCACCCACCATGTACATGGCAGTTACTCATATGACTCGGCCAATGTTGTCTGTCTCATGCGCTGCAGGCAAGGATGCCCCGAGGCATGGTGTATTGGCGAGACCATGCAGAATCTCCAACATTCATGTCACGCTACATGTGACCCCACCACACTGTTCTGTGTCTGTAAAATCTTCCTTACTGTCCTGTTTTGACATAATCACCTTGATAATTTTTATGATCTACCTTCAGATATAGTAGGAACTGCCGATGCTGGAGAATCTGAGATGACAAGGTGTAGAGCTGGATGAACACAGCAGGCCAAGCAGCATCAGAGGAGCAGGAAGGCTGATGTTTCGGGTCTGGACCCTTCTTCAGAAAGCTTACCTTAATTAGTTTATACAGTTTTGGATTATGTATTACCTTGGTTAGAGCCTCAGCATGTGATTCTTATACCTATGATGTTATTCCAGTCATTTTGTTTGTCTCCAGCACCGCTTTATTTTAAAATTTTTTGTAATTATCTCTCTGCCTCATTTAATTAGATTGTAGGTCATCCCAGTGCTTGTTATTCAGCTGTTGATACTTTCCTCACACTGTATGACACTTTTGATCACCTACAGAGACTTATTCAATACTCTATACACATCAGTTGTATGATCTTTTGATCTCTCTGCCTATAAATTCTGAGTCTGTATGCTTCTCTTTCACTTCACTTGATGAAGGGACTATGTTCCGAAAGCTTGTGATTTCAAATAAACCTGTAGGATTATAACCTATTGTTGGGTCACTTCTGATTTTAATCCTTGGATCAATTCCTGATATGCTCTGAGTTAACAGGTCTCAGTCAGCGTTGTACTAAGTATGCTCTAATTGATCTGAGCATGCCTGGACTGGGCATGAATATCAAGATGGCTAGGTATCTTGCTTTTGACTGATGCTTGGTCAAGTTTGCTGGAAGTATTTCTATTGTTGTCAGGTGAAAGCAGCGTTAAATGCAACTTTAATTGTTCTCATTCTGGACTGGCTTGTTTACAGTCCATGTCAATACTCATAAATGAAGAAAGGCCACTTCATCAAAAGATTGGATGACTGCCAATAGTGAGCTAGATACAGTGTGTTTGGTTGACCATTAAATTAAATAGATGGAAAATTATAGTGGTGGAATCATATCTCCCAATACGTGAAAGAAGTGAGTGAGATTCAGACCCCCCAATCCGACCCAATGATTCAACTTCAGAAAGTAACCCTAATGTGTTATCACATTGACATTGTAAGTAATTTAGTAAACAATTCTTCTTGTATAACAGTTCTGATTGAATGCAAGAACATTGTAAATAAAATTAAACTGCAGGATGGCGTAAATTTTGGAGTTTTGTTTTGGTACAGAAAGGGTTAATCGTTTTTACCTTGAGCCAATGACTTGGTTTTATTTCATTTGAAAGCACACACAATTTATTGTCAAGACTTCTACAGTCACATTGCATTTCACAGATTACTTAAAGTGCTTGAAAATTGAATCAGAGAAAACAGGTCTCATCCTCTCCTGCACATTGATCACGCCAAAAGTGCCCTGCAACTGACTTTGTACTTTGATTAATGCAGAAGTTGCGTTTTTCCAAGTCACTGCAGAATGTAAATACCCCAAAGTGCCCACTATATTAAATCTGCGTTCTGTTTATTTTGCAAACAGAAACAAAGCTAAATACTCTGTTGCCTCTATCTCTTTATTTGATAATCTGGACTGCTTTTTGTGCTTATTAATGTGAAGCATTGTAATGTGCCTCAGGAGACATATGAAAGTTTGATTAAAAAAAACAAAGAGACATACAGGTGGTGACGTAGTGACAGTGGAAGAGACAGAAAAAAAGTAAAGAAGCATAGCACTCATTGCCACCCTGTGTACATGATTTTCTCCTCTATCTGAGCACTCACTGTGTCCCATGCTAATTCCGTTCCTTTGTTATTTTACTACAGTGATCTGAGCGAAAACCACATTCATGCTATTCCAAGGAAGGCTTTCCGAGGAGCTGTGGACATCAAAAATTTGTGAGTATCTTTATGACTTACTGTCTCCAAATATGTTTAATTGCCTGAAGTCTTGAAGTACGAGATGTACCAGTTGAATTTCCGTTCCAATGCCCTCCATTGTCACACTACCTGTGCATAAATGAGGTTTCCTCATGACGGGAATAGTCTTCCCGAATCGGTGCCAGAAAATCGGGATACGCCAATATTCAGGGTCACTACTCATAATATCCACCGTGCTTCTGTGGCTTCTTTGGATTGAATTTTACTGCAGGCATTGGCACTCTGACATTGCCGAAATTATCTCGAGTCTATATTTGCTGGCAGGAGATCAGGCTTTGCAATGTTTTGGGAGGCAGCCTCCTAATGAACTACTTTCAGCCCAACCACCCAATAAGGAAAGTGAACCAGACATATGAAAGAACTACTTTCAGCCCTACCACCCAATAAGGAAAGTGAACCAGACATATGAAAGAACCAGACATCTCTGCATGACCCTTTGGGGTTCAGAGTCAGGCTTCTCCACTCATTGACCTCTCTGTGGTGCATAAGATGTAGCAGCAGCATTAGCCCATTCAGCTCCTTGGCTGGAGCCTTCTGCTCCAAAGATGACCCCAGGTGACCTGAAGGAGGTCACCCCATGAAACTAGTGGCTTCCCCGCATGGCAGTGGGCCCACTCCTCTGTAGGCAAACTGCTGACAATCTGAGAAAACTGCTCACTGTGGGACTTTCAATTCTTTAATTTGCCTGCCTGCCCCTCTTCAACCTGTCATCTGGTCTTGCCAATGGGAAACCCGTTTGCTGAAGAACCCCATTGGGGTGGGATCCCAATGAGGTGCCCCACTAATTTCCCAGAACCCACCACTCCTTCGCAGCCTGGCTTGTGAGATTAACTTCAGATTTTCATGTTGTGGGTGCAAGTTCCAAGTGGGTTTGCATCTTTACAGTGTTAAATCCGCTCATTAAAAGCGGATGTCAATGTGCGTGCAGATGAGCAATTTTTAAAGTAGGCTGCCCGTTTTCAACTAGACATTTATCTTCAAATGGAAGATGTATTTTGAAGCACTTATCACAGGTCTTCATGCGTGAAGATGAAGAAAACCAGCTCAACACAGAACTGAACAGGCTGCAGTCATCATTACGTTATTAATCATTTTATTAGACCGCAGCATAGCAACCTCATGGGGACCAGTTGAAAGTGTTTTTCAGGCTCTAGATCTGCATGGAAGTAGTGCCATCTGGCATATAGGGTTTAAACTATCAATTACAATCATGGTCCTGCCTGACTGCGGGCTAGCAAAGGTACCACCTACAGTATCAGCTGCTTGGTACAACTGATACATCAAACTAATGACTGATTTATTGTTCTTCAGAGCTAGCATTCTCTCTCTGTCCAAACGGAGTAGTAATTGAGATTGAATAAGTGTGAGGAAATTTAGTTGAGAAAAATTTGGGTGCCTCAGAAATTTGGCTTCAAATCCTCACTTTCGAGTTAGCATTCTGAATATAGTTGTGAAAGCGGCAGACTCTGCATGAAGAGATCGTAGGAACTGCAGATGCTGGAGAATCTGAGATACCAAGGTAGAGACCTGGATGAACACAGCAGGCCAAGCAGCATCAGAGGAGCAGGAAGGCTGACGTTTCGGGCCTAGACCCTTCTTCAGTGAAACTGCGTTCCGAGTTATTGAGCTGGAGGCTGAGCCGCAGATACTGTGGCTCACAGGGAAAGGGGAAAGTTACCTGGACACCTGTGTTCAAGGAGGCAGTCACATTCATCAGGAGTGGGCTTTCAGATTTGTTCAATCATTAGGAACAGAGGGTATGACTACAAGTGAGGCAGATAAGGGACACAGAAAGCAGGAGAGCAGGAATCTCAGCCTCTGCAAGTGTCCCAACAGTTTTGAGGTTTTTCTGAGCTTGTTTGGATGAGACTGAGAGCTGCAGAGTTGATGACCATAGCAAAATAATTCAAGAGAGTGGAGTGAGAAGGGATGTAGTGGTAGTAGGGAGTATTTTTTTGAGTGGTCTGACACTGTTCTCTGCAGCAAAAAGTGAGAATCTGGATGTTTGTG
>JAHRHZ010000050.1:13464182-13545871 GCA_024137785.1 Ginglymostoma cirratum
GAAAGCTAATCAAAAAAAAGTCTCTGTGCCTGAATACGCAGAGCATTCATAACAAAGTAAATAAATTGAAATGAATAAATATGATCCAACAGCAATTACAGAGACTTGGCTGCATAATGACAAGTTTGGGTTCTGAATATTGAGGTGTATATGATATTCAAGATGAATGGGAGCCAGGGCAGAGGGATAGCACTCCAAATGAAAGGTAGAATTATGCAGTAGTTAGACATGACCTTGCTTCAAGTGATCAGGACATAGGATTGGTTGGGGGAAGATGAGGAATAGTAGGTACAAGAAGTCACTTACGGTACGGAACAAAGGGCCACTAAACAGTAGTCTTGATGTCAGGAGAAATATCCAAGAAGAAATATTGGGTACTTGTAATAAAGGGATGATAATAATTATGGGTGATTTAAATCTCTATATTAACTGGAAAGATCAGTTCAGTAACATTAGCCTCGAAGAGGAATTCATAGAATTCTTTCAAGATAGTTTCCTAGAGCAGCATGTTCTAGAACTGACCAGAGCACAGTACAGTTAGTATTATGTGATGTTGCATGATTAATTAATGGCCTCAGAGTAAAGGCACCTCTGGACAACAGCAATCTTAATATGATTGAATTTTGCCTTAAATTTGAAGGAAAAGGAATGGGTCTGAAATTTGAATTTTAAATCAAGAAAAGGGTAACAACGTAGGTATGAAAGCTGAGCCAAAGTGAACTGGGATACAAGGCTACGAAATTGATCAGAAGAGAGACAGTGGCAATCTTTGAAGGGGATATTTCAAAATATTCGGAATAGGTACATTTATATTCAAAAAAATATTCTAAGGGGAAGACCCACCATCCATGGTCAACTAAAGAAGTTAGGGAAAGCATCAGACATAAGGACAAATCGTACAATTAAACAAAGATGTCAAATGACACGTCAAAGAATGACAGAATACTTAAAAGGTGAATAAGAATAAATAAATTAGACCAAGAGAGATAGCTAGCTAGAAATGTAAAAACTGATAGCAAGTTCTATAATAATCTTGGCTGAATGGTCTACTCTCGCTCCCATTGTTCTATGTTTCTAAAAAGGAAAAAAAGTAGTGATTGTTGCTTATCTACAGGATGAAAACTTGGAGTTTATCGTTGTAATCAAGAAATGACAGATATAACAAGTAAATATTTTTCTTCTATCTTCACTGTTATAAAGAACAATAATACCTGTAAATCAGGAGGTTGAAAGGAGAGGAATTATATGCAGTATTAAGCAATCACTTAGAGCTGGGTGCTGACAAATCTCTGGATGCGAATGGACTTCATCCTAGGGCTTAAAAGAGGCAGCTAATGATGTACTTGATGCTTCGGTATTGATTTTCCAAAATTCATTAAATTCTGATAAAGATTCATTAGGTTAGAAAGTAGTAAATATAACTCTTTATTCAAGAAGGGATGGATGTTATACAAAAATATGGACCAGTTAACATGACATCAGTCTTGGGGAAAATGCTCAAATCAATCATTAAAGCTGCGCTCTTTGAAAAATTCAAAGTAATCTGTAAAAGTCGTGGTTTTGTATAGTAGCAGGTCGTGTGGATAAAAGGGGAGTTCATTGATGTTTTGTACATGGATTTCCAGAAAGCTTTTAGCAAGGTGTCACTCAAAAGGTTATTGTATAAAGTAGAAGCCCATGGTATAGGGGTTACATATGAGTATGGACAGAAGATTAGCTGGCTGGAAGACTGCTGCAGGTGTCTGTGCTGGGCCCTCAAAATTATACAACTTTTATTAATAATATTAGATAAGGGGATCAAGGCATGCAGCTAAAATTGCATATGGCACAAAGAAGGTAGGAATGGAAATGGTGAAAATAATACAGCAAGGTTGCAGGCTGATATACATTGGTTAAGTGACTGCTGAAAAATCTGGCCATTACTTATGACTTCTCACCCACAGCAATGGGATAAGCTCTTCAGACTATTTCAGAGAAGGGCAGCTAGGGACAGGCGACAAGTGCTGGCCTTACTAGCAAAACTCATATTCCATTCAAAAACTTTCATAGATTTTACGGTGTGAATAGTGCATTCTGTGAAACCGTTCAATTGAAGATAGTGAGGAGAAGAGACAATATGTCAAACAACCCATTTCCTGCATGTCTTGTACTAGTGTGCTATGGACCATTGTCAGACACAATTTGTTGAATAATATCAAACATGCTGAATATGCTAATCATGTCAGCAGCCATTAAAATACAAAGTTGTACAGCACAGAAGCAGACCCTTTGGTCTAACTCATCCATGCCAACCAGATATCTTAAACTGATGTAGTCCCATTTGCCAACATTTGGCCCATATCCCTCTAAACCCTCCCTATTCATATACTCATCCAGACATCTTTTAAATGTTGTAATTGCACCCACCTCCATCACTTCCTCTGGCAGCTCGGTCCATACATGCACCACCTTCTGTGTGAAAAAGTTACCTATTCAGGGCCCTTTTAAATCTTGCCCCCTTACCTTAAAACTATGCCCTCTTGTTCTGGATTCCCCTACCCTGGGAAAAAGGCCTTGACTATTCACCTTAACCATGCCTGACATAATCTTATAAGCCTCTGTAAGACCATCCTTCAGCCTCTGATGCTCCAGGGAAAAAAAGCCACGGCAAATTGCGCTTCTCCCTCGAGATCAAACCTTCTTTTCCGGCAACATCCTTGTAAATGTTTTCTGAATGCTTTCAAGTTAAACAACATCATTCCAAAACGTGGAGACCAGAATTGAATGCAGTATTCTAAAAGTGGCCTCACCAATGTCCCGCACAGCTGTAACATGACCTCCCAACTCATACTTAACGCACTGAAATTGGTGGTATCTGTGATTTGTCACTCGAAGGGGAATTTTCTAGAATAGGCAAGAATGTAAATGTATCCATGGACATGGGAAACATCAGTGGTGTTCTTGCACCATGGCTCAGTAGAAATCTTGAATTTGGTTGGGAAGTTCTCTTGGTTAAAAACCGAAAGAACTCTGGATGCTGTTGATCAGAAACAAAAACCAGAAATTGCTGGTAAAGCTCAGCAGGTCTGGCAGCATTTGTGAAGAGAAATCAGAGTTAACGTTTCGGGTCTGGTGATGTTGTAAGGAAGGGCCACTGGATCTGAAACGTTAACTCTGATTTTCTCTTCACAGATGCTGCCAGACCTGCTGAGCTTTTTCAGCAACTTCTGTTTTGAGTTTCTTGATTGTTGAGGTTGTTCGATAGACTTTGAGCTGTTGTCTGGAATCTTTGGTGTTGCAACTGACAAGTATGTAACTTCAAGGATCATGCTAATGCATAGATCGATGCATGGTGCTGGTTTTCTGATAGAAGGGCCTACTGTATCAACAATTTAAAAGGTTTCAAGTGACTATCCTGATGACCCATATTGAAACAAAGAAAGATAATGCTAACGTAAGGCCCATTGTTAGCTAGTTATTTGTAAACTGCCTATTTCCTAACTACAGTCAACTCCCCGCTATCTGGCACGGACTGGGATTGGGTGGTGCTGGTTACATGAATGCTTGTAAATACTGTCAGTCAGGTTTGATCAAAAGTGGGGAAAAAGAGAGGGAGAGAAGTGATCAAACAGTCAGTTCCCAGCCTGCATCCTGCACCCAGGCTGAACTGCAGCAGTTCATTGACTTCACTAACAACTTCCACCCTGCCCTCAAATTCACTTGGTCTATCTCAGACACCTCCCTCCTCTTTCCTGACCTCTCCGTTTCCATTCTGATGACAGTTTACAGATCGACATTTACTATAAACCCACAGACTCCCATAGCTACCTAGACTACACCTCCTCCCACCCTGTTTCCAGCAAAAACTCTACCCGGTTTTCCCAATTCCTCTGTCTTGGTCGCATCTGCTCTGACAAGGAGCCATTCCATTCCCAAGCATCCCAAATGTCTGTCTTTTGCAAACAACATTCTTTCCCCACTGTGTCATCCAGACGGCCCTCCACCATGCCTCATCCGTTCCCCGCTTCACAGCCCTTAACCACCAACCCCTCCAAACATAATAAAGATAGTGTCCCCTATGTCCTCACTTTCCACCTCACCAGGCTCCACATCCAATATATCATCCTCAAACACTTCCACCACCTCCAATTAGACCCCACCACCTGGAACATCTTCCACTCCCCTCCCCTCTCTGCCTTCCATGAGGACCATTCCCATATCCTCTCCTTAGATTACGTCACACTCCCCACCCACCACTTCAACCCACCTGTAACTGTAAAAGATGCAACACCTGCCCACACACCACCTCCCTCACCTCCAACTGGGGCCCTAAATAGCCCTCCCATGTGAGACAGAGCTTCACCTGCGTCTCCTCCAACCTCATCTATTGTATCAGGGGCTCCCAATGTGGTCTTCTCTACATCGGTGAGACCAAACATAGATTAGGTGACTGTTTCACTGAGCATCTCTGCCTGGCCTGTAACAGTCAACCTAACCTCCCGGTCACCGCCCATTTCAACACCCCATTCCACTCCCCCATCGACATGTCCGTCCTCAGCCTCCTCCAGTGTTGCAGTGACTTGGAACACAAATTTGAAGAACAACACATCATTTTCTGCCTTGGTACCTTACAGCCTGGAGACTCAACATCGAGTTCTCCAATTTCAGATAACCTTCCCACCCATTCCCCAGCTCCCTTTCAATCCCCGCCTCTTCCCTTCCATTCAACTTCTGACCCTCCCTTCCAGCCACCAACCAGATTCATCCCTCCCATCGACCAACCTGGTCGTACCTACCACCAGTGTCTACCTATCACTACCATTCCGCCTCCACCCATTCCCCAACTTTATCTGCAACTCCCCCTACCCCCACATCCAGTCCTGAAGAAGAGTAATACCTGAAATATTTTCTGATGAAGGGTCTAGGCCTGAAACGTCAAGCTTTCCTGCTGCTATGATGCTGCTTGGCCTGCTGTGTTCATCCAGCCCCACGCCTTGTTACCTGAAATGTTGACTGCTCCTTTCCTCCAGATGCAGCCTGGCATGCTGTGTTCTTCCATCCTCCTGTTTGACTCCGTAGATTCCAGCATCTGCAGGTTTTTTTGTCACTACTCCCATGGATTTATGGTTGCATGAGGCTCCAGATAACGGGGAGTTTACTGTACATCTCTTGTAAGATGCTTAAAAGAATGATATTCACATTTGCGTGGGCATCAGTTTTGGCATTTATTCATGTTACGCATTTTTTTTGGATGAAGATAAGACTTTCATCTTTGCTAATGACAGCGTTGTGGTGTGCCTAGTTTACGACATGTCCTGTCTGGACAAGCTATGATATTACAGGTACCTCGTGGACCTTACTGACATGTTTCCATATCATCAATGCAACTTTGGAAATATCCTTGAGATTTTTCCTCGGTTAGCTCTTCTTCGTGTGCTGCTGAGGAGCATTATGTTGCATTTTGTGTTTCTCTGGACAATTGGATTTTTAGCCCAGTATCCGATTGTTGAATTTATCTTTCTATGTCACACAAAATAGGAAACTGTTTTGGTGGGTGAGACAAACCAAATCTCATACAAGATTTGGACATTTAACTGAACTTTTTGATGGCTGCCGTAATTGTTGTAGAGTCGAGCACTTGAAGACTTTGCTGACCAGTTACAATTGCTTTGAGCTTGCATTGTTTCTGTCAGTGCATCAAGATATATTTTTTGAGTTTATCTGGTAGTGTTTTGATGAAGGATTTCATGGATGTTGAGACAATAACCAGTTCCAAAAGTATTTTGGTTAACTTCAATGAAATCAAATTCCTTACTATTACATCAATACCTGCCCGCAAATTGACGATTATTTCACCTTGTTGTTGCCAATATGAGAGGAACTTAAAATCTGTGTGTCCTGCAACTGACTTGTATTTTCAGCTGGTCTTCTAAAATCTGGAAAATTTTGTCAGGGGATCTTTGTGGTCATCATTTGAAATACTGGAGGATTAGACTCTCCTAAAATATCATTGCTGCTGAGGAGCATTATGTTGCAATTTCCTAAAAAATTAAGGAATTTAACTGTCTGACATTTTTTGTAAGCTATTTGTTAATCTAGCAAGTGAAGGTTAATTAACTGATTAGTTCATTCAATAACTAATGTCCTGACAGAATTTCAATAGAATGCCAAACCATCCTCAGATGTTTGCTTTCTATCTTTACTGTGTTCTTTAAAATGTTAGGATAAAAATTGTATTACAGTTTCGTTTTGTTTTCTCTATGCTTTTTATTGTGCTGTTTCATTTCTCTTTCTGTTTGTGCAGTTTTAAAGTTTGGTGCTTTAAATGTAGTAGGCATGTGTCTGCATGTTGTCTTCATGTCAAAAAAAAGGTAATGACAGTGCAAACTTTACTTTGATTGTTTCTAACCTTCTCCAAGAAGCAAAATGGCTAATTGCCTGATGTTTTTGCACACTCAATTTCTTTTTTGTTATAGAAATTAGAGTTGTTTTTTTCATTTTTTTCCACTGTATTTTGTTCTTAAAAACATTTTAGTAGGTTGGAGCAGTTACAACTTTTGTTCATCTTTTAAAAACTCTTATTTATTAAATCAAAACGGCTATGGTCTGCTGCTTGAGAGGGTACTTACAAATGATTCTTCCTTCGGGTTGTAGGTCTTTAGTCTTGGTTGTAGTTGTAACTTTAACTCTAAGCCCAGGTCAATGATAAAGAATGACCTTTAACGAAAGCAAATCTTCACAAATCTGTCACTGTTGCTATCACGTTTGCAGACTTTAGTACTAAACATCTGTCACCATTAGCGTCTCAATCCCCTTGATGCCACCATGACATGGTCTCTGAAGTCAAACACTACTGCTGGAATGATGTGGTCTGAATGCTGCTTGGCTCAGCAATGTATGTTACAAAGATTGAGTTCTTGTTGAGACAGAGATCTTGAAGGTTATTAACATCACTAACTATTTACATTGCTACAATACCACAGACTGTCACATACTGTCTGGGTTCTGAGCTCATAATGTTACTGAACATTATGTACACACAACAGACTGAATGCACTACACTAACTCCATTGCACTAAGAAAGTGACTAAGGGTGCGGTACATCCTCTTATAGGAGAACATCACATGTCATGATGTCATGTAACTGTCCTAAATATATACTTCCTGCCTGGTATGCAACCTATACAGTAACAAAACACCTATACCTCTGCCACAGTATACAGATTCATTTAGTTCATACTCATCCTTTGTCAGGTCATTAATATGTTCCATATCATATTTGATGGATTCTTCTCTGCTCAGTGTTGCCGTATGGTTTGCAGGGTTTGCTGTCATTATTGTTCGGTACAGTCTAATCTCTTTTAAAACCCTCTGAATCACCAACATGTTCTTTTCTCTGTAGAGTAAATAATGTTGGTCATCACTGCCACTGTGTTGTGGCAGGGGTTCTTTATCCTGTTGCTGACTGTTGTCACATCTCTGCTCACCATGTTGTGCCTCATTAGAAGGGTCCTGTTCAGTAAGCAATGTAAAGTTTCTTACGTTGTTGCAATTCGTTGCAGATTACATGAACATGACCTACATTACCACAGAGATTGTTAGAAGAAGCTCCCTAGCCTCAGGTCTGTCTCCTTCAATCTCCTTCTTTACTCTGACCAAATTCCCATTATGTCATAGCAGTGGATGATATTTGCTGATCAATCAATCAATCAATCAATTATTAACCCTTTCAGATCCATATAACCCAGACATTCAGCTAAGTCTGAGGTCAGCAGGATCCACCGAGGAAGGGTCCTGTTGGATAAGGCGGATGTGAGTAGCACAATTTGGTGTGAGGCTTCTGATTGCCATGGGGATCTGGAGAAAGCTTTTCCCATCCTTTAATGACCAGTGATCTGCAGGGTTAAACCTGCCAGAGTACACATTGAGAACAAGCCTCTTCCACTGCTGCTTAAGTTGGAGCAGTGATGGCATGTGGCCCTTAGTTTGGCGGTGTTTGCCCACAGAAGGACCTCAGTTGGGTAGGTGGTCCACCCAGTGCCTTCTTGGTCACCCATAAAGTTGAGACGGTGTCGGGGACTCTGTGCACAGGTCTACCCACATATTCTCCTGCCTATGGATGACCTATAATATTCAGCCTCTCTACCTCTGGGTTTCTTATCTGAAATTCTGCCCCTTGCCTATGTTATCTGCCCCTGTTACAATCCAGGTCTTAAAGTGAAAAAGAAATAACTTCCCCACCGAATTTGATTACTTCCAAATCAGTAATAATGTTTCTTTGAAAAAGTAGGGTGGAAATTCCTTCATCTTTTGTTCATTTGGTAATGCTTCTGCTATGGTGTTACATTAGTTATATTTGGTAATTTCCGGTATTTCAAAGAGTGGCTGGTAAGTATCAGGGGTAAATCTATCCCCAAGACAAATTAAAGAAGCTATATATTGAGATACAGCAGTGAAAGCCTCTGATGCTAAATAGAGAGGGATGTTTTAAAGACTAATTTAGAAAATTTATTTTAGCCAATAGCTAAGAGCGAGTGAAATATTTTACAAGAAATAGAATGATGGCAGCATGGATTTAGACTTGCCTACGTCCTTGGCTAATTCAAATTCAGCTTTTGGCTCATATTGAGTGTCCAACTGCAGTGCTATTTTTCAAACACTTATTTCACTCTCGATACATATGTTCCTTGTGTCTTACGTTGTCTTTTAATCCATGATCAAAATTGAAAGTGCAGTTATTGGATATGACAAGAGTAGAAGAGTTTCCTACAACGCCTTAAGTGATGACCGGAAAGACTTAAGTAAATTCTCTTTTCCTTAAGTTTTCTTTTGAATTTCCTTGGCACAACGCCTATGCTCTAGTGAGTGCGATGGTTCTTCCTTGTTAAAGGTGTAAGTGGCCGAAGGCATTCAGAGTCCCAGCTCATCCCCTTGTCTGAGGATCATTGAAAGAGCTTGAAAAATCTCCTTGTTGTCAATAACTTACTTCCATGTTTGCCCTGGAGATTTTCTGATAACATTCTGTTAATGTCTTAGATGAATGAATATAAATGAAGGATATGACATTTTTTTGTCACAGATACCTTTTCCCTCTCAGCTAAACAAATATACTTCTTTCAGCACCACCATACTGGCAAGTTCATATTTAACATTGAAGTCTACTTCATTTTCAGCACCTGGTCTTTACTTCCCTCATGTCACATCCCATCTGGTTTGTACAATTCAACAAGAGCACATTCTTTTAATTGACAGACCAATTGTTAAACTCACAGTTTGCTTACCTTGTAATCTGGACATCATTTATTTTCACATTTGGCAATTTGATCATATCATTTGTGTTTTTACTGCCTTTCATTCTCCCACTTGTTATTGAAACTCAATAGAGGAAGTGAGGGCTTCTGTTCACAGCTAGAAATGAAGCAGTTTGGTTTTAAACCACAGCAGGACCCAGGTTTGAACATGATACTTCAGCCCGATTTATTTTAAACTGCATAGATTTAAAAGAATGCATGTCAATGTCAGAAAATGTCCTCACCCTGGGTTCACGATGCAAACATTTCAGTCTTCGCTCTTCCACCATTTGCCATTAATCATTCTTGCTCAAGGTTAGACATTTTGCATGCTTCATCATTACCTTGATGAGAGATACTGGAATAAGACTTGTGAAGGAATGTATAATTAAATGTTAAGAAATAAAGTTAAGGAAAATCTGAAAAGGTGGAGATCCTTTTTGACAAACTAATTTTAGAAATGCAGTAGTAATTATTTTCCCTCAAGCTGCCTGCTTAAGTACCAAGGTAGGAGAGATGATTTAAGATTGGGGCGGGAACTTTATCATCACTGATTCATACAATGGCAGCTCAGGAAAATGAGATATGTACCAAGATGCAATTCAGCCTTCTTGAAATTAACCCGCAGACTGCATTAGGCAAATTTGATGGTATTAGAGATCTTCCAATTTGTCAAGTAACAATTTCGCTTTTGTGTTTTGTCAGGGGTCCAGTTTGCACCATCATAGTAATTTCAGTTGCCTTGATACATTAAGCTTGAGGTTAAAGAATAACATTATAGATAGCTCTTATAATATAAAATATAAAAAAAGCTATTAGCCAAATGATTAATAAAAACACATTTCGAAAGAATCAAGCTCTTTAAAATTAGATACCAATCTCTCGCTTTTTTGAAGAGACAAGAAATTAAAGGATGCTTCAGAAAATGATGGGACAGTCTTAATTCTGCTTGTTAAGCAATATTGATTAGAACGTGTTTCAAGGTTATTCAGAATAAGCTACCAGGCAGCTCAGAACCTGCCTCACAGGCAGAAAGTTGGAATCCTTCAGGGAACTATTGGCAACTTTCTCTTTGGCGCTTTCGTACTCATTCTTCCTTTCACCATGTTTCTTTCTTACACACACACACACACACACACACACACTCATCTTCTCTGTCTCATCCTCCACTCACTCTCTCTCTTTCTTTCTTTCAAATTAATGGAATGAAACTCTTCCAAGATCTGTCAGAGGAATGTGAGTCTCCCCACTAAATTTTTCTTTCCGTGAGGGTAAAAGAGAAAGTCTATTCCTGTCTGACCTGGATCGCCCTGTTTTGTAATTTCTCACTGTTGGCATAAGGAAAGAAGAAGCATGAGTAACTGAACAAATCCATTTGTGAATTGGTGTTTTGGTACACTATATGTAGATGGATAGCAGCACTGCAAAGCTCTATTCATCTAATTCCCCTAAGCTGCAATTTATTTATCAGTAAACCTTACTGAGTAGCTCAAAATGTTCATTTAAAGTACCTCCAGTTAAACGATTTGAAAACAAAATTCAGAAAAAAAAATTGTCCGATATAACTTGGGAAAGCTGTACCAGTCACGGAGTGGGTACTGTGCAGATGCACAGGAATAATTTCAGGGCTTAATGGGTTAATTACGTGAACACATTTCACAATGCTGGCATGTATTTCTTTGGATCATGCTATCCTGTGGTCTACTCAAGGTGGGGAACATAATAAGCAAATAAGGAGAGCAAGTGGCACAATCTTAAAATTAGAAATAGGCTATTTAGGAGTAAAATCAGGAAACATTTTCACATCCAGCGCAGCGAATGTCCAGAGCTCACCATTTAAGAGCATGCAGTTACTGCAGAAATGAACTGCAGAGAGTCAGATACGTGAGAAACAGTAAAGAAAATAACTTTAAAAATTCCAAGTACTAGCTCATGAAGAATTCTGCAGATGATACCAAAGCTCTTCACTAGCTGTATCAACATCAGTCTTTAGAATTCAGCGGTATGATTTTCTGATGAAGGGTCTAGGCCCAAAACGTCAAGTTTTCCTGCTCCTATGATGCTGCTTGGCCTGCTGTGTTCATCCAGCCCCACGCCTTGTTACCAACTCACTATCCCCCAGTTTGTGCTATCATGAAAGTTGTATTTCTTTCACCCTCAAGCTCACAATCGGAAAACCCTTTCTTCATTTGTGTTGCATGAGCAATTCATGCAGTATTGCTAGATTGGATTTATTGTGAATGACAATATTTGACTCTTGCTGAACCCTGTGAAGTCAACTTCTGAAATTGATAACAGAAATTGGCAGGGCTCAATTGAAGACGTCAGTAGTCCTGTTGAACTGCTCTTGATAGAGTAACCTAACGATTCCAAGTGAGCAAGTTAGAAGTTCCAGTAAATGAAATGAAATCAATTTAAAATATCAAAAGCTGATTGAAGTACTTTCAAGGCGTTTTTTTTCAAAGTATCACTTGTTTTTCAAAGTGTATCAAAGTCATGACCTTCATTTTAAAAAAAAGTTTCCCTCTGAATCATATCATTACAAACTCAGAAATCTATAATTCCAGTGCCTTAGCAAATAAATCCATGGCTGGATGCAGTATTAAGCCTGACTGATGAGAAAGGTTCAGCTTCTGTTGCGTGTTTGCTGATCTCAGTTGAGATGCAAGTAGAGGAAGTGTAAACGATTGGAACCCTAGGTTAGGTTGGATGAAATCAGCTATATTTCCTGATCCTGAAAGCTCTTCAGCAACCACTGTGAAAATGTGTAAAGCTGTGGGTATTGAATGAGGCCAGTGCTTGATAGAATTAGCTGTGATGGTCTCCTATATTTAGCATGGTGATGCTTATTTCATTGTTCATGGACAAAACCAAAGGCTTCTGTCTCAAATCACAAGGAAGTTTTGACAAAACTGTATGAAACATTGGTTGGCCTCAACTGGAGCACAGAATCCAATTCTGGAGGCATCTCGCTTTAGGAAGAATGTTTTGGGATTAGAGAGATCACGGTCAAGATTCACAAGAATGATTTTGGGGATGATAAATTTTCGTCATATAGATAGATTGCATTAGTTGAGACTGTTCTTGTTGGACAAGTAAAGGTTGAGAGATGGTTTGCTAAAAGTATTCAAAATCAAAAGATGTCTGGATAGAATAGAGAGGGAAACTCTTCCCACTGGTGGAAGGCTTGAGAACCCGAGGGCATAAATTCAAGATGATTATGACAAGAAGCAATTGCAACATGAGGAAAAACAATATCACACAGTGAATGGTTAGGATCTGGAATTTGCTGCCTGTCAAAATGGTGCAGACAGGGTCAATTGAAGGAATTGGATTAGTATCTGATAAGGATGAGTGTGTGGACGACTGGGAGAAGGCACGAGGCATGGCGCAAGGTGAATTGCTCCTTCAGAGAGCCAACACAGACATGACAGTCCTCCACATAACTATTCTGCGCTTCTGTGACATCCTTGAGAAAAGAAATATGGATTGACTGCAAACAAAAGGTAGAGAAAGGTCATTTTTGTGAAAACTGAAGATAATTCTGTCACTTGGTTCATGAATTCCTAATCTAAATTCAGAATGTGTAGAGAAGCATAGCACTTTTCAATGCAGCCAGATTATTGAACCATGTGTCTTTTTCTCTGGTCATCACTGTTGGTTTTCATTCCCCACAGTGCCCTATTTCAAACTTTCATCTATCAATTCCCCCTTTGATTCAGAACTTCAATCCATTATTTTGAATTTAAGCCTCCCAAGTTTTTGCCCTTTAAAGACCAAAGGACAGTTTTAACCGCGGAGAAATCCACAAATTTATCTATGTGTACTTACATATTCAGGAAAGGAAAGCTGGTTCTTCCAAAACACTTAAAGCTCATGGGACATTGCCTCTTAGTTGCTTCAAGAAAGCAGAAAGCAGGAGTCCACAAAAGGTGGTACATGTTGCCATTAGCCGTAACGAAACACTTATGTTTGGAGCATCAAAGGTCAATATCCACTATCACTTCCATTTAAAAGAAGAAAATTATCTTGATCTTCTCTGCCCAAGGAGATTAGTTTATTAAAAAGATCTTAAAAAGATTGTCTTTTTTCCCCTTCCTTTCTGTGTTTGATTTTGAATTTAACTGCAGAGAAAATTGGATGTTATCGGCCATGCTTCTTTGTTGACACTTGAAGCTGTCCAGTTTTAGGAGATTGTTATGAAAACTGTTATGCAGTCTGAATGGAAGAAAGTGCTGGTCTTCAAGGAGGTTGGTGGAATTAGCATGCAGCTGGGTTCCTCTGATAAATGGATTCACTTAGGTCACCGAGGGGAATGGCGTGACATTAAGTGATTTACAGTCCTTTCTCTTTAATGAAATTGTTTCAGTGAGATGATGCTGAAAGCTTTTAATGGATAGCTTTCCTTGATGTAATGAAATTGTGTTCCGTCGGCATTTAATATAAGGTGCAGTTATTATTTATTGGAGCTTTCTTGAGCTTCAGTTGCTTGCACCCACTCTAAGGAAAGACAAACATTTTCAGGTGGATAATACAGGGACATAAATAAATATCAAATAGCAAAGTATTTAAGAGAGGATTGGTATGAGTGCATATGATGGTTTTTGCATGTGAGCAACAGGGGGAGAGAGAGGAAGAGATGAATAGAGATAAAGATGGAGCACCTACAAGAGCATTCATACAACAGGCTGGTTACAGAAAAGCCTTAAGGGAGGCTTTGTAGTACATAACACCGCTAATATTCTGCTTCTTTAAGTTTATCCCACTAATCTATTTAACAGGCAACTGGATTACAACCAGATCAGCTGCATTGAGGATGGAGCATTCAGGGCTCTGCGTGACCTGGAAGTACTGTGAGTACCTGCTTACATTTGTCCCTAAAGGACAGTCCTTTGCACAGGGATTATCTGTCTATTAATTCCTCTAAAAGTTGCACTCCTTGCAGGAAAGATAGACCTCTGTGTTAGCCTGTGAGCTAGTAAACAGTTGCACTGGATGTTACATCAGATTTTTTTTCTATGCATTGGAGTCTGCAAAGACATTTTCATCATGATTGGATCCCGGACCTGTGAGTATACGTGTGTACAAGATGATACTGTCGTAGATTAAACCTGACAACTGCAACCTGTCAAGTAAACTTGTTTTTAATTGTGTATACGATCATGGGACTAGCTGGATCACTCATTGAAACTTCCATCACCTCTGAGAGGTACAATGGAAATCTTTGCAAAAGTCTGATGCTAGTTCTAAAATAAGTATTAAATAAAGCCTCAGCTGCAGTGCCTAACATCAGAGATAGTTTGCCGCAAACTGCTAAGAAGGTATGTAAAAGAAAAGGTTTGCCCCCTTAATGCAGCATTTGTGTCTAGTCAGGAGAAAGGCAAAACCTCGGAGAATTTGGAGCACTTAGCACATTCTTGACATTTTTGGCCTTGGGACTCTATGCTTTACATTCTTCAGACATTTCTAGGTATGTCAGGCTGCCAGGAATGGGTTTCACTTTTAACAAACATTTTGATCGCCAGATGTTCTAATCAAAGGCTGGCTCCACCATGACAGAAAGAGAGGGAGTTACATCCTGAGTAACTGCTTAGATTTTTGGATCAACTTGATTCTTAGCTCCGTTTGTTTGGAAAGATTGAGACCAGTGCTTGGTTTCAGTAGCCATTAAAGATTGAGTCAATTAATGCTAGAGCTCTTGCTGTAGACAAGAACAATGTTGTCAGGAAATTACACATACTAACGAACCGCAACTCACTTGGCTTTCAA
The DNA here is from genome assembly GCA_024137785.1 of Ginglymostoma cirratum. Lineage (NCBI taxonomy): Eukaryota > Metazoa > Chordata > Chondrichthyes > Orectolobiformes > Ginglymostomatidae > Ginglymostoma > Ginglymostoma cirratum. Next base: position 13,479,221 of record JAHRHZ010000050.1, read on the forward strand.
GCAGCTGATTTACAGCGTGCAGTTAAAATGTCTGTTTCTTCTGATAGGGAGAGGGGTGGTGTGCATTCACTGTGGTTGTTAAAAGACTAGGATTTATTTTCAACAGGCTGATTTGAATGTAGTTGATATAATGTTACTGCTATAGATGGAACATTCAAAAACTGTCTTATTTATTGCAATTGACATATTGTCCTTTTTAACCTGCAGCCAAGCTATCTATCTGGAAACTATTGGTTTCCATGATAACAATTGAAAGAAACTGACATCAGTTTTCAATCTCTTATGTCAGCAAATTAACTATAAAATGGTAATTTTGTATTGTCCTTGAAGAAAACAATAACTAATTAATGTAGTGAAAAAGCTGTAAATTGCATTGCATAAAAAACTTTTCACATTATACAGGTAAGATTTTCTCATTCATATTCTATCTTGGTCTTATGATTTGTAAGCATTGTGCAAAAGTAGTGATTGTAAATGGATGAGGTCAACAGGTGACATAGCTTAGATGGAGAGAATGTTCAAAGAGAGAGAGGTTGGATTATTTCTGACCTCCCAGGACTAATTCTATCTCGAGGTACATTTTTCTGAAGAAACTAGAAATAAAGCTACTTCAACGAAATGGTTGTTTACTGAGCTGTCCTTGACGTTCTGGTGAGCAGATACTGTCCAGGCAGTGAGCAGATCCCTGATTTATCTTCTTGAAATAAAAACACCAGGGTTGTTTATTGTGAGTGTAACAATGAATAAACCACCATCCAAAACTCTCATTGAAAGGTTTACAAGTAACTGTATTCCTGACAAGGAGACACATGGTAGTCATAATTGAAAAATAATGTTTAGGGCAAATAGCACCGATTTCCACCTATTATAAAGTAAATTGTGTGTCTTTTCTTAACATGACTATAAACTGTGGAAAAAAAACGGTGGATGACGCTGTATGTCCTCAGAAACTAACATTTCAATCCAGCTGGTTCATAGTTCAGTCAAGGAAGCATACATTGATTGAAAGGAAAGAGCTGCTATCAGCATTTCAAAGTGATATATAGTGGAACACACAAGGGTTGTCAGTGTTGGTTGCTCCCCTCTTTCCCCTTTTCAAAGCTCACATTTCCATTCTGTTATGAAGCATACAGCGTGCAGAAGCATAATGATCTTACATCAAATGCTCGGACTTCTCCACAGAAGAAGTGGTCTGTTTATAGCTCTTTGAACTTCCCACAGAAAGAGAATACATTTATTCCCTCACATCATTAGTCAGAGACTCGCAGCTACATCAACAGTAAAAAGCAATTAAAATTAAAAATGACGAGGTTGATAATCTTGTGCTTCACTTTTTTGCTTTGCAGTACCCTTAACAATAACAACATTTCCCGACTGTCAGTGGCAAGCTTCAACCATATGCCCAGGCTTAGAACCTTGTAAGTAAAAAGGAAAAGAGTGATTGCTAAGAAACGTAAATTGTGTTATATGGCTGAACCACAATTAGTGCAATATTATCTGAATTAGTGATATTTCAGTGAAGCAATATGGTTAAATAATGACAAGATTCCAAACCTGAATTGAAATGCATAATTTGGAACTCTTTCCTTATGTTTCATATTCTTTGTAATTGCTTCTCAAAGGATATTTAGCATAACAGATGTAATGGCAAATTAAAATTGTGGCAGATTACATGCCGTACCAGAGAGACGGTTCCCTTTTTTTTTCTCGTTTTCACTTTTATAAAGGCAAGCCATGTCGCAGCAGACCCATGTATTGGAATTGTCATAATCCAAAGTACAGTATCTAATTAAAAGTGGCTGCCTAACCAGTAATCTCCTGAATGGAAAATTAGAATGCTGGATGACATTCCAAGTTTCAATATCCATTAGAGTATATTTTGTTAGAATTGAATACTTTGACTAAAAGGTTCGGATGAAATGACATTACACAGTCAATGCAGCATTCTAGACAGCATCGTGATTTATAGCTTTTGTCATCCTTTATTTTACTTTGAGGAACATAAAAGCCAGTCTGAAGTAATTTGCCTAATTTAGAGGATACATTTGTCTGATATTTTATTAATGGCAAGGTGCTTTTTGCTTGTTGGATGGGAGCCATGTTCTTGTGAAGGTCCTGTCAGGAAAAGTAGCTCATTTAATTCTCCTGCTCACTGCCATTTGCATCTTTTAATTTTAGAGATTGCATTGAGCAGAGGTCCCAAGGGGCCAAAACCTGTTAATCCTTTCTCTGTGATTAAACAAGAAAGGAGGAAATCCAAAAAAATGTATGAAAGGAGTGTTTTATATTGAGTTACTTTCTGTCTTGTTCAGCAGAAAATGAATGTCATCTACTAAAAGGATTTTGAAGACAGTTTTTATAGAGACTAATAATGGCAAGACTTATTGGTATTTTTAATTGGGAGCCAAAGTTTCTATTAGCATTAATTTTCTTGCTGACAGTACGCTATCGCTGTCATGCAATTTGCTTTTTTTGTCGTTTGGTTAGACTTAGTCTTCTTAATTCAATAATTAAGTTTCTGGCTTTTAGGTGTTTGCTGAGCTCGTAATCCAGTCAAGGGGGATGCTTTGAATTGATTTTGTGACAACTGAGCTAACTGTTATTAATTCATTAATCAGTAGTTAAAAGGCTGCTGTAATACAAATGTTGCTTAGAAAAAATAGTTGGAAGTATTGAAAATGGTCTTGCCCGAGAGTCTTATATTTACAGATGAGATTAATGGATTCATTCCTCATTTGCTGTCCTTATTACACGAACCAGGATCTCTGAAATTGAGCTGCACACTCTCTTCTTCATTCATTTCAACGTATTAACTTTGTTCCTTTCTTTTATATTCCAGCCGACTCCATTCAAACAATCTGTACTGCGACTGCCATTTAGCATGGCTTGCTGATTGGCTGCGACAGCGCCCTCGAGTTGGGCTGTACACTCAGTGCACAGGGCCTGGGCACCTGAGAGGCCATAATGTTGCGGAAGTACAAAAGAAGGAGTTCATTTGCTCTGGTAAGTGGAGAATGAGGAAATATATACAAAAGATTGATAAAAGCACATATATGTATTACGCTAAATTGTTAAAAGGAAGTCTGCTTTTTTAAGTAAAGTTGCCTCTGTGGAAAAATTAGGTGCTCAAAAACGGTAGAAGCGTTAAGGCTTGAATTACATAAATGCTCCGCAAAACCATTTGAGTTTTTCCTTTACAGTCTTGAGTTTGAAATCATTAAACTATTTATTTAAAATGAGTTGGTAACATATGCATGCTTTCTGTCATTCCTGATTGCTACTCTACTTTAAAAAATGGTAAGTTAAATGAATGCAGTTATAATAGGATATATAGTTCTAACCTATTCACTATTAAATCAATTCTTACAACCTAATGCCTGAGGAGCTGAGATGTTGTAGAATATTTCAATAGCTGTCGCTGCCACCTGTTTATAATTATTTTTCTTCATAGTAGTTTCTTGAAATAGTAGTACTAGAGATACTGGGTAGACAACTGCAGTGATGTCTCTTGGTGTGAAGCCTATTGGTAAAATCTTGTTGCTTTTCACTTCTAAGACCTTTGTGTCTCTACCTGGTGGCGATGTAAGAGAAAAGGGGTCTGAATTATAGTTGCATTCCTTTCCTTTCACTAGTAGATCAGGAAAGATTAGCAGGTAACACTCCGGGTGATGTTACAAATGATTCTTCTGCAAATTAATTAGACTTGTCTTCATTCAGGCAACTAAATGTGAAATCTATTTTTTAACCTTCCTTGCACAGACTCACAGTGCAATATTCCTGTGAGCGATCATCTCAAGTACCAGATTCTTTTCCTCTTTTGTTTTAATTTAGCCTAAAGATACTTTGTCATTAGCACTTCTAAGGTCAGATATTGAGTTGAAACCACCATGAAACCTTTGTCATTCTTTAGCAATTTTAAAAGAACTGAGTACTTTCTATTAATCTCAATGCGTTTTTATCATTTTTTCATGCCTACCAGATGACGACAAAGGCAAGTTTACTTTTCTTTTTGTATTTTGCTTATTGTTTGATGTTGGTAGCATTGCTGTATGGTAAGAATTTCTGTCTGATATCTAGAGTTCTGTCCTGTTGTGGAGTATTTTTGAAAAAATCTCTTTGGTTCAGTTTTAAGTCTTGATGTGCCAAATAATTGGGTTTGTTTTCCTCATTGTCAGCACGATCATACAATTTTTGTTCTTTCACAAAACAGAAGAAATGTAAATATTGGGGATGCAGTTTTGTGAATTATATGGAGATGCAGGTGACTAGGTCCATGATCTAATCTGTTAGCATAAAGTGTTCTTTTAAGCATCTGAACCTAGGAGTTATGTTTCATTCTGCTTCATTGAGAACTACTGTTAGATAAGAGAGAATGCATTTAAAAATATTGCATTGCATTGTATCAAAAGATGTTCCTGAATCAGAGCTGAGATAAATTGACTAAAATGTTTAGCTTCTGACAGTCGTATCGGCTAGTTTCATTATCTTCCACTTGATGTCAGTTTCCCAGGTGTAGCCCCAATTATTTCACACTTACCCATGTGTAAAGTAGACAAATGCCAGGTAGGACCAGATGTAAAATAATGTGAATGGGACTCTTGGAATATTTATACTTCATTGTTATACGTCAGGGTGTTTAAATTAGCATGCATGTTCATTGACTCACTAATTTCATGCATAGTTCTTGTCGCATTCTCTGGCTGTTAGGGCTGGAATTAAATTTTCAGGACTTGACATTGGGTTTTATGCTCAACCAACTTGTAAGTTTGAAGTAACAATTTCTGTTAGAGACAGTATTCATACTGAAACACTATTTGGTAAGTAATAGTTGCATCCATTTAACCTGATTGTGTTATTTAATCAATATGAAGTAATGTACTGGAAAAAGTAAATGCGTCTCAGTGGGGTTGTTGCATTTACTTGAGTATCATTTGTTTAGCTGCATACAATGGAATTCTGATTATAGTGTTTCATTCTTCAGCCCATCAATAACATGAAGCGCAAGCTACATGTTAGAAATGTGGCCATTGTTATAGATTCATATCTTTGTCAGAGTCGTGGTTAAAGCTTTCACATGCTGTTTTTACACAAGTTCTGCCTGAACAACAGGGATAAAGTAGCCAATCCTCATCAGACTTACTTGATTTTAAAGTGCGGTCAGTTGTTTAAGTTTTATTTGAATGTTATTGCAGTTGACCATTCATTTCTGATTCAGCCAATTCCATTTCTTGAGGCGTTGTGAAATGATGTAATTCATTTCACATTTGGCATGTGAATTATTTAATAAAGTACAGCGTGCTCTTTAGGATGGAGAAATTCATAAAAACTCAAGTTCTTGATGATGTAATTGCTCTCCTGCTCGCTCCTGTAGGTCACCAGAGTTTAACAATGCAATCCTGCAGTGTCCATTCAAAGTCTTGTCCAGCGGTCTGCACATGTAGCAACAGTATCGTGGATTGTCGTGGCAAGGGTCTTACTGAGATATCGAGCAAGCTTCCAGAAAGCATCACGGAAATGTAAGCTGTTACTTTCTTTACATCCTTTGCGTTGTAATTGCCTCGCAATTATCGGATGCTCAGTTAGAGCAGCAGATGCTGTTGTTTGATTATCTGTGAAATTCAGATACATTCTGTTGCACAATGAAGTAGAAAGGCTCGTTTTGCTCAATTTTATCAGAGGGATGTGTGTTTATCTCAAAGCTGAATTGCTCACGGACATGAAAATAATGTTAACTTGCGAACAAATCCTTAAAGAGAAATCTATTATATAAAATATGGCTTATGGATAAGTAGTTTTGATGACAACTTTTGGTCTTTACTTCCTGGGCGATAAATTGGGTAAAGTGAATTGCAATCAATACAATAAAGATCAGACAGATTATTTAGCAAGCAGAGAGGTGAATGCGTTCCACTAGGTTACCGCTCAGGCAGTGAAGATAAAAATCTCCCCTTTCTAATACCTGTATCTTCTGTAGGTGACTTAATGATTGAAAATGTCAATGTTAAAGGCATCACACAGTGAGCCACACTGTAGCTGGTATTTTAAATCAGTCTGATACTGCAGCGTCTGACTGTAATCATTCATACTGCAGTCTGACATATTTTTCAGTTTTTTTTAAATCATTCCTTAACATCCACTATCAAAAAATAGTGTATGAAATTTTGACATTATTTCAGAGTATGCACCAGGCTGCTCCTCAGCTTTAAAGTAACCCACATATGCTGGTAACACTAAGACAAAAGCAAAATGCTGTGAACGTTGAAGATCTGAAATAAAAGCAAATTCAATGCATTTCTGCTGACAGAACTTGCAGCATAGCCTGCTATATTTGAACTCCTAACATCCCAGCAAGATGTTGATGTCAGAACTCGACTGTCCTTGGGAGGGTGAGCCTCAGTCCACTGGATGGAAACTGGACAGTCATCCTTACGAACATTCCCTGAGCATCTCTGTTCCAGTGCTGCCTTAGTGTGGACTGCTTCATGATTGGTGGCTGTGCTTTCAGCTGGTGCTGGTCTGTTTTTTAGAACTGTCCCACCTTCCAAACTTCAAGTTCTTTGTATCACAACCTCTGTTTCCTTTAGATGATCCTTAAAACTTCAACCTTAAGTTCCCTAACGAAACATCTGCCCATATACCCAGTAATGCGGTTTGCTGTCAATTTTTGTTTGTTAATGAGAATGTGAAGCATCTTGGCATGTCTTACTATGTTAAAGGCACTATACAAGTGCAACTTTCTGTTATTACCTTTCTCCACCATTCAACAAAACACATGCTTTTGGAAAATTGACTGTTTTAATGAGATGACGAGAATTGTTTTCACACTGCCACCATTGACCTTCCCTCCTCTGCCCCACTTAGGGCTGAATGTGAGGATTACCCTGCCCCACCCCAGAAGCCTGATTCTGCTCAACTGGCTGACCCTGTAACTTTTGAGTTCTTTACTGTTTTGAGGCTGCCCGTCCATTCCTATCCGAGGGAGGGTCTCACCTCTGTGAGCTGCTGTCAATCTCTTGCCTGAGCAGCTCTCTTGTCCCAATCAGGAGCGGTGGCCATTGCTAGGATGAAACAAAACTCCTGGAGAAGGGTTATGACGTCAGTGAAACCCAGATGAAGGTGAGTCTGGATCTCATCAGGGCCAGGCTGCAAAGTCCCAGAAAGGGAGATGGAGGCCGGAGGTAGGGATGGCAGAGGCGGAGGTGAAATGGGAGGGTGAGTAGAGAGTATAATGGTATTTCAATGGGCACCAGGAGCCTAAAAATGAGGCATGCAAAGCTTCACATAACCACATGGCATCAGCCACCCCATCATGGTAAAATCCTGGTGGTAGCAGGTAGCCCATTGATCAATGGGCAAGCAGGCTGCTTGATGCCTCTTCACTACTGGTAAAACTGCCATGGGACTTATGCCTAATTTTGTACCCTCCCCACCACCACACCCAGAGGGTACAAAGTTCTTCCTGTAGTGGTATCACTCCAGCTTCAGCAGATTCTGTGGCTTCAGACGAAGATGACCTTTCTTAGCGGCTGATATTTCCAAAAATTATCTGTTTACACTTAGAGTTGCTACACGGATGTCTTGGTGGTGACACAAATGATGTTTGCACAACTACAGAGAGAGGTTTCGTTGGAAGCTGTAGATTTTGTAATATGAACTAATGTAATCTCTCTTGCCTCAGGTGCGTAGTGTTCCCTGTTTTGTTCACGTTTCAATAATGGAATCTTCCAGTTATGTTGCTTGATTTACAGCACGCACTATTTCAGTTTTTAACGCTCATGACCAGATTGCAAAGCCCTTGTGGTTTATGTCAGTGGTTGAGAAGAAAATGAGGACTAGCAGTTTGAAGAGGTCAAGTAATTTAGCTTCGATAAATATGAGGAGACGAAACAAAAACAATGTTTCTATTGCTCTCTTCATCAAAACTAGGCGTACCTCAGAATTTTACCTGGGGGATCAAAACACAAAATAAGATGATTAGGAAAATGTGATACGTGCATTTGTTACCGATGGCCTCCTTTGAAAGAGCAGAGCCAGAAGCAAACAACTTGACAGAAAGATAAAAGGCTTAAGAAGATTTTCTTTCACCGAGACTCCAAGAATTCCCTTCTCTTGCAGTTCTAAATAGTGCATAAAGTATACCTGGTTGAAACTCTTCTCAGATGTTCTCACTAAGATTATGACTAATAAAGAAGTCAGTTGAATCGAGTCTGTAATTCCATATAAATCACTTTGAAAAGTAAAGAAGTTCCCTGAATCCTACCTGTCTCCCAATATTTCCTGCATGGTGCCTCTTTGACCTTGTATAACCCTGTAGTAAACCGCAGTCAGATACGGTGACAGATACGGACAGCTGTTATTTATTTGGTTCACGAATTGTTAAATAGTCCATTCAGAAAATGGACTTAAATGTTGAAATTATTTATTCTAGAGTTCAGAGGCTGTCACAGCCTGGCTCCAATAAATAGGGTTTAATAACCACCCACACCTCACACCTCACACCCTGCACCCATATATCCATAATATACACATTTCAAATACCTCTTGGAATCTGTGCCTGCCGTATCTGAGTAGTTCACCATGATGAGTATTATAAAGAGAGGCAGTCATTGAGCCAATCTAACTTATCCAGCCACAGTGACCCCAGCCCACCCCTAATAGCGTCTCGAATGATGCTAGTGCTAACATTTCAGCTACCGAACCTGGAAGATACTTCCAGAATTTGATTACTGTGAGTGAAAAAGCACTTTCTTTATGTCAGTCTTGAATTTCCATCTTACCAGTTCTATCTATTGCTCCCTATATGGTAGTAAGGGCTTAACTTGCATAACTTGAAATAATGCACAGGGTTAACTTTTCTAATCCAGTTGGTATCTTATACTTCCACAAGGCATCTTCTATCATTTGCTTTATATGAAGAAAGAACAGACTACGTTTTTCCAATACTTCCCCTGAATTCAGGTCTTGAGAACTGGCATTATTGTTCTCTGCAGTCCCTCCAGGATCTGGATGTTTTCCTACGTCCTGGTGACAGAACGGAATGCAGTATCGAGGGACCAACCTGACCAGTGCACCATATAGCTTCAGCACCATGTGCTCAGCTTTATCTGCACATACTGTACAGATTCCTGCTCTGGGAACAGAATGTTTAACAGAAATTTGAGTATGAATGTCATCCGCGAAATCATGGAATTTTCCATCCAGTCAAACTCTTGCATCTGAATTTCCTATTGGATGTGCATAGTAATAAGTGGTAAGAGTATATATATGTACAATCTGGCACGATAGCTCTTTATTCTGATTTGTGCTTTATCATGACTTGGTGTGACCAATTGTGAAACCACATTTCAGATTTCTTTGGCATCTTCCCTCATGGGTTAATTTCTCCTATCGAGTAGCAGAGAGGGTAAAGCACTGATAATGTTATACTGTCCGAACTAATGTTAGAAATTTAAAAGTATTTTCTTGAGGAGTCCAGTACTGACATTGTTAAATACCTGTGTCAAACCAAACTGATAGCTTGATTTTACTAATGAGCTTGGTGGTGCTGAAGTCATTAAACAATATAGGACTGTGACCATCAGTTTGGGGGTAAAATGTTATGTTCAGATCAAGATAAGTCATTTGACCTAACTCTTATTGCTTATATATATCTCTGAACCTTATTCTTCAAACTTGTGCACTAGTTTAAATTTCTGTTTATCTGGGCATGAGATGCATTCATATCTTTACCAATTAAGTGGTAATCTAATGGCTCAGATTACTCGCCTGTTTTAAATCCTAATTTCACTGAAATCAGTGGAGTAAAAATCAAATGCTTTCGACAAGAGAATAGTCATCAGATTATGGCTGTTGTTTTGAAGTCAGGGATTTGTCGCAATGTCCCTCATTCAGGGGTCCTTTCTGGTACGTCTGGACGTTCCCGGTATCAATCACTGGTTTGCTTGTATGTTCCTCTGTTCTAAGAAAATCATTGTGTGCTGCTTCTACAGTAAGAGATTACCCCTCTGTGTCAGGAAGCTGGACTCTCAGCCCAGAGGCTATAATAAATTCCCACTGCCATTTAACAATCTGCCTTCACTTTGCTCACACATGCTTTTGCAATTTACTGTGTGGAAAAGCTGGCAGAATGTGAACAAGTTGTTAGCTTGCAGCATGACGTGTACTGATGTTGGTCATGCACAAGTCTAAAACTGACACTGTATTTAATCTGTTGTATGGGACTCTTAGATTCAAAGCATGGAAAGGTCCAAGTTTAGACATGACATGATTCGTAAAATTTACCAAAATGATAAAACAAATCTGTGTGGTAAGAATTCACAGATAATAAATATCCTGCATTTTCTGTATTTGCAGTGAACAGTGCGTAACCGTACTATGAGTGTTTTACTGTGCTGAGCTATCAAATACAAACACTCTCTCCTTTCTGATGTAATTCCAATGTTGACATAGTAAAGAAAGCTTATTTTTAGTAGAGCCTGATGCTGTCAGAAAATCCATTGTGAACATGACTTATAACATCAAACCCAATCTTGATCTGAGTTTACTTCATTCCAATTGACTGAATCTTTTTGTTCAAGAAACACATAAGACTTGCGGATTTGTCAACATCACAGTATCCCATTTCATTCCTTCAGAGTAACTTACCTCCATCACAATGAAATGTTTCCCAACGCATGTTCCATGAAGCTTGAAATTTATATAGGAAATCAAATTTCTTTCTGACTACAAAGAATCTTTTATTCCAACGCCATAAATTCTATCAAACTGGTATCCCAACGCTTAGTTTGTTGTTCCAAAAATAAATAGTCATGGATTTAGCACCAGCCATCTTGTTGGGTCTCTGGTATTGAAGCATTCCCGTGCTTGGCCAACATTCTTATCTCAACTTTTTTTTAAATTCATTTGTGGGATGAAGGTGTCAGGCTAGGCCAACATTTATTGTTCATTCTTAATTGAATTATGTTAAGAATCAACCACTTTGCCATGGACCTGGAGTCACATATAGTCCAGACCGGGTAAGGATGGCAGTTTCATTCCCTAAAGGGCATCAGTGAACCACCATCTGCCATGGCAGGATTTGAACCTGGGTCCCCAGATCATTATCTGGTCCTCTGGATTAACAGTCTAGCGATATTACCACGAGCCTGTTGCCTCCCTTTTTGTGACACTACCTTGCATCCTCTTGCACTTTTCGCCCATGCCACCCTGTTTGTCCTTTTCTGTCATCCGCTTCTTCATAGAATCTTGGAATAGAAGAGGATATTAGCCACATTGCACCTGCATCAGTACTTTGAAAGAGTTTTCAATTAATCCTACGTACTTAGTCTTACCATATGGTCCAAAAATATTTTGCTTTCAGATATGTGTCCAGATTCCTTTTGAAAAATATTATTAAATTCACTTCTACCACCGTTTCATCCAGTCTCTCCTGGATCATAACAATTTGCTGCAAATCATCCTCAGCTTCCCACAACTGCTGTTGCTAATTTAAATCTGTGTCCTCTCGTTGTGTATTTCCTCCTGCCAGTAAACCGACTATTGTCAAAATTCCTAATTGTGATTTTTTTTTCAATCTCTTCCTCTCCCTGTTACTCATATTGATCAATTGTAGTGAAATGAGCTGGTGTTATGGGATTCTGGGCTGCAAATATCACACATGGAGCCTTTAGTGTAAAATGAAAATAGGAAATGCTGGGAACAGATCAGTGATCATCTATGTGGAGAATTAACAAGTTGAAATCACAGATAAAATCCTTAATCAAAATGGAATAAAAACCAGAAACGAAACACACACATGCAAACAAACTCATCCGTGCAAGCACACATGGTTAACACACAATCACCCTTAGCTAACTCCACAGATGAATACCTGCCCTCAAACATGTGTCTACATCTACATTTGCACACGTACACCAACAAGTAGAGTAACTTATAAAGTACTTAAAAGGAGAACTGGAGTTGATTGAATGGCTGAGATAATGACAACAGAAGACGATAGAAATGTAAGGAAACAAAATAAATTTGCCTTAATTCCTTACTTTCCTGCTTCCTATCTCTGTCAGCTTTACTGCTTTCATCTTAGCAATTTATGGAAATTGTGCCCAGTCTGCAGATATATATTACAAATACCAGCTTCTTCAGGCATATTTAATATATTGGTATCAGTATACTGCAGGAAAATCAATATTGAAAGCAGCATATTTTAAAATCATGCAATTATGCATCTTACCTGATAGGGGATAGTAATATTTCTTTAAAAAATAAAATGCCTGAAGAACTGAGCACAATGGCAAGTAGAAATCAGAATTTAAAAAAAAGACAAACTTACATTCAGGTAGTGATTTTATGACCACTGGACATCCCAAAGCACTTTACAGACAATGAAGTCCTATTGAAATAAAAACAAAAAATGTTGGAAATACTCATCAGATCTAACAGCAACTGTAAAGAGAGAAGCAGACTTAAGGTTTTGATTCAAGTATGATTCTTCCTCAGTGGTTTTGAAGTACATTCGTTGTTGTAACATAGGAAATACTGCAAGCTTCCACAAACATCGAAGAAAAATGATGAGATAATTTGTTACTTGAGAGACGAATATTGAGCAGGAAACATGGAATAACCACCTACCCACCCACTGAGAATACTAAAGTGCTTAATTTAGACTGTCATCCAAAAGATACAATCTTCAGAAGTACGCAACCCCTGAAAGTGTCGAATTGTCTTTTTTGTCCTGAAGTCCTGTAGTGGGTCTTGAACCCACACTCAATGGAATCAGTGGAAAGATAGCTACCAACTGAGCCACAGCTCTCAGCAGAGTTTTAAGCTTTTGATTTACTACACGATTAGTTCCTGCTCTTGGCCCGAAGCACTCAGAACTGAAGTAAGGCACTCAAAGTGGAAAGCTGCAGACGAGCAGGAGGATTATCTACACACACCTCATGACCTAAAGAAGAGCCAGCCTAATGAGTTATCTTGTCCATGCCAGCTAATGGTTTCTGTTTCATAAACCATCTCAAACTGTCATCTATGCTCTGTGCAGCAAAATGTGCTTGAGCAGACTCTAAGCTGAAATGATTGATTGTGGAAATAATGTACAATAAAGTAGAGTGCATTAAAGGTAAACCTGGAAATCTGTTTTGCTAGCAGAACACAATCTGTACATTTTACCATTAATATTTCTTCCCAGATTGGTCCGGCAGCTAATTTAGTTCTGTGGCAAATTAATGAATCTGTTTGCAGTAATTCAGCGGATTCCAGGAAACTGACTAATATCACTTAAGATTGATGTTTTCCAGATGCTTTACATGCAGGCATTGAAATTAAATCAAAACCTTTTTACGAAAGTACGTATAATTTGCTGGAGCATAGAAGTCTTTGGTAGCGAATGATCCTTTAAATGTGCATCAGTCAGTGGAAATCAGACATGTTTCTTAACCGTCATTCAGTTTGCAAGATCTGAGATTGTATTCACCAATGTTTACTCTGAAGATGTCTTCAGGTTGTTAAAATTTTGTGTAAATTTCCATCACATCCTGGTACCAGTTAATGCAGCTTTAACTGAAAACAGCTGCAAACAGGAACCTGGCAGTGATGTCAGAGGTTTCCTCTCATTGTAAAAATTTGCTGGTGTGTGTATGGTTCACACATTAAATAGTCCAGTCAGGGAATAACCAAATAAACACATCCAAATACCATGAATGGATTTCAGTTCCACTTGTGTGCGAAGAATTCTGTATGAGTGGAAATTTGTCCTGCACCATTTTGAGCCTGAAATAAACAGTGTGTGGAGCAGGTGTAATGGAGATCCTCCCAAAATTTGATCTGGGGCTTACTCAGCATATTGTCAGAGTTCTGTGAATGCACATAGGCCCCCATGGGCTCTCCCACATCGATCGAAGGCTGGCCAAGAAATCCTCTTGGTGAACTGCCACTCTGTAGGCTGTGCCTCCAGTAGGGTTATTTCTACCTGATGTGACAAGTACAACATCGGTAAACATTAATAATGTTATAGTGAAAGATTCAACAGATGTTTATTACAGTTCCTAACGTATACAATGGTAGTCACAGGCACTTCAGTGTCTGGGATAATATTAAAATATTCAATTACATGCTTTTATCAGTGTGACATGCTTCTTGTGGCCCCAATTAAAATGGAGACCAAGTCCTTTGAACACAAGCAGTGATATAGTGATGATATCATGAGCATGTTTCTTCGATATTCATTGTGAAGCATAATACAACACTTGGATTCCAAACCATTGTCCTTGCCTGTGCTCGCTCACTCACAAAATCAATGTCATACTCACCCAATCCACACTCGCTCACTCACTCTCATACTCCCACTGGTGGTGTGGATCTCTTCCTGACCCTAGGCCTCTGGCAAGTGCAGTGCCTTGAGCTCCTTCTGTGGCCCCTGTTTGGCTGCCAGCACTCAGCAGGTGAGCCTGCCTCTATCAAGGTCCTGAATTCTGAGAAGGCCTAATGCCAATATCATCATGTCCCATCTCTCCCAATGAACTAGAACAAAGAACAAAAGGACAAAGAAAATTACAGCACAGGAACAGGCCCTTCGGCCCTCCAAGCCTGCGCCGATCCAGATCCTCTATCTAAACCTGTCACCTATTTTCCAAGGATCTGTACCCCTCTGCTCCCTGCCCATTCATGTACCTGTCTAGATACGTCTTAAATGACGCTATCATGCCCGCCTCTACCACCTCCGCTGGCAACGTGTTCCAGGCACCCACCACCCTCTGCGTAAAGAACTTTCCACACATGTCTCCCTTAAACTTTTCCCCTCTCACCTTGAAATCGTGACCCCTAGGAATTAAGTCCCCCACACTGGGAAAAAGCTTCTTGCTATCCACCCTGTCTATACCTCTCATGATTTTGTAGACCTCAATCAGGTCCCCCCTCAACCTCCGTCTTTCTAATGTAAATAATCCTAATCTACTCAACCTCTCTTCATAGCTAGCACCCTCCATACCAGGCAACATCTTGGTGAACCTCCTCTGCACCCTCTCCAAAGCATCCACATCCTTTTGGTAATGTGATGACCAGAACTGTACGCAGTTTGGATTGGTCAAACCAAAGTCCTATACAACTGTAACATGACCTGCCAACTCTTGTACCCAATACCCCGTCCAATGAATGAAAGCATGCCGTGTGCCTTCTTGACCACTCTATTGACCTGCATTGCCACCTTCAGGGTACAATAGACCTGAACATCCAGATCTCTCTGTGCATCAAGAACTGTTAAGGATTTCTTGCTTTTCCCCTGAGAGGTTGGCCTGGTAAAATCACGCCCTGAAGCAGGTTTTGCACAGATAATGAGAAGATTTTCAGATAGGGGAAAATATGTGAATTTAATCTGGTCTGCTTTCTTCAGTCACAAAGAAATAGTTATAGAATTGTTAGAATACCTTTTCTAGTGTTGTAATTGGAGCTAACGTCCAGTCCATTTTATTTTCTTAGCTGCTTCATTGTAACTAGTAATGTAAAGCACCATTATCTCCAGAAAAACCCAACACAATACACTCTACCATATTAAGTCAGGAATTGGAATAAGAAGTGGATAAATTTTGTCAAAAAAGTTTATGTCATGTATGTCTTGAGGGATAATTGGGGATGTCTTGGCACTCCTTTGAAAATTAACCAAGTTGGACCTGTATAGCGCCAAGAATCACCAAGTTACTTTGATAAATGTTACTCATGTTAGGACAGCAGAATTCTAAACCTCCCTGACATAAGCAAGGGAATGAAAAAGATTTAACTGTCTGTAGACTTCTGGGAAGTCAGACACTGATTATAACTCTTATTGTTATTCATTTAGAATCTGAGTTGTTAATACTTTCAGGGATTTTGATTTGTATTTCTCAGTCAATGGCTAAAAAACAAATCCAGATTATGCAGTTGTTCCCATGAAGACTTCGCTTCTTAATCTACAGGTATTACACAACCCAATGCCTTAACAATACAAAGTCAGATTCCCATTCCTCCTAGAGGGAATCCAGATGCTTCCGAGAAGCGGTGTTCCTCCCCAAGCCTGGCCTCCAGCAATCAAGTGGTACAGCAATTTAATTTTTTCTGTCATCAGACGCTACTCGCACCAACTTGGAGCAGATAGCCATGATTGTTGGTGGCTGGAGAGTTGTGAAGCACAATTTTTATTCAGGTGGAGGGGGGAAGCAAGGATATCATCTATCAGGAGAGATTCTCAATTTTACAAGTGATGGCAAAGGCATTGGGTGAGCTACCTACCTGTGGCCTAATTTATGCCCTTCAGTGGGCAATGAGTAGTTATATTTAATGGCTTACATGATAGGTCTGCCCATAATATGCAGCAAGCAAAATTGTGCATAGGAGTTGCTAGCCAATGAAAGGGCCTTGCCTTCTTTCGAGGTCCCTGGTGCCAATTGAAGTGCCCCTTTACCATTTTTCCTCTAATCCACCATGCCCCACTTCCCTGTTCAATATGCCCCCATCCACCCCACTAAGACCATCAGCTCTGATTGGACATATTCCTGGAGGCTTCATCATATGTCTCTCCCTGCTTTCAACCATCCCACCATCCCAATCCATTGCCAGTATCTTTAATATAATAAATCAAAAGTATGCAAAGGAAACGGACAATTACTTTTGTTTCTTTTTTGTGACATTTTTTGAGTTTGCTCAAAACAGTCTCCAGGAGATTAATCTTGGATTCCTGGGAGACTTTTAATCTTGAATTCCTGGAGACTCTTCAACGATCCCAAAGGATTGATAACTGTAACCCTTACTCCTTTTACCCCTGACCAAGGCCTGCCAGTACAAGATCCCAGCTTTGGCTTGACATCTAGGCCCATCACTGAAATGCCTCTTCCTTTATCTAACTGGTGGCACTTCTTCCTGGACAGGAACAGAGACAGAAATCTCACCTCAAATAAATTAAAGGCCCTTCATCCAAAAAAATGAGCTAGCCCACTGGAAGTGGGCTTGGACTTGACATTTCTGCTGCAATGCAGGGAGCAGAGAGCTCTTTTTTAGCAGGCAATCTCAACACATAGACTATTTGCAGTAATAGTGCATTGGTGCAGACAGCATTGTGAAGCTAGTCGAATGAAATAAAAATCAACAGAACCTTCTGGAATACATTTAATATAAGACAATTATCCTGCTTATGCCTGTCTCAAATGGAACCCTTATAAGACTGTATTTCTGTGTTATTCTACTCCTGAGACTGTGCAAGAGAATGTTTAATATAAAAATCACCTTGGGAACAATATCACCACTGCCAACTTGACATTGCTGAACTGGTTGGCTCCTGCAGTAGTAATGCTATTGTAACACAAATTTTGATAAGTTGTTTGCTTTTATGCCATCAGCATAAATCTCTAAGTCAAGCTAATATAACAAAATAATGATCTTTCTCTCTGATCGGGAGAGAAGCAATTGGTTAAACATTACTTCAATCAAGTTTTATTTTGCATGAAAGGGAATTATATTTCCCATGCAACATGGTATTTGTATGTGCAGCTCTAACAGATGAATTTCTTCTGGACCAAGCAGGGAGTTCATTGGGGATTGGCTATTCACGTTAACATTAACAACTATCCATGTGATGTTGTCTGAGTCAACATGAGTATTGATAAGAGGATGAGCGTGGACCACCAGTGCTGTATGCTTTCCTGTGGGAGTGTACTTTCAACAACAAATTATGTTTTCTCTCCAGACGGCTGGAGCAAAACTCAATCAAAACCATCCCTCCTGGAGCCTTCTCACCCTACAAGAGACTGCGAAGAATGTGAGTAGAAGAAAATGTATTACAAATCTTTAGAAGATTATTCAGCATTCATTCCATTAGTAATGTTAAGTGTTTTGGCAATTTGTAGGTTGTATTGGCTGACTGGGCTATCTGATTTACAGCTTAAAGCTTTCAATGTGTTATTCAATTTGCAAAGTTTTTTGTGTGTTTTATTCATGAAAAGTTATGAAATTGAAAACCTTCATTACTCTCCTAAAGACCTTCCCATCTTATATGCCTCTTCCCGCCCAACTAATGCACTGAAAGGTGCCAAAAACACTTTGATCATTAGTTCAAAGGATTTTCTTCATATGAGCCTGCTCAGGATGGATGCAATTGAAAACTTTGAAACCTATAAACATAGCCTCAACTCGTTTCCATTTTCTGAATTTCATGGAGGTAGGCTTTAGGGAACAGGCAATGAACTTCCTCTCAAGGTCATTTAAATATGATAATTAAGCTCATGCCTCAAATTTTACCTTTTACATTTAATTGCTACAATCTCACTTTCTCAGAGATTGGCAAACAGAACACTGCAGCTGAGGGCTGGTTAAACTGGTTAAATCTTGTGGCCAGTTGCCTTTCCAGAACTGTTTGTAGACCAGGAGGACAAGGCATGCTGTCCTCCAGTTGTTCAAGCAAACCTGGTTCCCATTCCATGAAAGACTTTCACTGGGACCAGAATCCATTCCTCATCCTGCTTGCTGACCCAGCCTCGTCATCCAAAATTCCTCCAACCTTCCATTCCAACCATTGAGTAATAACACCCTGAGACATTGTTCTCCCTAGAATCAAACGGCCTCACAAACTGAGACAACCATTTTGTCATTCGGAAATTTTGAATAATTTATACTTAACATGGTGAGAGTTGATGTCTGAGACCCCAGAAGATATTATCAATGAATTCCTGGGAATGGATTTTGTGATCTCCATCCCCAGGAGGCGTGTTTTTTGGGTGAATCGCTCAGGTGGCTATCCTACTGCTTTCTTGTTCATTCCTGACCCATTCCCCATGTTACACAGGATCAGTAATGTGCTCACTAATCTCAGTCAACCTTAAACCTATTGAGAACCTTGGGAAGCCATTTATTACAAACTTAAAGCTTGAATCCATTTCCATTGTTGTAAAATACTAGGCAGTTGGAGGCAAGCGAGAGAGTAAAACCTGTTTCTTTTAAACGACTTTGTGGAAAAGGCAGGAAAGGCAGGGAAGGGGAACATCATTCAGGGTGTGCCCTGGCTTCACACACATCAGGTGTCAAACCCCTCCAAAATGTTACCTACTCTGTTCCTTTCCAAAGGTTTCCAAATCCTGTGTTCCTCCCTGTACTCCCTGTCCTCTCCCCACCTAATATCTATGACTTACTCCTGTCTGGGATCCATGTTTGTTTTCCCCCATAGTGCCCACCATTAGATTCTGTTGCTGCTGGGACTCCTTCAGATGCCGGCCAAGCAGATGGTCAGTAGCTTTGGAGAGCGGGACGTTCTCCAACTGTTTGGTGCCAGTCCAACAACTATTGTGTTAAAAACCACTTGCTTATCTATGACTCTTATGAGAGACTTTTTTTGAAGAGGTTCAATTTAGGAACGTCTTTCCTTCCCTGGGAGAGGAGAGAGTGAACTCCCCACTACCACTTGCCCCATGAAATCCAGTCCATGATCATCTAAAACAACTGTGGAAGATTAGTGTGCGACCAACTCCAGACATTTTATTTTGTACTAAAAGGTGTATTTTAGAAGGGGAGAGATAAGAAAAGTCATTGACATTTGCAGGTTGTGTAGTCATTATTCCCAAAAAAACAAAAATAGCATCTAAAAGTTCAATTCAAATGAGAAAACCTTCTTATATTGGAAACAGTTAATAATGTGATGCACTGGCCATGAATCCTAGTCACCAATGCATGCATTAACAATAGTAAAACTCATCATAAGCTGTGAAGCAGACACCATAGCAAACCAACTGATTCATGTGCATAGCTCGCATTCCCACAGGCCACTGCCTGCCAGGGCAGAATATCAGTATTTTATATATATATAGTACATGACATCTTCAAAGGCAAAGTACAATATCTCCATTCATTCCAAAAAAGTTAAACAATGCAAAACATGTTTAAGGCATTGGTGGTGCCTGTTGTGTAAAGGCTTTATGACCATGGAGCAATCTTGTGATAATGTCGTAGGGGTACTTCTCACTGGCTATATATAACATAGTGCTGACAGGGTTAAGTAAATTGAAGAGCAACACACATGGAGAGCTAGGCAGAAATCTGAAGTCTAGCTACGTGATTGAGAGAAACATGTGCAGGGAAGCAAGTGGAATAGAAAGCCTGGCATTAGGAAGTGGAGTTCATGGAATAGCCCTTTAATAATGAAACAGTACAAATGCAGCGTGCTATATAATTCTCTCCACACCATGTATTGTAGTATTCAATCTTAATACGTAGTAAACACTGTAATAAAGAAGTCCAAGCCTAACGATAGTTCTTGACCTTGCTCTCTCTTTTGATCAGTCTGTTTTGAAAACAAAAACCATACAAGAAAAGGTGGAATGTGTTCAGTATGTGTGAGCCAGTTGTGTTCACTTGAATATACAGTACCTTTTTAAGATAGTAGTTTACATTTGAATGACTTATGAAGACCCTGTTTTTCTTTTCAGAGACCTGAGCAACAACCACATTTCAGAAATTGCACCGGATGCTTTCCAGGGACTGAGGTCACTTAACTCCCTGTAAGTTTCTTGGAAATTTGTAGGACTGCTGGAGTTTACTTGTTTTGAGAGTAACTAATTTTCCTTATGACATGTTTAACAAGTTTGACATGT
Organism: Ginglymostoma cirratum; assembly: GCA_024137785.1. Classification (NCBI taxonomy): domain Eukaryota; kingdom Metazoa; phylum Chordata; class Chondrichthyes; order Orectolobiformes; family Ginglymostomatidae; genus Ginglymostoma; species Ginglymostoma cirratum. The sequence goes on from JAHRHZ010000050.1 coordinate 13,499,821, forward strand.
AAAAAAAATGTTTGCCAGTTGTGCATTTTAAATTACCTTAGTATTGTAACACGAAATTTATACTAATTACATATATCAACCAGACTCCAAATTATATATGGGTTCAACAAGCAATTGCACTAAGATGGGTATTTTCATTTTAATTACCATTTTTTGATTCTCCATTTAGCCCTAACTAAACATATTTGTCACAATGTTTTGATTACAGCACGTATATATAGACATTAAGAAATCAAACGCTATGTGGAAGTCTGGATCCATGGGTGTGTGGGAGAGGAGGAAGGCTTAAATTACGGGACATGAGAGCAGTTTTGCTCATTCTATGTTCGGTTAAACCAAAAGGAATTTTCCAACAGAGGTTCAAAACTTCCGTAAATAACTTCAGCAACATTGTAGCCACAATGCCTAAGTGAAGCTGGTGCCTGCGGTTCGGGGGAGTTTTACACATGCCAACGTGAAAAACAACTGGTGGCAGCTCACGTTAGCATGAGCTTCGTTTTTGAATAGCATTTTTATGTATCTCTCTCTCTGTCTCCCTTTCCTTTAAGGATTAGGGTTCATTAACCTTTCCTCCAATATCTGATTCTGTTCACTCAGTGTTGAAAGGGTAAAGCAGACTGTGCCTGTTTGGATCAGCAGATTTCCATTTTCCGTGATGGAAAATGATATTCTGTAATTTTGATTTAATTCTGTAATTTCTGTTGTTTTGAATGTTAAATTGTACAAATGGGCTGTTAGCCACCGGACCCTGGAGCTTGTCTGAACAAAGGAAACACAATCAACTCTGGCTGGAAAGGCTGCACAGTGTCTCCTCTTAGTAAAACACATTGCAAAGTGTGAAGAAGACAAAGATGAAACGCATGCAGTGAAAGCATTCAGAAGGATATAAAATGGCTAGGGATAGCAATGGAGACACAGAAACTGGGAAGATGTCTTATGAAAGCCATAAAATAGGATTCAAAAAGAAATGGACAGACCTATCCCCCCTGAAATCAGTTTACCCAAAGAAATATGAGTGGGCTGTTCAAGAGTAGTGACTGATCTGGCCACACATTGGCATTGTACCTTGGTTCTGTTTTCTAATCTTTCCTGATTCATTATCCATGTCTTTGCACGAATTAGTTGCATTTGGAGAAAAGTCCTGGGTTTGACTTGTCCTCCATGTTTTCCTTCCTGCATTTCATACAGACAGTTGACTGGCCACTTCCTGCCACATGCCTGAGTGCGTACAGCTGAGAGTCTGCATGATGCCAGCACAATGATACCCAAAATAAATACATCTGGGCAATAGAACAGAATGCAGAATATAGTGCTAGAGTTACAGGGAAGGTGCAGAGAAAGATCAACTCTAATATGTGAGAGGTCTGTTCATAAATCTGATAACAACAGGGATGAAGCTGTTCTTTAATCTGTTGGTATGTTTTTTCAAACCTTTGTATCTTCTGCCTGGTGGAAGGGGGTGAAAGAGAGTATAACCAGGGTGGGATGGTTTTTCATTATATTGGCTGCTTTCCTGAGGCAGCGGGAAGTGTAGACGGAGTCAATGGAAGGAAGATTAGTTTTTCTGATGGACTAGGATGCTCTCATAACTCTCTGTAATCTCTTGCCATACAAAGCTGTGATGCATTCAGATAGGATACTTTCTGTGTTGCATCCATAAATATTGATAAGAGTCATTGTGGACATGCTAGATTTTCTTAGGCTTCTTTGGAAGTAGAGACCTTGGTATGCTTTCTTGACTGTATTATCGACATGGATGGACCAGGATAGATTGTCGGTGATGCTTACACCTTGGCACTTCAAGCTGTCAACTATCTCCACCTCAGCGGCATTGATACAGACAGGGACGTGTATTCGACTCCACTTCCTGATGTCAGTCACCAGCACAGGGTGCACATGTGGCACAGGGTTGGTAGTGGTCTTCTTGAAGCAAATGGGAACCTCAGATCGGAGTAAGGAGAGGTTAAACATGGCGGAAAATACTCCCACTAGCTGGCCCCACAGGATCTGAGTGCACGGCCGGGGACTCCATCTGGACCCGCTATGATCCACTTGTTCAAGGGACTTCAGCTTAGCCGCCTTTGTGGGAGTCCACGCCATTACTCAAACTAATTTAGTTTGGTTTGTGTGGTGAGTTCACGATTTCTTTTTGAAATGCTGCAATAGATGAGTTTGTTGACTGTTAGAATTAGACAGATTTGCTGGCTGTCTGTCGTGCCACCCTTTCAAGCAAATGCTTGTAGCACCATGGTGATAAAACACAAAGTTATAACTACCTTTCTGCCTGTACTAGTGCTGACTACAGTTTTACAGCCTCTTGAACTTGGAGAGAAGCTGGCTAGTTACGTTGTCAACATCCTCCTCTCTTGTGCCAGCCCTTGTTGTAAGTGAAATTGAGCAGGCCAAAACCAAAAGTAGTTTGGGATTATAACCAGACAAGGCAATGATTATTACAGACAGAACCTCCCTATTTATCATATACAATACAGGATGCTGCATTTCTTTCTTTCCAGTGCAGGATGCCTGCACGATTTCCAAAGAGGCAACAGGTTTTAATGCTACCCATTCCAGTATCATGCTGCTTTTAAACCCTTTGCTGTTTGACCAGCACCATTCTGTTAATAGGTCACACAGTTTCACAAAGATTGCAGATTTTGTTTTTTTTATTCATTCCCAGGATGTGACAATAAGATTATAAAAAATAGGAACAGATTTATGTATTCAACCCATCAAATCTGCCCTACCATTCAATCGTAGCTGATATGTTTCTCAACTTCATTCTCCTATCATCTCCCTGTTTGCCTTGATTCCCTTACTAATCGAGAACAAATCTATCTCTGTCTTAAATACACTCAATGACTTGGCTTCCACAGCCTTCTGCAGTAATGAATTCTTCAGATTTATCGCCCTGTGACTGAAGAAATTCCCTTCATCTCAATTCTAAAGATTGTTCCCTTCACTCTAAGGCTGTGTCCTGGGGTTCCTGTCTCTTCTACTAATGGAAACATCTTCTCCTTGTACATGCCATTCTGGCATCTCAGTATTCTGTAGGTTTCAATGAGATTCCTCCCCCCCCCCATTCTTCTACCCTCCATCGAGTATAGACCCAGAGTCCTCAGTTGCCCCTGATATGACAAGCCGTTCATTCCTGAGGTCATTCTTGTAAAGCTCCTCTGGACCCTTTCCAAAAACAGTACATCCTTCCTTAGATATGGGGCCTAAAACTGCTGGACATCACTGGTCAGGCCAGCATTTATTACCGATCCCTAATTGTCCAAAGGGCAGTTAAGAGTGAATCACATTGCTGTCGGTCTGGAGACAGATGTAGGCTAGACCAGGCAAGGACAGCAGTTTCCTTCCCTAAAGGACATAGGTAAACCAGATGTTTTTTTCCTGACAATCAACAATGGTTTCACGGTGACCTTTAGATTCTTAATTCCAGATATTTATTGAATTCAAATTCCACCATCTGCCTTTGCGGATTCACACTCCGGTCCCCAGAACATTACCTGGGTCACTGGTTGAATAGTCCACCGATAATACCACTAGGGCCATCACCTACCCTGCCGTCGGTGCACAGAGCCTTGGCTCCATTTCTAGTCGGGCTTAAATACTAGAAACAGCTCAACGAACCAAAAATGCGGTAATTCAGACTACATATGGTTTAGATATATTTTACAAAATGCTAAATGTTAAGATACCACAATTTTAAATTATGCTAGGGTTTATTGCAGGCAATTGAGAATTATATTTATAGATGTTATGGATGAAATTGCATGAATGAGGCAAGACCGAGGCGGATGTGGTTTGCATGCCAACGTTTCCTTCAGCAAAAGTCTTACAGGAACTGCAAACAGCCACTTTGATGTTCTGTAAAAGTTAGTTGACACCTACAAAAAAAAGTTGTAAATAAACCTTGGAGACTTAATGCTGCCTTTATTGCTTATCTTTGTTCATTATTCATTGTTTTTAATCTGTGGCCATGTTCCAATCTCTAGCTGACAAGGGCTACAAACTACTGTTCATTCATAAAAAAAATACAGGGGCCAAACTTTTTTGTTGTGTGTAATGTCCCAATATCTCTGAAGTGACAATTTGCCACCTAGCCTTAGCAAAATGATACTCTCCTTTGCAAACTAATGATAATATGACTAGTCTTCAATACCACTCCAACCATTTCAGAGTGCTTTTCATTGAAAGACAAGATTGTTTAATTTGATTTACCAGTTTTCTTTCAAAACTCTGCTTCACATGGTTAAGATTAGCTTCTTTAAATATCATCATCTATCTGGGTTTTAGTTAATGAGACATTTCTTTATAAAGGACATTTTATCAAGGTCTAATTAATTGATCCCTCCTATTTTAATCAATGCTGACAGGTCATACTACAGGGAGAGTTCAGTCACTGGAGTGTCGCAATGATTAGGCTTCAGTTAAATTAGGATGGTTAATAAAGATTGGAGTATGTGAGAAAGAGTGCTATATTATGTGACACTGCGGGTTAGATTGTATAGGAGAGTTGTACAACACTGCACTCAGGCTTGGCCTTTTATTTTTATAGCTGTATAAGTGGTAATATGGAAAACTGGAATCTATGTATAAAGTTTAAATCCATGTTCCATTTAATTTGTATCAAATTGATCATGCAAAAAGATCATGATACTTCAATTTAGGATTGTTTAACACTAAAGCAACTAATAAAATGTCTTTTCCAAACCGCAAACTCAAAAAAGTTCATCATATCATTGTATGTAGACAGACTTTTACAGCTTAACGCCATCACATGTCGTCTTCAAGGCTCTCATATTTTACGTTGAATCTGAATGTCAAGCTGAAAACACAGAGAAGCTGATTTACACTTCAGAACAAAGCCACAGTTAGAGACGATAACCAGACAATGCAACGATTATTACCAACAGGGACTCCCTGCGCATCACGTTCAATACACAACTTTGCACTGTTTTTCTTTCAGAACAATACCTGGAACACTTACAGAGTCGACAACTTTCAATGCTACACATTGCTATCCCACACTCCTTTGAACCCTTTTCTGCGTGACTAGGGTTCGGTGATGGCTCAGTATTTGCAAACTTGCGAACGACCAATAAATATAACATTTATAGACAATTGAAAATGCCCCATCTGTCAAAACCAATTCAAATTTCAGTTTTTAAGTGATTCTGTCAGATGACACTGAAGTTTGGGCTATGTAGGAGAGACTACTGTTATAATGTGTTAAAATTTTCAGTCTAGTTCACGTCTACGTACAGAGGACTCTTTAAACGTGATTCCATTCTTTGGTTCAGTTGAGTAACTATAGCATTATTGGTTACGGTAGTTGGTTATGTTTCTGAACTAATAATGCAAATGCCTAGACTAATAAGAGATTATGGTCACAATCCCAATATGATGCTTTTCAAAATTGGTATTTCATTAAATGTAATTTTGCAAATACAGAAATGTTGATATACGTGAAATTTGTTCACTGTAGCTCTTAAAGCCAATCTGACTTATGTCATAGACATTTACTGTATGTTGAGTTGAGACTTCTTTCCTTAGCCCAGAGGATATCCCATCTCAAGAAATTTCAGTCAGTGTTCTAATTGACTAGAAGGTCTCAGCAGTGAAACCAGAAACAGTGGCTACTGCAAGGAATATACCTAGTCCCTGAGTCTAAATGTTAAGGGCCCCAGGACACTAGTAAATGGTTTAGGAGAGGGTGCATGCATAGCAGTTATGGTAGGGATGTGGAAGTGGGAAGGATGACAAGCGAAGGGTGTACTTGGAAAGGATGGTGGTGTAGGGAGCTATCTTTGGGTGATCTGCAGCTCTGTTCATCCTTTTCTGCTCAAAGCTTGAGCGGGCCAGCCTGCTGAGTGTTTCCTCATCGTTGGTCTGCACTCACCAGCCTTAAGCTTGCAGCTGGTGACCCTTAATTAGCCATTTAAGGACTAGGCAGGGGTGGGTTGGTCATCCTAGATCTTGCCCATCCTCTGTAAAAGCTGAGAGAGGTAGGAGGCAGGCAGGTAGGCAAAAGGACAGCAGCCTGGTGAATCCTATGGGACCTTGCAACAGGGGCTGATAAAATTCTGCCCATTTATATTTACAATCTACAATCAGCCTAGTAAACTACAGATTTGCATCATTCTGCCACAAAAACTGCAGATTCCAATCGTTCAAGGATGAGAGTTATCACCACGACCCAGGGTGAACTGTAACCAATGATAAATATCAGCCTTGCCTGTAGCAGTGAAGCCCAATTCCTCATAATCTCTTAATTTGAATGCAATAAATTAATTAAAATAGGTAAGAGAGAAACAGTTAATGTTTTGAGTCTAGGAGGATTTTTCTTCTGAAGAATTCTGAATTGGACTTGAAACGTTAAGCCTGTTTCTCTTTCCATAGACACCAGACCTGCTGAGTTTCTCCAGCATCCTTCAGATTTCCAGCACTTGCAATATTTTGCTTTTAATTAAAATAGTTTCCTGATATGCATCAGCACAAGTGTTTTAAAGAGGTGGGGAAAATACACTGAGAATGCCTACTATTGTTTCATTATAGGTTTTAACTGATGGTTTTCTACTTTATTCCTACACAGTGTGTTGTATGGAAATAAAATTACAGAGCTGCCTAAAGGCCTTTTTGAGGGACTCTTCTCTCTGCAGTTACTGTAAGTATGTTTAACAATTTGCTGTGAAACAGTTTGGGAAAGTAAATGTGCAACTTTGGTGATTGTTCTTCAGTTCTTGAAAACTGCTAGTGGGCTCAATTTTAACTTCCTTGCCTGGGAGAAACTAAGGCGAGGGGTCAGATAAAATGGACATTGGACAGGGAACATATGTGCTATTTTCACAATTCTGTTTTTACTGCGATTTTAAATGAAGCCAGTGGGGTCGTCTTTTGTATAGAGATCGGGTTCCATTGGTTGTCTGTCTAAGGCCTGAACGGGCTATTACTGATGCCTTCTCTGTTAGACGTAGACATCAGCGACATCAGCAACATCAGCCAACTAACCCAGCAAAGAAATGTTTCTTAGATAATAGGAACTGCAGATGCTGGAGAATCCGAGATGACAAGGTGTAGAGCTGGATGAACACAGCAGGCCAAGCAGCATCATAGGAGCAGGAAAGCTTAACTGCTCCTGTGATGCTGCTTGGCCAGATGTGTTCATCCAGCTCTACACCTCGTTATCTAAGAAATGTTTCTTTACTTTTTAGTTTTGTGTGTCCAAAGAAGAGTAGGAACACTGTAGGAACTCTCACAAAGAAATCTTATAGTTTTAGTGTCCTGATATTTCTCCCGGCTCCCCTTACTGTGATCTCATGTCCAGTGAACTTAGTTTGTGTTGTTGCCCAGACCCTGTGTCCCTTGTGATGACTCCCTGCCGCCCAAATGATTGCTGACAGATGGGTCCTTTTTAATGGGAAGGTGGCAGGCAGCATAGTATTGAGGCTAGATGAACACAGCAGGCCAAGCAGCATCATAGGAGCAGGAAAGCTTGACGTTTTGGGCTCAGACCCTTCATCAGAAAGGGTCCAGGGCCGAAACGTCAAGCTTTCCTGCTCCTATGATGCTGCTTGGCCTGCTGTGTTCATCTAGCTCCACACCTTGTTATCTCGGATTCTCCAGCATCTGCAGTACTTATTATCTCTGATAGTATTGAGGCTGGGCTCTTTGCAAAATAGTTCACAGAACCTTCCAACTGTCAGTCTCAGAAGGCCACAGATTTCCATTTGTGCATTCCCAACTGGGAAAAATTTCTTTTTTAGGAATTCAGTGGATCTATCACCGCTGTACACGTGAATTTGTGTGAATTGTTTCCAAGGTACGGGTTTGTTGGATGAAGTTAAAGAATTCATTCAGCCACCCACAGCAGCCATCACTGACCCTATCCGAGGAAGTGTTAGAGGCCTCGGATCTAGGAAGGAGAGGAGAAAGGTTCTTTCCCCGGAGAATGCAAGAGGAGGTCAGCTCAACATGCAGAGGAGAACGTCACAGTTTGGTGTTGTAATCGTCCACCTCACATGCATCTTCCTCTCTGATCTCTTGCTCCTTCTTAGTCGGCTGTTCCTTTCCTGGTACTTTCTGGAGGAGCGTGTTATTGAAGAGTTCAGCAGACCAAAACAGTGACTGAGATCCTAATAAGATGGTATTGCAGAGCACCCCCTGACCTGTTCAGGCATCAGAGCCAGTGCATTCAGAATCTCCCGTTAGTTGTGAATCTAATACCTTGCCTAGTCTTGGTACAGAGCGTCTGTCCCCTCGATAAATGCACCGATGTGCATCTGTCTGTGCAATGCCACAAAGCTCTGCCCTGACAAGGGCACAGATGGCTATGACCGTCTGCTTAGAAAATCGCGTTCTCCTTTGCCAATGGTTTTGAGTTATTGGCAGATCTTTTCACCCCTGTCTGTATATCTTATTCACAGGGTACGTCCTTGTTCCTTGTCCTCTGTCCTCTGGCTTCCTGATGCCCTTTGCTATCTCTATCAAGGCTGCTGTTTCTCATCTCCAGTCACCTCAATTTTTGAGGATGTAGCACCCATTCTTAACTACCTGGAGTTCAGGTTGTTGGCTTGCTCGCCGAGCTGGCTGGTTATCGTACAGAAGTTTCATCACCATGCTAGGTAACACCATCAGTACGGCCTCCGATGAAGCAATGTTGTTCTACTCTGCTTGGTGTTTATATGATCCAGTCTGTTAAGTCGGGTTGTATCATTTCCAGTTCTGTTCTGCATGGGTTTGTATATGGGGTCTAATTCCACATGTTTGTTAATTGCGTTTCGGGTTGAAAACCAGGCCTGTAGGAATCTCCATGCATGTCTGTGGTTGGCTTGAGCTAGGATGGTCACATTGTCCCAGTTGAATTGATGGCCTTCATCGGCCGAGTGCACTGAGATGAGGGAAAGTTCATTGTGTCGTTTTGCTGCTAGCTGGTGTTTGTGTATCCTGATGGCTAGTTTCCTTCCAATCTGGCTGATGGCTTGTTGCAGTCATTGCAAGGTATTTTGTAAACTACATTGGTTCTGCATGTCATGGGTTTGGTGTTTTTGGTCCTTGTGAGTGTTTGTCATAGTGTAGCTGTGGGCTTTGTGTGTTACCATGATTCCTAGTAGTTGCCGGAGTCTCGTTGTCAGTTTTGATATGTTCTTCAGATAGGGTAGCGTGGCCAGTGTATTGGAGCATATTTGTGTCCTCCTGGCATTGTCTATTTAGTAAGCACCTGGAGATGAAGTTGTTGGGATATTCGTTGTTAGCAAAGACCTTGGACAGGTGCTCTTCCTCCTTCCTGCGTAGTTCTGGCATGTTGCAGTGAGTTGTGGCCCTTTCGAATAGTGTCCTAACACAGCTTTGTTTGTGGACATTGGGGCAAAAGCTGTGAAAATTGAAGATTTGGTTAGTGTGCGTTAACTTCCTACAAACTGTGGTTTGGAACTCCCCGTTGGTCAGTAATTCTACCCTGACATCGAGAAACGGAAGTTGATTGTGGTCTTTCTCTTCTTTCGTACCTGGAGCTCAGATGGTATCCAAATAAGTGTGCCCACTGCTCTGATGCCCACATGATGCCCGGAGGGCAGTCACTTCCTGAATTGGCAAAGTTCTTAATTCTGACGTGTCCCCCAATCTGTGATGGCTGCTACAATCATAAATCTAAAGGGGGCCAGCCTTTCCATCAATGATAGGTCGTTACACTTGTCTTCAGAAACAGCTCTGGCCTCCTTGACTGGCTGTCAGTTTATCCATGTCTGCCTTCAGCTGGTCAAAAGTAAGCAGGTACCGAAACACCACCTGGTAAATGCAAAACATTCACAAGCAGCATCAGAGGAGCAGGAAAGCTGATGTTTCGGGCCACTTCTGAGGAAGGGTCTAGGCTCGAAATGTCAGCCTTCCTGCTCCTCTGATGCTGCTTGGCCTGCCGTGTTCATCCAGCTCCACACCTTGTTATCTCAGATTCTCCAGCATCTGCAGTTCCTACCGTCTCTCAACATTCACAGAGATAGGTTTTTTCTCACAAACTCTGAACAAATTGTTTGGAAGCATAGGTGAGTTCAAAGACCCATGTTCCCTTGAGGAAAATATATGACACTGACAACTGAGGTGGGAAATCTAGATGTACAATATCCCCACCATTTCTTTCTAGTTGCCTGCCTCCATTCTGGTCCACATGGGACCCAGAAAGGCCTCACCTGTGAGTGTATAAGTGGTGCTGAGAGAGGGTGGGGGACAGTGAAACTCTGCTATATTATGTGATGATGGTTCTTTCAGTGTAAGATGTAAATTTGCTTAATCTACAGCTTTTCTGTCAAAAGTGTTAAGTAAGGATTTTGTAGAAGCTAACGGACATTTTCTTAACTATTTGATGCATGTTATTCAAGGCCTGCAATAGAAGGCTTATTTGAAGTACAAATGACCCATATTGAGACCTGAGCAATAGAGATGGACAAGACCTAACCAAAAGCCCGAATTTTTACCCCTCTTGCTTGACATGAATTGAGTGGGGGTGGGAAACAGTGTTGGTTGGAATTAAAATCAGAACCCTGCACTCAACCGACACTCTCTCCCGTTGGCATTTTAATTCCTGGCTTTTGAGAAGTGTCAGAGCTCTCCCATAGGTAAACAGTGGCCTTACTCCGCTGGAAGGCTGTGAAGTTATTAGGATCACACATCATTCTCTTGTGTGGATTGTACTGAGCCGCAGAGCCTCCAGTGGAAGCTGGCAGCAAGCAGCCTCAACATGGACTCCGAAGAGGCCCAGAAATGTTAAGTAAAACTATGCATTTTTTCAGGTTTCATTATGGAATGAGTTGAGCAGTATTTCTCCCCCAAACCCACCAAAGGGATGCATTGGCCTCCAGTGTCCTGGCATACTGTTGCCCTCTAACGTTGGTGATTGCCTGCAGATCCACTCAACCGCAAATGCCAGGCATGATTTCATCCTGTTGAACTAAATCATGCTCCCACACAGCGATAAGGGCCCATCCCTCTGAGCTTGGATCAGAGTCTAACTTGAAAAATCGTAATGACACTTAAAAGTTAAAATGGACATTTCTTAACCACCAAAAATCCCATACACTACATTTCCAGAGTTTATTTAGGGCCCTTTTGTTTGTCCCTTCAAGATCTCCTCTGAAATCTTCACTCTCATTACAGTTTCTTTTTAAACTAAAGTGAAATTGAAGCACGTAAAGCTGTTTAATTGTAGGTGTAAGTGATGTTTCATCTCATAAGAAATCAAGGATGCTCGAGCAGGCCTTTTGACTGCAGAATAAGTAAAATAAACGTGAAACGTAACGAGTGAACATTCAGAGAAATTCAGACTTTTGAATTGAATTGCTGAAAGTACAATCCTTAGTCCAAAGGACTCTAAAGGTTTGGTCCAAGATTCTGCAGAATAATGGGGGATTCCAGCTGAGAATAGTGGTTAGGGGTCAAACCCTTTTTTATTGCCAGTGAGTTTGTACAGTGCACACAAAGCAAGCGTAGAGAATTTGCGAAATCTAGTTTCTCAATCTCTGCCGGTGATCCTTTGTGGGAACTGTCATATTTGCTGACCCCAGCTCCATTGGATGTCTTGGTTGTGGCTCTACGATGTGTGAAAGAATGTGATATGTTTATCATAAACTGTCAAAGCAAGCAGCAGGAATGGAGATGCCCCATTGCCAAGGCTGGCTGAAGGGAAACCAGATGCATTTTAGTCTCTCAAAACAACAGTAACAAGTAGCCTGTGAGATTATATAAAAGTCACTAGACACTCGATTTGTGAAGGGTGTTGAGTTCTGAAAATGTTGTTCATCTGCTTGGTTAAAAGTATTTAATGACAAAAGAAGATCTGCTAAGCACCCTGTGCAGGGTTGTGTGAGTTTAAAACTTTATCTTGCCTTTCTTTTTAATTCCTGTACTATTACCTTTAGCTGGATGATGGATCATTTCAATCATGGTCCTTACTATCAGCTCAGCGATTAGCTAATAGGAAGTGCACTTGTAATAGGATGAGCTGACTGACAATGAGATATGATGAGATGTAATGCGTGTGTCTATTTAGTGGCTTAATTCAGCACAGCTAAGAATCTTCAACACAATAATAAAAAAAATTACCTGAAGTCTAGCAAAGTTCTCAGCTGTATGCTGCTAAAATCAATGTGCAGGACTAATTGTACTAACATGAATCAGATCTTGGCCAGCCTAATGAAAAGGGCAGCTGACTGGAGGGAGAACCCCCAAAAGTAGTGGCCTAATCTCCTTCAGAATTACTGTCATCTAAAAATGAAGTTGATATTAAAAGTAAATGCATTGTAAGTTGTACACCTTGTTAAGGAGGCCTTGTAACTGTGCCTTTGCAATAGGATGAAGACATAGTCTTTGGGGGCAGAAAACTTAGCAAAACCTGTGTGTGAGATGGTCTGTAAGTTCTGCCCTGTTAGAAGTGCTTGTGAGAATGAGCGAAGTGAGCATAATGATTAGAGTTGTTTGATGTATTTTAAATGAAAATTGTGTGCCAACAATAATCTTTCTGGACGAGATTTTATTTAATTCAGAACTCAATTACATTTTGATTTAAAACTGAATTTCTAAACACCAGTAAAAACAAGTGACGTCACATCAATACAGCACTTCTCAAATAGCGCAAGACCCAAGAAGTTTCTAACTGCATTCATACAGTGTCATGAAGAAATTTATGACACATGTGGATACAGTATTAATACAGTCTTCTCTGATGAAGACATGCTGAACAAACCCTCACACTACACAAGCATGTATCATTATCTACTTGACCACGCTGTGCAAGCAGGTAAAACTGTTTTCATTTAGGTTCATAAGACCCTGACCACAGAACACTGGACATTTCTCCAAAGTCATAATCCTGGAATGTGTCGAGTGTAGCAAGCTATTTGTGGTTTGGCTACTATAAGACGACAACATTCCAACCACTGGAAAGCCTATCATTGGTAACTGTATGCAATAATGCTGAACAAAAGTTTCCAGTGACATCACATTCATCATAGTTGTCAGACATAATCTGCAGTGAGCTTGGGTTACCTGAAGAATGAGTAACAGCACCATTTACCAGAATGTGTTACAAAAAAACCCATGTTTTAAAAAGAATGAATACACTGAGGTCCTTCATTTACATTCTGTAGATAGCAATCCGAGGTGATATGTACCATCTATAATGGAGTAAGAAGAAAGGAAATTAAACCATATTGGCATGTTCTAAACAATCCAATTTCTAAATCCTGCTAGATCCATCAGGTTTTTGAAGATTTGAGTTAGATTTTGAAGTCAAAAACTGGTTAGTGATCTGAAAATGCTGATGGGAGAGGGATATGGAAGGAGATTGTGGGGGGATGTAACAATTAGTGACCTGATCAAATCAGATCAACTGGCAGACTCCCAAATCTGGACTAACTAACAGGGGACTGTTAATACTGGAAGTTCAACAGCCTACTGGCAGAAGTGTAAACTGTCAATAAGGGTAGAGAAATGAGAAGAAACCTCAATTTGGAGGTGATCTCTGAAGACAAATCTCAAATTTACAATAAATAGCCGCCAGGCTTTCAAAAATAATCTGTCTATAGAGTGGCCTGTAACTGCAGCTGTAACCTTTGGTATTTGCGACTGAGGAGAGTAGGTTATAGGATTTATAGGAATTGCTGCCGTCCCGGCTCTCTGTTTGGAAGGCCATCACCATCCATTGGCCAAACGACGGCCTTGCCGGTTTGCCAACTGAGAAACCTCCGATCAACGTAATTTGCCAAATTACCTACCAACTGCTGGCAGACAGGTAGCTGCCATAAGCAAACCCACCCATCATCCACCCACCAGCACCATCCTTCAGAACACACTGTAGGTGGGAATACATTGGCATTGTGATATTGCCATTATACACACTTCCGTTTCTTTACGAAAATCCAGTAGCCCGTTGTACTATATTTTTTGGTGATCAAGTGGGAATTTTACTTTGAGAATTTGTGTGCTCTGAATTTCCTATGATGTGGAGGTGCCGGTGTTGGACTGAGGTGGACAAGGTCAGAAATCACACAACACCAAGTTATAGTCCAACAGGTTTATATGAAATCACAAGCTTTTGGAGTCTTATTCCTCCTTCAGGTTTAAGTGAGACAGGCAGTATCGGACACAGAATTTAAAAGTAAAAAATCAGAGGGTCACACCACTGATTAGGATGTACTAAACAAACCTAAGATGCTGTTAAATATTTAATCAGTTAGAATGTTTTAATTGATTAATTTGTATAGGTAAATCCTGCTCTTTGGGGGTCATTTGGCCTTTGACCAAAGGAGTAAAATGGGAATGAGCAAGTTGACAGCCTGTGTCTCATCTCCTCCCATTTTCATCACTATTTGTACCATCAGAAAAGATATAAAATGGAAGGGATATCCCACTATTACATCCCATAGTACTTAAGGAAATGGCCCCAGAAATAGTCAATGCATTGGTGGTCATATGGATTGAAGGTTAGCTAATAAAACTCTACTATTTAAAAAAGGTAGTAAAATGAAAACAAGATGAACTAGCTGAAATTAATCATAGGGAATGTGTTAGAGTCAATTATAAAATATTTAATAGCAGAACACTTGGAAAACCTGACAGGATCAGACAGAGTCAGCACAGATTTATGAAAGAGATATCAAGTTTGGCAAATCTACTGGAATTTTTGTGAATGTAACTAGTAGAGTTGATAAAGGGACCCAGTGGATGTGGTTTGCTTGGACTTTCGGAGGCTTTGAGAAGAGATTATCCCCTGAAAGTAAAGGATATGGAATTCGAGATTGTGTACTCACATGGATGGAAAACTGGTTGGCAGACAGGAAATAAAGAATAGGAATAATTGGATCTTTTTCCAAGTGGCAGGCAGTGGCAAGTGTGGTTTCACAGGAGTCAGTGCTTGGACCAAGTTATTCACAATATTTGTTAATGATTTAAATGATAGAACTAAATTTAAGACCTCCAAGTTTTCAGGCAACACAAAACAGAGTGGGTGGGTGAACTGTGAGAGGATGCAGAAATGTTTCAGTATGGTTTGGACAAGTTGAGTGATGGGACAAATTGAGTATAATATAGATAAATGTGAGGAAACGGAAGGCAAATTATTACCTGAATCGCAATAGATTGGGGAAGGGGGAGGTGCAACGAGACCTGGGTGTCCTTGCACCACAGTTACTGAAAGTAAGCATGCAGATTCAGCAGAGGATGGAGAAGGCAAAATGGTATTTTGGGCTTCATAGTGAGAGGATTTGAGTACAGGAGCAGTCTTGCTGCAATTGTAGAGGGTTTTGGTGAGACCACACCTGGAATATTGTGTGCATTTTTGATCTCTTTATCTGAGGAAGGATGTCCTGGCAATGAAGGGAGTAAATGGTTGATCAGACTGATTCCTCAGATGGCAGGACTGACGTGTGAAGAGAGACTGGATCGGCTGGGACCGTATTCACTGGAGTTTTGAAGAACAAGGGGAGATCTCATAGAGACATATAAAAGTAGAGTCCTCTTGTGGCAGAAAGACCTGGGTTCAAGTACTGCCTGCTCCTGAGGTGTGTCATAACATCTCTGAACAGATTGTTAAAATTATAGGTTAGATTAAGATAAAAATATAAACTGGTTAAATTCTTAACAAGACTAGACAGATAAATGCAGAATTAAGTTCCCAGTTACCAGGAAGTCCAAAACAAGTGTCAGAGTTGCCCATTTAGGACTGAGATGGGGAGGAATTTATTCCCCCAGAGAGTAGTGAACCTGTAAATTCTCTGCCACTGAAAGCAGTCGAAGCCAAAATATTGATACTTTCAATAAGGAGCTAAACATAGTTCTTTGAGCTGAAGGGATCAAAGGGTATGGAGAGAAAGCAGGAACGGGTATGGAGTTGGATGATTGTATTTAATGGTGGAAAAGGCTCATAGGGCTGAATGGCCTACTTCAGTTTTCTACAATTAAATGAATCTGTTTTCCATCTTGTCTTTTGCTGCTCATCAATAGCACAACAATTCCCAGATGTGATCAGCTGGCATGTCAAATAGAAAAGAATTAAGATTCAACAAACTCACAATTTAAGCATTCAAATGTCAAGACATCGACATAACAGGAAATAGATGTTAAGATCTGCCATAAAACAATTAAAGGTGTGAAAGAATGACCTTGTCTTCCAGCTGTTTGAATTCAGTTAGGTCCAGGTGTTGTGAATTTTGTTCTGATTAGAACTGTTGACGCTTTGCATGGAAGGTGTTTATATATTTTGAGTAATGTTCCTTTTTGTTTTGTTTGACAGGTTGCTGAATGCCAACAAGATTAACTGTCTGCGAGTAGATGCTTTTCAGGATCTCCATAATTTAAACCTCCTCTCTCTATATGACAACAAGTTACAGACCATTGCCAAAGGCACTTTTGCACCTCTGCGTGCTATCCAGACTCTGTATGTATTCCTTCATAATTTCAGCTACATGGGAAAGTTGGATTTTGTTGAGATGTGAAAATAGTGTATGAAATAATTCATGATATTTGTACATTTTTAAAATACCAAAGAGAAGAGAAAGTCCCATCTCTTGGTCTCCTCTGAGATATGCACTGAACTAAGACTAGGCTTACGTAAGCTCAACTTCTGGCAATGTTTCAGTTTACCTTGTTACCTTTCGAGAAGTAATCGTCCCCTAGTTATAGGATAGGTAATAGGTAAATTCTGCCCCTCCATGGTACGGTCCATGTAGCACAAAGGAACTGTGCAGTCTATTAAAGCATGGGTATGTTGCTCAACAGGTTTCTGGTTTTCCAGGAAGTTGAAAATTAGACACAAGTGCAAGTCAGAAATTCCAGTTTAACTAATTAATTGCAATGAGTAGAGAGAGGTAATATCATTTCATGTTCTGTCAGCAGTTTTTTTTTTGAATCATAAATTAGTGCAACACACAATAAAGCCTTTGGTGAATTGAGTCTGCAGTGACTGCTTCGGAGAACAAACCGGTCAGCTTCACTGCCCGAATCTTACCTCATGACCATGCAATTATTTCTGCTTCAAATGTTACCAGTTTCCATTTGAAGAAAACAATTGAATATTTATCTGCCCTGAAGGAAAGGGAGATGAGGATATGAACCCAATCTAGCAAAAAACATTATAATGATCGGTGAAATCTTCAATAGATATGGAAAAAGGAAATGTTTAGATAAGATGCAAGTCGGTCTACAACAGGCAGAGTCAGGAGAATTTATAATGGGAAGTAAAGAGATGGAAGAGAAACTGAATGATTACTTTGGGCAGAATCTTACAGGGCTGTGATGAGAGTGTGGTAGAATCAGATGGGAAATCCGGCAAGGACTATCTCAATGTCAGGAGCATCTTATTGCATTGTTTATGCTTTTGTTAAGCAGCAAAGTGAGTTTCTCAAAGCAGTATTAGGTTAACATTTAAGGGGGATTATTGCTTGTTAAACGCTTCATTGACAGACCAACTTGCCCCTTCAGTATAAGGCTTTCATTCTTTCTAAACACGTCCAACATCTTGACATTAACATGGAAATCGGAGGAAGTGCCTAGAAAATTGAATTTGCACTTACTCCAAAAGACTTCCCTGTTTTGGACCATACAGCATCTCAGGGCACATCAGTGTGCTGCGTCAATCTCACACCTACGCCATATGCCAGTAGATAATACAGCAAACACACTGCACGTGCAGAAAGCAGGTAGCATGCGTCCGAATCTTGGCAGAGTGGCACTCACCAAAGTTCATGAAAGTATTGGTCAGTCAGAGAGTCTGGGCATAGGAAGTCAAGGTCATCTTCTGATACTAACCCAGGAGATGGACCAGGGTCAGGTGTCCATTTTGGGTGTGCTCACTCAGGGGGTACATGCTTCTTTGGACCGGGAAGTAGGTCACAATCAATCAGCCTGAGAGCTATGAGGTTAGGGACACATCAAGTCTTTAGTCAGGGGTCTGGGCACTTTTCATCTGGGGCTGTCTAGTTTGGTTGCCCAAACGTGGACAACAGTATCTGCAAGGAAGCATGGAGTTACAAACCTTGGATGGGAAGTGGCTCATACAGGAGGACATCCGTCCTGGCTTCAAAGCGCACAGTCTATAACCACACCTAATATAGATACCCCATGTGCCAGGGACTGGGCAGGTGCAGCTCAAACAATTGGGTTTTCTAAGCACCTGGGGAGTTGAGAAGACTATGGGATTTACAGGCAGGGCTATCCAGGAAGGTATTTAAATGTTTGGGTCTTTACCAACAGATAGTTACAAGTCTTGGTATCCACTGGCTGAAGAGTGCGCAATGTCACCTTCCATCATACTGGAATTCAAAAATATATGATGGGGAAGAAAATGACTGTGATCACTGATAGAGTGGGCAGGATATGTGATTTGACCTAAGTGGGAGGGGACTGTAAGTTCTACTGATGTGAGGACTTTTAGAGGGAAACAATATTACACACAGACCCATGCAGTGAACAGGACACAAATGTACAGAGCCCTAAACCCTGACCATCCTAATGTATTGGCTCCCAGGTGCAGCAAGTTATCAAGAAGGTGAATGGAATGTTAACCATTATTGCAAAAGGATTTAAGTACAGGAGAAGTGAACTCTTGCTATGTTTGTATAAGATGTTTGTTTAGACAGTATTTGGAGTACTGTGTGCAGGTTTGGTCTTCTTATCCCAGGAAGGATATTATTGGCATAGAGGGAATATAGTGAAGACACCCCAGAATTTTTCCTGCAATAGCAGGACTGTATTATAAAGAGAGATTTATCAAGCTAGGCCTGTATTCGCTAGAGTTTCAAAAAACGAGCAGTGATCTCATTGAAAATGATGAAATACCGAAAGGAATAGATGGGACAGATGCAGGTAAGATGTTTCCCCTGGTTTGGAGTCGAGAACTAGCAAGTACAATTTAAAAAGAAGGGAATGCTATTTAAGATTGGGATGAGGAGTTTTTTCTTAACTTAGTGAATTGAAATCTTCGTAATTCTGTCCCACAGAGGGCTATGAAAGTTCAGTCTTTGAGTATATTGAATTTAGATATTTTTTGATCTTATGGGTGGAAATTTCAAATTACCCAGTTTAAACCCTCTGAGCTCTTTATTTGACCTCTCTGCAAACCATTTGTACAACTCCCTCCTGCCTGAGATGTCACCTCACATTCCAAAAATGTTAAACACTCCTTTTTACCCTGTCTGTTATGCCTTCACATTATTAAACTAACCTGGTACAAGCTTTACTCCTTACATTACTCAACTTAATATACTGCACTTTTAAAGAAACTCCTCAGTCCTCAATACAGTGTGGAACTGGAGGAACACAGCAGGCCAGGCAGCATCAGAGGAGCAGGGAAGCTGACGTTTTGGGCCTAGACCCTTCTTATTTCTGAAGAAGGGTCCTGACCCGAAACATCAGCTTTCCTGCTCCTCTGATGCTACCTGGCCTGATGTGTTCCTCCAGCTCCACACTGTGTTACCTCTGACTCCAGCATCGGCAGTTCTTACCATCTCCTCAGCACTCAAGATGCTTTTACAGATCTCCATCGTCTTTCCCTACACCATTTGTTCTTACACGAACAGTAACTTTTGGCCAATCATCCTCTCTTTCCAGTACTTTTTCTATCCTAATTGTTATGTCACTTGCCCTAACACAAAAAAGGCAATGTATCATTCAGAACTCTCAGAAACAGCTACAGAAAATTATTTCTATTTCTAGTCAGAGAAACCCCAAAAATAACCATAAATGTTTTCTTCTCTTTATAATCATACTTACCCCTTCCTTAGGAAACCACTTGTTTCACGGTATCGCTCATAATTTCAATTTTCAAGAATTATTTCCTTAGTTAATAATACTGGGTGTACATGAATAATGCAGTTTTTACATCTCTGATAATGAAAGCAGTGTACTCCCTCAGAGCTTCAGTCTGTCTTAAATAATTCAGTAGGAAGCATTGCAGTTCTGCCATTTCTCATCTACCCAGGTAATAAGTGGTTTTGAATGTGATACAGGACCGACAGTCACTGTAGCAAATACTAAGTCGTACATTGTAAATTCTTAATGTATCGGGGCCCCAGTAAATGCATTACAGCTGCAGAGAACAATTGGAATATTAGCTGCTTTACCTCTCCCTTTGAAGAGCTCTTTGCACTGCTGTTTTACATTCTTTTGACAGAGCCAATACATTGTTTTGACTTCTCTATTTTTGCTGTTGTTGTTTGTCTTCATAAAAGGCATCTGGCTCAGAACCCATTTATTTGTGATTGTCATCTGAAATGGCTTGCGGACTATCTGCACGCAAACCCCATTGAAACAAGTGGTGCCCGCTGTAGCAGTCCTCGCCGCCTGGCAAACAAGAGGATCGGACAGATCAAGAGCAAGAAGTTCCGCTGCTCAGGTAATTGGATTGTTTGAACTTTATTATTTGTTTATCTAGTAAAATTTATTGCAATGTCTTGACTTGGAGCACCTCTCATATGGATTCTGATAATTCATCTGTTTTACTGTGAATTGTTAAAGCTGTCAGAAGCTTTTTGGCCCTTTTGTTTCCAACTCAATGCTAACTGCAGTGTTTCAGTCTTGTGCTGTTTGCTTTGCTTTTTTTTAGTGTTGACGAGTTGCAACCTGTGGATTTAGTATAAAATAAACTGTTTCCTTTTCCTTCGGCTGCTAACATTCAGGTGCATCTCTTCTGTCTTTTCTCTCTCTCTCTCTTTTTTTTATGTTTATAGCAAAAGAACAATATTTCATTCCAGGTAGGTTTACTTTGCAGCAGAACTGACCAGCACTGGATTTCTCTTAGGATTTGGTGGAGTGTTGCATGCTGTAGCAATTGGGTGAAACTCCCCAATAGACAGTGATGTAGTTTCTTCCTCATCCTTCAGTAGTTGAATCTGCTCCTGAAAGGAGATTTGCATGAAACCTTTTAATCCGAGTAGCTAACTCCTTAAGTCCATGTTTCTGTGTGTCAGCTATGCAGTCGCCATGCATCATTGTTGTTTTATTGTTCTCTGATTCTATTCCCACTTCTAGTCTTAGGTCGCTATTTATTGGAGATAGTAGCACATTATTCTTTCCTGTCTTGATGGCATTAAACATTTGTTGTCGCATTTTGTACATTAAAGCTTCAACAAGTTTTTGTTCATATTGCTTGGGTATTGGCTGGGGTAAATCACCAGTGGCTGGAGGAGAAAAACTGATTACAACATTATCTAATCCCCCTGTTGCAATTCCATTGGTAGACAAAGTTCAATTTACTTTATATGGTATTTTGGAAACCACAACCATCACATAAACCAGAACGAACCACCGTGTATGCTCCAACCTTAAACTAAAGCACTTATTGCTGTGATAAATAAAATTAAGTCCCTGTTCAGAAAGCAGAACATTTCTTTGGAAATCCAGAAAACCACGCATCATTCCTTGTTCGTGAAGCTGTTTGAGTTATCTGCTCTCGGGCTGCTGTTATGCTGTCAGAATCTTGGAGCTGCTTGGGAAGAGGAATGGTTTACAAGAACAATAATAATTTGAGTTGATATGGTGCTCAAAGTGAAGATACATGACTGAAAGTATTTCACAGAGTTGCTGTCAGAGAGAAAATGGAGACAGAGAGAAAGGAAATTTCAAGAGAGGTTGTCAAAAGTTTTTGTCCACAGAGGTAGATTTTAAGTAGGGTCTTAAAGGACAAGAGGGATGTCAGGAAACAGTAAGGCTTGGAGCAAATTGCCAAATTTCCATCTGTCACACGATGGTTGAGGACACAATTACCAATGGAGTGTTGAAAGATGGGTTATGGTGTAAGGTGGTGGCCGAAGGCTTTAGTTCCTAATATTTAACTGAAGAAAACTGGCTTATCCAACACTGGACTTTGGACCCTGATCTGAGCTTCAGTCCAGTCTCCTTGCTGTAACAAACTATCTATTTCCAGCTCAGTAACATCCCCTGACTTCATTCTCTGTCTCAGTCCAACAGCTGGTGAAATCTCCAGCCTTGTCTTTGACATCGCTGGATTCAACAATTCTCTTGCTCTTCTGGTTGACAAGCTAATGATATAATCGAATAGGCCATAGGCTATTACAACTCAATAACTAATAATGTATTTCTATATCATAGATTGAAAGAAAACATCAAACAGAAAAAGTGTTTGGAGAGAGAGAAAAAGAGAGAGCATCCTTCATGACAATAGAAAGCTATATTTAGTGAATTTAAATGAAGTAATGTTACTACAGGAGTGGAAGAGCATTACTTAATAATTAAGTGTTAACAGCCTCTAACAGCATCATTATAGACACCCACAATCCAAAGATTCTAAGGAGAAATATCTAACTATGTTAGTAGCAGTACTAGTCACAAAAAACAAAGTTGCTAGAGAAATGGCTGCATCCAGGATCTGAAGTTAGATCACAGTCCCTGGGACCCAGCTGAAAATCAGAAGGACTCCAATAGCAGGATAGAGTCGCAGAAGACTTCAATGCGTAGCTAACAAGCAGGAAGACTCAAAGGCAGGACAGAATCTTGAAAGACATTAAACACAAAGCATCAAAACAGGATGTCTCCAAGAAGTGAGAAAGAATGTCCAAAGACATCAAAGCCAGGTCACACACCATGATATTCTAGAGAATAAAAATACAGAAATGGAGCACGTAGACAGAAAGAAGGGAAACCTCAGGTACTTTTCCACATTAATGTGGTGCTACAGCTGATCAGAATAGTGGCACCAATAAAGGCTGCCATTACCACAATTTTGGAAAACATGGAGCACCTCTAACAAGGCTATAGGGGAGATCTCTGAAAGCATCACTTTCACCAATATAGAACTACATCAGGCTTTCATGTGAAGGACCAGCGGTACTGAATCAGGATCATTCTATAAGCTGTCGGTCAGATAGCTGATGATGGTTTGGGTAAGGTAGAGTGTGGAAGAAACGACAATGAACCAAATCACATCCGACTGAAGAGAGTTATGGTGAGATTTATGGCAAAATCGGGCAAGAATTCAACAAGCCTGATCGGTGCGTACTCACAGCATCCCTGCCTTGCCTTGAATGTTTGCACTTTGCCCTCAGCCAGAGATACCAGGTTCATATTACTTCAGTTTTGTTTTGCTGTTTAATGCAGACACAAAGCCAGGAAGCATGTCATGGATGTCAGCAGGCCTCATTCAAGTCAAAAGGGATAGCTTTCGCTCAGAGAGTCATAAAGTGATATAACATGGACCCTTCAGTCCAACCAGTCCATGCTGAACATAACCTCAAACTAAACTAGTCCCACCTGCTTGCTCCTGGCTCATATCCCTCCAAACCTTCCTTATTCATGTACTCCCAGCATTGTAAGTCAAGGGCAGCCTCTGATACCAGTCCTTGGGCTTGAACACAGATAGGGGGCTGCTTGGGGCAGCCAGAATCAGGATGCCCTGTATATAAGGGATGAGGAACTGAATGCTGGGAGCCAACCACCTGTCTTGACTCCTTCTGCACGGTAAATAGGGTCATTTACCTAAGGGAGGTCAAAACGAGTAGAAAGCTGTTTTTTTTGATGCAAGTGGGGATGGGTCCCAAGAGAATGAGCAGGCAGCACAGAGGGCAGGCAGCGTTAGTGGTGTTGAGGGTTAGAGTAGGTGACAGCGAGCAAGAGAAGATGTTGCAGGCGAGAGTGAGAGTGGAAGAACATGCAAACAAAATTGTGTCTCACAAACATGATTGAGTTTTTTGAATAAGTTACCAAAAAGATTGATGAGGACAGAGCATTAGACATTGTTTATATGGACATTAGTAAAGCCTTTGATCAGGTTCCACATGATAGACTAATTAGAAATGTTTAATCTCAAGGGATTCAGGGTGAGCTTGCCATTTGGATACAAAATTGGCTTGATGGTAGGAGACAGTTGTGGGATTTGTTTTTTTAGACTGGAGGCCTATGACCATCAGTGTTCCACAGGGATCAGTACTGGGTCCACTTTTGTTCCTCATTTATATAAACAATTTGGATGAGAATATAGTAGGGGTGATTAGTAAGTTTGCAGATGGCACCAAAATTGGTGGTATAGCGGACAGTGAAGAAAATTATCTAAAATTACAAAAAGATCTTGATCGGTTGGGTCAATGGCTGATGAGTGGCAGATGGAGTTAATTTGGATAAAGGCAAGGTATTGTTTTTTGGTAAAGCAAACAAGGGCAGGACGTATACAATTAATGGTACGCTCCCGGCTAGTGTTGTAGAGCAGAGAGACCCAGGGGTTCAGGTACAAATTTCTTTGAAATTTGCATCACAGGTAGACAGGGTGGTTAAGAAGGTGTTTAGCATGGTTGCCTTCATTGCTCAAATCTTTGAGTATAAGAGGTGGGACACCATGTAGAGCTTTTACATGATGTTGGTGAGGCCTCTTCTGGAGTACTGTTTGGCAGTTCTGGTCACCCTGCTAGAGGAAGGATATTATTACGTTGGAGAGGGTTCAGAAAAGATTTACCAGGATGTTGCTGGGAATAGAGGGTTTGAGTTATAAAAATAGGCTGGATAGCCTGGGACTTTCTTCATTGGAGCACAGGAGGTTGAGGGCGACCTTATAGAGATTTATAAAATCATAAGGGACATAGATAATATGAATAGCAATATCTTTTCTCAAGGGTGGGGGAGTTCAAAACTAGGGGGCATATTTTTAAGGTGAGAGGGGAAGTTTTAAAAAGGACATAAGGGGCAACTTTTTTGCACAGAGAATGGTTTGTGTGTGGAATGAGCTGCCAGGGGAAGCGGTGGATGCGAGTACAGTTATAGCGTTTAAATACATTTGGATAATACATGAATAGGAAAGATTTGGAGGGATATAGGCCAAACACAGGCAAATGGGACTAAGTTTAGTTTGGAAACATGGTTGTCATGGACTAGTTGGACCAAATTGTCTGTTTGCATGCTGTGTAACTCTATGACTCTACGAAACTTGCTGGGAGATTGGCATAATAGCAGAGATAGAGTAAGTGTAAAATATTGAAGAGCAGATGGTGTCATGCTGGCACAGTGGAGTAGAACATTGACCTTCTTCCTACATTGTTGGACATTCCTCCAGCTAGCCAAGACTGCAATGATCCAGATGGCAATCTTGGATCAGGCTGGCATGGTCTTGTGTTGTGGCTTTCTCTGCTGGGCCTGGGGAAGAGGATGTCCCACATCTGCCAGAGGGTGTGAGGTAGGTAGTTAATGAGAAGCCTTTGGTAAGATATGGCAAGAAATATCACAGGACCTCGCAGTGAGAATCCCTCCAAAAATCACAACACAATTCGCACTTAGCAAAAAAAAATTAAGAATCAGCTTTACAGAATAGGAGGCCTTTATTAAACCATTTGGCTTGTACTTTTAAACCAAAAAAGAAATTTAGTCATTGGACAAAATTCAATCCATAATCTCAGTGACTGAGAGAATCACTTGAGGCCTTTTAAATGGATTTGTAACTATCGCGCAAGATGTGTGGTTACAGAGATTTAAAGGATAAATTAGTTAGTGACTGTAACTGTAGTCACTGTGAGGGATGACAAGTTATCAGATTTATTTTCAGTCTAAGAGGACCAAAAATTGGAATAAACAACCCAACACGCTGTGCAGAGCCCAAAATTCGGTCCGTTCATTGAGGAAACATCAAAGATTGTTGTGACTTGGTTGAAGTGCAGAGAAAGCCTGCCCAAATGCCAAAAAAGCAGGATTCAACATTGCCTACTGTAAAAAAGATTGTTCAAAGTATGGGTAAAAGCAGCATCACACATACAGCAATTGCCCAGCAGGATGAGCTGAGTGGTATGGATTTGGTTAATCTGGGAAACTTGAAGTAGGTCTGCAAGAAGCAGCAGCCTCATCACCATCAAATAGTGAAGGGGTCCTGCAAAAGGAAAATGTTGAGGAAAAAAGAATATAGATCAAACAGTCAAGAAAAAGTTGAAGATATTAAATGTACAGAACAAAAGATGAAGATCACATTTCTATTTAAGGTTAACAAGAACCAACACAAATTCTGGACGATCGACTTGAAGATACTAGGGTTTGAAAGAAAATTTCAATTCAACACAGGAACTTGTTTCAGTACTGGCTGACAGCTTCCCGTGGATGATGCCTGTGAAAGTTCAACCTGCAAACTTAAAACATCAAGGTCTGGGGCACAGTATGTTGCTAAATTACTCCACAAGTCAGTCACAAAGGAGGAGATGTCAGTGAGACACTGTACATGCTGAAGAATCAGAATACTTCATAATGAAGTACAAAAACACATATTCAGTGCATACTCTTGGAGAGAGTGGATACAATACTCTGGAACAAAAGCCAGAGAGAATTTCAATAAAAATCTCAAGACCTATTCAGAGGTTGAGGAAAATTAAAGCTGGAATATTACATAACTCTGCAAGAAGATGTTACGCCTGTCTGCTTGTACAGGGAAAGTTCTTCATTCTCTAATGGAAAAAAATGACATCTCAGGCAGTCACCTGATAGAATGTGGGATATCAGTGACAGAACTGACGCAGTCATGCTCAGGGCTAGTAATTGTTTCTAAAACAAATGAAGACTTGTGTGACTCTTACTCAGTTAAACAGAGAATTAGGAAGATAAATCCATCCTATTTGGTCAGTTGACAGTTTGTCCAAATTGGTAAGAACTAGTTCTTTATTAAATTAGACTCAAACAGTGAATCCTGGCAGATACCCCTAAACCACAAGTCAGGATTGTTGACTGCATTCGTTACTTATAATAGTCTTCCTTCACCAGTCATTCTGCACCGGACTATTTTCAATGTGGAATATTATGAATTCTGGGAGAAAATAGGAGACCATTTACCACATGGAACTATTTTGGTGTATGTCAGAAGATAAAAGAACATGGCCAGAGGATTAGGGAAGAGTTAGGGGGCACCACAGAATTCCAGCCTTACACGAAGCAAGAAATGCCATATTATAAGAATGACAATCGCATTTTGGGACATATACTTTAATCCAAGAACAATGCATTACTGTGGATCCAAGGAAGCTGAGGGCCATAAGTGAATTTCCAGCACTGAAGTGTGCAAATGATCTACAGCACTTCTTAGACTTTGTGAATCAAGAGGGAAGGTTTATCCCTAACTTAGCCAGTCTCTATCAACACATAAGAGAACTTTTGAAAAAAAAGCCAACAGTGTATTAGAGTTAAGAAAAGACTGCATGTTTTAAAAGGATTAATGAGAAGTTACCTTCGCACTGATGTTTTAGTTTATTATAATCCAGACCTATTAACTGTAACAGCCAATGGGTGAATTATTCGTAAGACTAAGAGCAGATCTTATCCAGGTACAAACCGATGGAGCAAGGAAATCTGTATGTTTCAGGTTGAGATAGAAAATGAAGTTCACAACTATTGAAAAAGAAGTGCATGCAGTTATATGGGATGCGAAAGGTTCACAGGCTACCTCATGAGACTGAAATTGCAAGTTGAGATGGACCATAAGCCTTTGATGACGTTGTAAGGATCAAATGAATATAAAGGAGAACACAAAAATACCACTAAGAATACAAAGATTTAGGCTTTGACTGTTTAAATATGACTACATCATCGTCTATGTTTCAGGCATAGCTGGAGAACATCTGGTAGATGTTAAAGGGCAGCAATAGATGAAGCAGAAAAGATTTCATTCTTGTAGAAGAGCTGGAGTCTTATTCCATAGCAATAACCAGTATTCTACAAGCAACTGAGTGAAAATGCAAAGAAATTTGTGCTGCTCAAAAATCGTAATTGGAGAGTGCATAAAGTGGTTGAATTACATTCCTGCAGATCAAGCGCTGAGGAGGTTTCATGAGCAAGAACAGCACTTAATTATTGTGGAAGACTTATCCTACTATTACTGTAGTATGGCCGCACCAAAGACAACTAAGTTAGAGATTCTACAGAGACCCCCAAGTGAGACATTTAAGTATCACAAAATGCAGAGCAAGAATCCAATAGTCAGGATGGTGGGCAGACTTTTCAGGAGAAATAGAACGTTTCATCTTGTCATGTCACATATGTATTTGAAATAATCAAGTGTCTAAAGTGTCATAAATTGAGTTAAAATTTCCAGAAAGGACATGGGAAAAGCTAGCAACAGATTTGTTCACTTTCAAGGGAAGATTTATTTAGTTGCAGTAGACTATAATTCAAGGAGCAAGATTTCATCCAGCCACAGTGAGCAGAGCGCTGAAAAGTATCATTGCAATGCACAGTTTCCCAGAAAAACTAATAATGTACGATGGACCTCAGTTTATGAGTGAGGAATTCAGAAAGTTCACATCAGAGGCCGGTGTCAACCAAGTGACAAGTTCTCCACTCCACTTTAAGTCGAACAAAGAAGTTGAGAGAATGATCAAACCATAAAGTCACTGAATCAAACAGATACAGTGAGAATTAGCTGTGCTCATTTACAAACTAATGCTCAATGATTGTAATAGTATGTTAATGATTACAATGGCTACGTAAATAACAAAAAAGTAAATTACTAGAAATATGTAATACCAAAGCGGAAATAAACTTGGAGAGAGTTATAGTTTAAAGGAATGTTGAAATTGTGATGATGTAACGGATACTCCAGTAGATTGAAAGAAGACATGATATGAGAAGAAGCTTGTAGACAGAGATCTTAAATGATGCACTAGAGAGTTCTATATTTAAGGTGTAATGTACAGTTGTAAATAAAAGAATATGGTATGGAAGAGCCTTATTTAAGGATAAAGCGCCAACAGTCTCAGGCACACTATATGTGTAGACACCCACAACTCAAGACTACTACCGAGAAGTATCCTGGTAGCAATATTAGTTTAAAGCATATAATAAAGTAAAACTTCTTCCACCCTCAGTAAATTTCAACTCATCCAAAACCCTGCTGCCTTCATCCTATCCAACGCCAAGCCTATTTCACATCACCTCCTGCTCTTCTCGCTGTCAATTGATGCACTCTCAATCTATGCAGTGTCAATCCCCCAAAATCCTAAATTTAAATTCTCATTGTTTCATTTAAATCTGTTTCTAATCTCACATTCTAATTCCTCTATTCTTCTGACCATCGTCTCTGTTATACATCCTACACATGCTTCACCTCACCCCATCAGTTTTTTCCTACCACAGGGACCGTGGATTTGGCCAGTTCTGGTCTGTGGTCTGGATTTCTTTCATTCCCTAAACCCATTTCTTTCTATAGTTTAAAAACCCTCTTAAATTGCATAAATTACCAAGCTTTTGTTTTTTTTTTGTTTTAATATCTCACTTTGCTGGCTCACCATCCTTTTGTTTTACTACTTTGAAGTGTCTTGGGACACTTTTCCACGTTAAATTTGCTATATACATGCACGCTGTTGAATTGACAGAAGCTCTGTCATTGTTGGAACTATTTTCTGTGATGAACTGCAATGTAATTTTAACCCCTTAAGAGAAATATTTTTTGTCTGAGTTCCCTTCAAGACCACATTTATTAGAGAGTTCCTACTTGGGCAATAGTTTAGTTTTAGACTGGTAGTTTGCTGGGATTTTGGTAGAGAGCTGTGGAAAAAGATTCAATAGCACTTTGCCTTTTCATTTTGTAAATATATACTTTTATTTCTGCATCAAAATCTGTCGTCTATGAATTGTGTAGAAGAAGCTTTCTGTTGATTCATGATAGGTCCATTCCACAATCATATGGAGAATTGCTACAATCTGCTTAACACTTTGTGCAGCTAACTGCATGAGACCTTGATGTGAAATTCCCTCAGAGATTGTCCGACAATGAAACATCTGCTGATGCATTGAGGATTGAGAGTACATTCTACAGTGTTGCAATAGGACGCAAAACGTCTTGTATTTATACAGTGTCTGTAATAACCTCAAGATGTCACAAAGCACTTTTCAGGCAATGAAGTACTTCTATTGATGTATGGTCACTGTCGTGTTGTAGGATTTTGCACAGTCTCCTTTTTCTTCTTGTTGGCTGAGGAGTAATGTTGACTAAAAGACCAATGATAATGCCCCTTCTCTTGCCCAAAGTACTGTCACTTTATCTTCTACAGCTCACTCAAAAGTTGGGCACCCCTGACAGTGCAGTACTTCCTCTTATTATGGACAAGCAGCCGTGTAGCAAGTTTTATACATTATACTCACAATACAATACAGCATTCCAACAATATATGTTGCCATAACAAGCTGTGAAGAGAATTCAGCTCCACGTGTTTTTAACCACTGCTGCGCAAGTGTGGATGCACCGAGCAGACAGTAGGGATGATTCTGTGATGGCTGATACTCTAAGTGACTGGCAGCACTTGAGAGGAATCTTGTTTTGGAAAATCATAGTCAATCCACCTACCACTTCACAAAAAAGTTTGCCTGTAAACTAGACTTCCTGCTAGAAGTGCCACCTTTAATTCCATATTCATACCTCAGGCAACTGTGTAGCTGTGCTTTTGTTGCTGTGGTTAGTGAAGGCTCCATGTTCCCATTCAAACTTCCATGTAACTTCCAGCTGTTTTCCCTCCTAACCCACATGTCATTTGATAAACTATGGTATGTCTGTATTAATGTAGTATTGTACAAACAGGCTGATACGTCAGCTTGAATGCCACTTACATGTGTGAACCAATCAAAACATTAACTGCTTGGAGAATAAATTCTCAAGCAAGGTTAGCACCTCCTTCTCCAGGGTGCAGCAGTGGATAAAAACACGTGGAACTGAATTCTCTTCAGAGCTTGTTATGGCAACATATATTGTGGGAATGCTGTATTGTATTGTGGGTATCATGTATGATGCTGGCCGAGCCAGTGTGTCCATGTTCAATGAATGAATAATATGAAAATAAAAGCTGAGGCTAAAAACGGGAGCTACTTTAATTAAGCATAAATGTATTAAGATGTAAGGAATTGTTTATAAATATACAATAATTATTAAAAACATGGCTAGTAAATTTAATTGAGTATTTAATATATCCAAGAGCATGCTGTAGGCACACTTTATAGCTAGGGGAAAATTACATTTATTTGAGAAAACCCCTCAAAGTTTCACCTCGCTTATTATAAACATATGTAGGGCTGGATTAAAGGATCCTATAAGAGTGGACTAGGCAATGAGCAAAGTAGCATATTCACAGGAACAGCAATGGCTCTCATTTCTGCTGGCAGGAAACCTGACTCCACCTAGAGCACATGGACTGCAGAGATTCAAGAAGGCAGCTGACCTCCTCAACAGCAACTTGAGATGGGTTAAAAATGCTGGCCTAGCCAGCAACGCCCATGTCTCGCAAGCAATAACAGAAAATTCAAGTCAACAGCAAGAATGGGCTGATACAGGGATAACAGTCTGTGGTTTCTGAAGCTCATTAGCTAGGCACTCTAAAACAATGATCCATGATTTCACCAGTGGTGGCTCTGGATAGCATGGGTTTCATGTGACTCCCAAAGACCACTCAGAAGCCCTGTCAGCTTTGCCAGTGAATCCTTCTTCCAAAAACATTCAGTGCCTGGGCAAGGGACCTATCATTGACAAGTGGAGTACTATTGAGACCCACCGACTAGTCCTTTCCTCTAATACACTTCTCCCACATCTTTGATCCATTCCCTGCAATACCAATTCTGCCCTCACCTATCAGTGGTCTGGCTCCTGAATGATCCCAGATCTTTGATGGGTATATTACCATCCACAGCCACTGCCCATGATGGCACTTACAGACAATTGGATGTTGTCTACTTTGGTTGGCAGTTCTTGGTGAGCAGGACTTCTGCCTCCAGGGTCCTAAATCTCCAGGAAGACCTGACGACGGCCACCTAAGTCCTATTGGAACTCCCTCATGGAAGCAACAGGAGCTTTCTGTCAGTTCTCCGGTTGGGGGGAAGGACCCACGTTAAGGTCATTAAATCCAGCTTGTAGTTCAATATGTTCAACCTATTGATTGAAGTTTTAAAAGAGCCTTCAATGTAATGGCACTGTGAAATTCTTCCTTGGGAGTTTTTAGGTCTCTTATCTGGCTCTCTCTCTTTAGTACTGTATTCTACCTGGGTACAACTTAATAGTTAAGGTTATCCTTGCAACAAATCTATATTTAAACTAATTAACAGTGAATTTTCTGCACAGTCTTAGCACAAATGGATTGGCTGCTTTCTTTGCTTCCTGCAATATAAATGCAATCGCTCTGTCTCTCTTTTCCTTCTGTGCTTCTTTACTTTTTGCAGGAATTCACCATTTTGGCTGTAAGTACAAATTTGCGTGCTACCTGATACATTACCTCTGCCACCTTCACCATCTTGTCCTTTCAGCTTTGGTCCAATATTCTCTACCAGCATACCGCTGCCCCACCTCCACCTCCTGCATATTTCCCCCTCCATCATCCCTTCCCCCATTCCCCAGCAGCTATTTCTTTCATTTATATACCTATCTTGATGTCCCACACTCAACCTGTTACCAGCCTATAAGTAACCATCCAGCACGTAATCACAAGTGCCCCCCACTTCACTTCCCCATGCCTTCATGTCCTTCATTTGTCCCAACATAACAGATTTTTGTAGTGGCTTGTGACCTCAAATCCTGAATTAGAGAAATATCCAATTGGAAGTAAAATATTCTTTCACGTAGGCATGTGTATTGTATATGTTCAGCGTATATTTCATAACAGTTGTTCTGCTGAACAGTAGCTGAAAGTGGAAATAGAATGTTCCCCTTGTTTTTACTAATGCTGTTGAACCCCAGCTCCCCACAGATACATTCTATTCCTCTTACCACAGAATGCTGTACCTTCTTTCCTCTACTATCTTCCCTCCCACTTTTACCTAGCCTAGCTGATGCAGTTCTGAAACTCAGCGGGATTTTCCGTTGTGCTTGATCTAACCATGTGGTTGCAAGGTACGAATAAAACATGGTTCTGTCAAGCACCATGGAGCGTCACGTCTGCCTTCTACAGCATGCCAAGCTACAAACAATAGAAGTGTCTAGGGAGAGGCAGTGTGCCATACATCTGTGATCAAAGGCCAACAAAGCTCAGGATGGTAGTTCTACCAGCAGAGGCTCTAAAGACCTAGAGACCAATTTATATTGAAATCATTGCTGATTGAATTTTTCTTCTAATAAAGTGGATAAAATGACAGACAACATTTGATGTAGGAAGAAGTAAAAACAAGTGAAAGAACAAATGTAATGATTGTAGCAGATGTGATACTATGGATCTGGAAGTGTTTAGTCTTTTGGAATTCCGCTCACTATTTCAAATGAATGGCTCAGGTGGGAGCACTAACTTGAATTAGATATGGCTTAGCAACATTATGAGCTAGCTACAGGAATAGTGAGAAGATCATTAGTTTTGTAGTAGAAATTGCACTAGAAGGGGTCTGCATTGAAAGGTTAACCTGTAAATATTACACCTACTCTTTAAGATCTTGTCTTTATTGTATGATAAAGTTCAAGATCCAGCTATAATATTTCAGTTTTGCTTTCCATATGGTGTTTGTAAAATCTACCCAAAATTTCCCTGTCTTGCTTTTAATTGAGTCTGTGCATATTTCCACTTCTCCTGTTAAAATGTTCGCTTTTCAGTTTGCTGACTTGAATAATCTGCATGTTTTGACTCAAATAATCTGCAGGCACAGAGGATTACAGATCCAAACTCAGCGGAGACTGCTTCCTGGATCTTGCTTGCCCTGAAAAGTGTCGATGCGAGGGAACCACTGTGGACTGCTCCAATCAGAGACTTACGAAAATTCCTGATCACATCCCTCAGTACACTGCAGAGTTGTAAGTTGGCACAGCAAGCCCACTGCTCCTCCCTCACATGCTTAGTCTTTCATGTCTACACTTTGGCAGAGAAATAAAAGGCTAGCATTTATTTAGAAAATCACTTCAGGCAGTAGTACCGACATCTCTTGTGCTGAAAGAAAGAAGGTACTCTCAATGGATAAGGGTTGTTGGTTGCACATGATCATCAGAAAAAAGAGGAAAAATAATCATTTAGATGGCTGTTAGCAAGTGTTAAAAACTGTGCTAGTGTTGGTTAAGCTTTGTAGATGCAATAGAATTTAGATAGTAGTAGCCATGTACTTTGTAGAGACTGATTTTGTTAATCATTAGCCATTATTTTCTCCTGATCGTGTGTGCATAACATGTCAAGTCATTAAATACTGAACAAAGTTTGTTTTACCTCTGCACTTCTGAGAGATATTAAATAATATGGAGGCCAATTTCTTGGTTTGGCCCTTGTGACTTAGAGATAGATGCCATGGGTCTTGCTTGGGAGTTGACGTAGTGGGAATAGTGCACCCATTGTATTAGCCACAGTGACAGCATTGTCAAGTGTGTAAACGACAGGGACAACTTATGAAATGAATAACCTACAGGAGAAGCATACCCAATGTATAACCCATAGGGACAGCATACCCAATGTACAAACCATAGGAATGGCTGATG
The DNA here is from genome assembly GCA_024137785.1 of Ginglymostoma cirratum. Lineage (NCBI taxonomy): Eukaryota > Metazoa > Chordata > Chondrichthyes > Orectolobiformes > Ginglymostomatidae > Ginglymostoma > Ginglymostoma cirratum. The sequence goes on from JAHRHZ010000050.1 coordinate 13,534,196, forward strand.
TAGTTCATGTGATTCATAGGAAGAAATGTACGTAGGTTGCAAATCAAATGGGCTGAATCCCATGCCCAATTTCTGTCGTTCAAAAGAAAATGTCAAAAGTATGTCCTGGAATTATTGCCCTGTAACACATAATACCTATATTCGAGCTACAGCTGTTCTTCTTTTATTGCAAAAGTGTTTCCCTTTCACAGAAGTAAACGGAGTGGTCTAATTTTAATTGTTGTCCAAAGGCACTGTATTTCAGGCCCTGTACTTGAAGCCTTTCATCTCAATTGTTCTATTGGCAACCGCAAGGTGGAACATGAAGCTGAGGCATGAAGTAGGGTTTCACCAACTTTTGCTGGATCTCAGTCAGGGCTAGGGTGAAGGATTGTCAGCCAGGACTCCCCATCCTTATTGCATCCTCGTGTCTCCAGCTGGAAAATGCAATTTTGTAGAAGTTGTGAACAATCCTTTTGGAAGGTCGAATTTGAGTACAGGGTCAATGGCAGGATTCTCGGCAGTGTGGAGGAACAGAGGGATCTTGGGGTCCACGTCCATAGATCCCTCAAAGTTGCTACCCAAGTTGATAGGGTTGTAAAGAAGCCATATGGTGTGTTGGCTTTCATTGGCAGAGGAATTGAGTTTAAGAGCTGTGAGGTTATGCTGCAGCTCTATAAAACTCTGGTTAGACCACACTTGGAATGTTGTGTTCAGTTCTGGTCACCTCATTATAGGAAAGATATGGAAGCTTTAGAGAGGGTACAGAGGAGATTTACCAGGATGCTGCCTGGACTGTAGGGCAGGTCTTATGAGGAAAGGTTGAGGGAGCTAAGGCTTTTTTCATTGAAGCGAAGAAGGATGAGAGGTGACTTGATAGAGGTGTACAAGATGATGAGAAGCATAGATAGAGTGGATAGTCAGAGACTTTTTCCCAGGGCGGAAATGACTATTACTGGAGGAAAGTATAGGGGAAATGTCAGAGGTAGGTTTTTTACACAGAGAGTGGTGTCTGTGTGGAATGCGCTGCCGGCAGTGGTAGTGGAGTCAGATACTTTAGAGACTTCTAAGCGACTCTTGGATAGGCACATGGAGGATAGTAAAATGTAGGGTATGCAGGGTAGATTGATCTTAGTAGGATAATAGGCCGGCACAACATCATGGGCCAAAGAGCCTGTACTGTGTTGTACTGTTGTATGTTCTATGTTTAAAGCCAACTTGTCAAATGGACAATGAATAGTTCCATCAAAATGTGTGCGTAACAATAGCTGAGACTGCTGCCAAGTAAAGATTGCCATAGGGTTAAAATCGTTAGGAGAAGAGAGAAAGTTGATAATTGAGAGGGTTTTGAATTTTATCATTTCTGCATTGTTCATTCTTTATTCAAGGGTAAGAATGATTCAATCAAAATGAACACTGAGAAGGAGAGGTGCTACAACAACTGTCACATGTTCTGTGATTGTAATGGTCCATTTCTGCCTCATGTAGATGATTAGCGTTGAGGCAAATCAATTCCATGGCCCTCAGTAGACCTTTACTCAGTCTCACATTTCCTTCATGGTAAGCTTTGCACTCCTGGTGGAAGGGAGCATGATTCAATTCCCCGTTTGGAAGTGAGAGTGACACTGTATTTAGATATCCGTCTGGTTGCATTGTTCAACATTGTATTTATCAAATCTACCTGAAAGAAAGCATCAGATACTTGTTGGAGAAACTAGAGGTTTGAAGTGTGAAAAGTTTCGGTTAACAAATGCACTTATGAAGAAATTTTTCTGACTTAAGTTTATTTTTCACTTGAACACTTTAGGCGCCTTAATAACAATGAGTTTACAGTTTTGGAAGCCACTGGGATCTTCAAGAAACTCCCTCAGCTCCGTAAAATGTGAGTTGAACTTGAATCTTTGAGCAGTTTTCCTCTATGCAGCTGGTGGGCAGCTCCCATCTCTATCAACTCTGTTTTGAGAAAGGCATTATTTAAGACAATTACACAAGTGACCTGTAATATGCTGTTAGCATGATTAGTGAGGCATATTGGAGTTAGCCTGTGTGCTAAGCTGCTGCCAAAAGCAGATCTTTGTAAGTTGAGGACAGGCACCTCTCAAAATTTCACATTCAGCCAGCTGACCTCTTGTGCTGGCACAGCAGGCACTGCCAGATACCGCAAGCCAAGAGCAAGTTCAACAATCTTCCATCACTTCCTGTGCAACAGTCCCAAAATAACAGTCACCTTTAACTATATACAGAAAATAGATGCCTCTGATTTTTCAAATGTATTTATTGAAAGAAAAAGATGCCAAAGAGCTAATTTAGAAAACAGACATTGTTACCAGTATGAACTACTGTTTGAGTATCAGTAAGAATTTAAATTTAGCATTCATTTCCTGCCTTGGACATTAAAAACAGGGCAGGGGACAAATAAAGTATTTGCAGCTTGTTGATCTGCTCCAAATTCCAACCTGTTACATCAGCAATACTCCAGAATTGTGTTCTGTCACAGGATATAAATTCCTTCCCAATGTTTTTTTAAAGGGAGAGGCAAGCTTCACTGTGCTATCTGATTATGTTTGTAGAATTTAATTGTTGGCTTTTGAAACCTTCAGCAGATTACTAAATGAAAAAGAAAAGCCTTTCACTAAATATTTGGTTCCTATATCCAAATAAGGCAAAGTTTGTATGCTGAAATTTGTCAGATACATTAGGGACATTTAAGTGACTCTTGGATAGGCACATGGATGATAGTAAAATGTAGGGTATGCAGGGTAGTTTGATCTTAGAGTAGGATAATAGGTCGGCACAACATCGTGGGCCGAAGAGCCTGTACTGTTCTATGTTCTGTGAAAACTGACATTTAAGCCCAGTTCAGGTGAACACTTCCATTTAAGGTTGTGACTTATTGAATTTCTTCCACACTTTGTCTTTTAGAAACTTGAGCAATAATAAGATTACAGATATTGAGGAGGGTGCATTCGAGGGAGCTAGCGGTGTGAATGAATTGTTACTGACAGGTAACCGTCTGGAAACTGTGCACCGCAAAATGTTCAAAGGATTGGATAGTCTTAAAACATTGTAAGTAAAACAGTTTTGCTTTTAATTCTCCATTTTGCACAACTGGACAAAGTCCCTCACTGTAACTTCTCATAACTGACTCCTAATTTTTCTTTCAGTTTTTTTCACCTAAAGAAAACAGAGTCATAATGGACTTCATCATTATCCCCTTGGATGCCCTGCCCAGGTTTTTCCGTGGGTTTAGATAGTCTGCATACATCCTGAAGCTCAGCACTCAATATAAAGAAAGGAATTAGCAAAGTTTACATTTAATGAGGAAATAAACGTGTACTTTTTAATAGATACATTAAAAAGAATGACCTTTTATTCTCACTATACAATGTCTTACATTATTTGAGCACTGAATCAAATGGTGATAATGTCACAAAAGTAACATCACAGACGTGGTGTAGGAGGTACTAAATGTAGTTTTAAATTTCTGTTCAGGTTTTAGAAGAATAAGTGCATTTGCCTGTTTTATCGTAATTAGCATATTGTTTATGAAAACATGACGTTTGTGCATCCAGTGGAATAGAGTGCTTTTGCACAATTTTCCATTTGCTTAATAGAACCCAGGAATGTGTGACACTTCAAAGCCAGCAGGATGATGGAGATTGGATGACTTAAATCCATTGTCCATGGTACTCTGTAAGTGTGAAAGTGTTTAATGTCAAATCAGCAAATGGGAGTATTTAGTGGTATAATCTTGGATCAGTTGGTTACAAACTTGCTCCTGAATGTGTGCATTAAAATCTTCAATGTTGTTATTTCAGTGCAGTGAAAAGGAAAAACTGCATTTTAGGTGTATTATAAACTTGAGACCCTTTCGGGTTGCTCAGGTAAGTGAAAATTGCAAATGGGAACTGCTCCTAACGTTTGGTTAACTTTAATTGGTTAACATTATTTGTAACAACACAGATTAATTGATCATTCTATCTTTTACTTCCTTGTGTGCAAAGTTAACTGCTATATTGGCCGACCATAACAACACTTCAAAAGTAATCAGTTGACTGTAATTCTGGAGACATGGTGAGGGAGTACATGGCCTGAGTTTTCTTAATGTTGAAGGGGGTCACCAGTTTATTTGAAATATCAGCGGGGCCCTGATTGCCAAATTCCTATGTCTGAAGCTAGCAGTTATCTTTTTGCCAGGGGAAGAATGAAGGTAGTTTGTGCCTTGCAGAGCCATAGCTCACAGAGGCAACTGCACATATAAAAATGCAAATTCCTTCGACCAGATCCAATTTTCATTAGTAAGATGTCCAAAACGTGTCTCGTGGGATTAGACCAATTAGGGGAAGATCCAGAGCTGCCCAAGTTATTTAGCAAGGTGGTGTACTCTTTTGGAAAGGTCCATGGACACCTTTGGGAGAGGTTAGGTGCCCGTGGGGGGAGATGAGGTGCTCTTTGGGAGAGGTGAGGTACCCTATGGTGGATATCAATTCCCATTGGAGTTAGTAATGTAGAGATACCTGTGTGTAAAAATTGGATAGATTCATTAGAATTGTCTGAATCTCATTGTAACTGTCAAGGAAGCTATTGAGCGAGCTATTGAGAAGTTGTCAACTTCCAAAAACTTAAAACACTTACAGTGTTAAAAAACATCCCTGATGTTTCACTCTGCCCGTTGACACATAAACCAAAAGGTTTCTGTGATTTCTGTTCTCAGACCGATTTCACAACCCACTATTGTCACAATAGGATGCCAGTTAGTTCCCAGTTTGATTGACAACGCCAAATGCTTATTGAGTTTTAAAATGGTGTTACAAGTACAATGCTTGTTTTTAGAAGTAATTAAGAAGTTGAAGATAATTAACTATGGTGAATGGGTTTTTAATGAATGGAATTTTTCTGAAAAGTAAATCCATTGGCACTTAGAATTTTTTTTTTCATCTCAGCATGGGTCCTGAGGTCTTCTAATGGTTAATAATGATTGAGTTGACATGTAGGGTGCAGGGCAAAAGATGGTGGGAGAGGGTATTTTTGGCATGACACGTATGAAGGACGATTGAAGGGGCATAAATTAATATGGAGGAAATGAATAACCATGCGAGTGAACCTGGGGCATGGAGTGTACAATGCCATGGGTGTATAGAACCCATAGATTGGCGTGGAGGACGTGAGTGGCTATAGAATATGAGAGGTTACAAGTGAAGGAAGGTTCTTTTATGGTTTTTCTAAAAGCTGGGATGAAGTCTTAGATTTTTATACCAGGTGTATTCTACAGTCCACCTAACCACCCACAAGCCCGTGTGCCTGCCTCAGTACTCTTTCTGGGGCAGCATATCTGACTGCATTTAACATCCATGCCATAGCCAAAGTGAGCTTTGACAATCCAGGATACCTTTTGCAAAATTTAATGTTTGGGTTTGAGCCTTTCATTTCTACACTCTCCACTTGGGAGCAAAAATCCTAGTCTTTAAATACAAATTCTTTCATTCTAGAATTCTTTCCAATATTTTACAATGCTTTGCAAGGACCTTACTGTTAACTTTTTTTGCTCGGGCTGTGAGATCTTAAATGAGTGGATACATTTTAATAGATGGAGTCGAATGTGAGAAAATGTGAACTTATCCACTTTAACAGAAAGATTGGCAAAGTAGCGTATTGTTTAAATGAAGAGAGCTGCAGAACTTTGCATTACAGAGGGATCTGGGTAACCTGGTCCTTGAATCGTATAAAATTGGTATGCAAGTACAGCAGATGATTAGGAAGACAAATGCATGTTATAATTTATTGCAAGGAGACTGGAATATAAAAGTAAGAAAGCTCCACTGCACTGAAAGCAACAAATGCTGGAAGTCACAGCAGATCGACAGCAGCCATGAAAAGAGAGCAAGCTAACATTTTGAGTTGAGATGATTCTTCAACAGAGCTGAACTGAAGTGTGGAGGGGGCAGCATTTATGCTATAGTTGGGGAGTGGGTGTGGGAGTGGTGGGTGGAGAGTGATGGGGGTGCAAAAGGATGTTGATAGTTCAAATTAAGTGATCAGACTGTGAGAATGGCAGAACAATGGTGTGTCTAATTGCCAGACCTGAAAGAACAGACAGTCCCACCGGGGTGAAGGAGGGCCACATCCGATCTATCACCTGTGCTTCCACCCTTGCCCCTTCCTGTCACTCACAACAGTGTAATCAAGTCCCCCTTGTCCTCACTTTTCACCCACAGCCTCTGCATTCAAAGGATCACTTTCTGCCAAATCAGACAATTCCATTAGAATGCCGTCACCAAACACATCTTCCCCTCACTCCCCCCGTTTGCATTTCACAGGGACCATTCCCTCTGGGACACCTTAGTCCATTCTACAATGACTAACACCACCGACCCCCTTCCCACATACCTTCCTATGTAACCACAGAAGGTGCAACACCTGCCCCTTCATCTCCTCCCGACTCACCATCCAAGGGCCTAAACAGTCTTTCCAGGTGGAGCAGCGTTTCACCTGTACCTCCTCCAATCATCTGTATTGTATTCGCTGCATCCAATGTAGCCTACTCTATTTTGGAGAAACTAAATGGAGACTGGGTGACTGCTTTGCAGAACACCTCCAGTCTGTGGGCAAGCATAACCTCAACCTTCCTGTAGATGCTTATTTTAACACAGCGTGCTGCCCCCATGCCCATTTGTCTGTCCTCGGCATTCTGCAGTGTTCCAGTGAATCACAGGGCAAACTGGAGGAACAACATTTCATCTTCAGACAAGGCCCTTTACAGCCTTTTGGACTTAATGTTGGGCTCAGCACCTTCAAATTGTGAATGAACTCCTATTTCTTCCCTTTCATTTAGCTTTACTTGTTACATTCTCCATCACCATGTCCTCTCTCCCCTCCGCCCACCCCAGTGGGACTGTCTGTTCTTTCAAGTCTGGCAGTTAAACACACCATTGTTCTGCCATTCTCACAGTCTGATCACTTAATCTGAACTGTCAACATCTTTTCTCCCCCAGCACTCTACACCCCATCACTCCCACACCAACTCCCCAACTATAGCATAAATGCTGCCATCTCCACAGTTCGCTTCAGCTCTGCTGAAGAGTCATCTAGACTTGAAACACTTGCAAGTGCTGCCTGACCCACTGTGATCTCCACCTCTTGTTGTTTTCCATACAGATTCCAGCTTCTGCAATAATTTGCTCCTACAATGTTTTGCTACAGTTGTATAAGGCTTCTGTGAGACCGCATATAGAGTACTGTATACAGTTTAGTGTCTATATTTAAGAAAGGAAATAATTGTGTGAGAGCAGTTCAAAGAGTGTTTGCTCAACAGATAACCAGGAGATAAAGGTTTATCTTATGAGGAAAGCTTATACAGGCTGCACCTGTATTAATTGGTGTTTAGAAGATTGAGAGATGATCTTGTTGAAACTCACAGGATCCTAGGGGGATTTGACAGACTGGATAGAAAGGTTGATTCACCTGTGGGAGACACCAAGACTAGGCAACACAATTTTAAAGTAAAATGTCTTCCCCATTTAAGATGGAGATGAGGAGAATTTTTTTTTTCTCTCTTCAAGTATCATGAGTCTTTAGAACTCTCTTCTCTAGAGAGCAGTGGAGGCTGAGTCACTGACTATTTTTTAAGGCAGAGATAGATTGTGACCAACAAGGAAGTCAAAGGCTATCAGGGATAGTTGGGGTTGCAATCAGATCAGCCATGATCTTGGTGGGTAATAGAGTCGGCTTGAAGGTCTGAATGGCCTATTCTTCTAACTAACCTCTATTCAGATTTGTTAGGAACTTTTTTTTAATTTTCACCACAGTGATAACAGTTGTGAGAAATAGCACATATTTTTGAATCCTGCATTTTTTGACATGATTTATATCATTAGATGGATTATAGTACAGGCAGTGATGTTCCAGGCCTGCAAGACAGGATTTCGAGCAGCCTCAATGAATTAAGTGCCTAATTGGTAATGTGAATCCTGCATCTAATGTCACCCAACCCACCGGTGATATCAAAGCACCCAACCATCTAATGTGGCACAAGTATCCCATGCCCAGGAGTGGTTATGAATCAGAGGCTGGCAGCTCTCCGGTACCAACAGCACCACTGAGAGTGCTGGCAAATGCTAGGTCTGTGCTTCACAAGTGGAGGTTTCAAAGAGAGATAAATAATTCGCTATAGAAATTGTGGAGAGAAAAATGCAGACACATTTGGGGTGGAGAGTTAATGGAAAGGAAAGGGAATAGTTTCCAGTGAACCCTTTCTCATGCCTGAGTCCATGGTAACACTAACCCCGTACTATGTTACAGGCAGATCTCACAAGATTTGTGCCCTGCCATTAGTAGAATACCAGCACCATAAGGATGAGACTCTTTGTCAGTGTTTCCCAAGCTCTTTCCTACTCTAGCCCCATTTTGAGGCTTGAAAATTGTCATGACTCTTCAGTGAGTGTTGGGGCTAGAAGAAAAAAACTTTGGAGGGTAAGGAGAGGGGCGTCAACCATTACTGCCTCAGAGAGCATGATCCAGAATTTCAGCTCGCAACTCCGCTTAGACCACCAGCACCCCCTCTCTGCAACTCTGAGAAACCCAGTTTTAAGTGGTGTCTTACAGGCCTCAATTGGCCTTTGGGTGGGAAGGCTGTCCTTGATATTTCCCACCTGGAACTTGGTTGGAGCAAGTCAGAAAGGTGATGGGAATGTCCACCTGACTAAACATGCCCCCAGTTCCTAGCCTGCCTCCAGGGTTAATAAAACACCACCATTTGTTAATAACTAGCAAAACAGTTTCCATTTATTTTATCTTGATAAGGGTGTCCCTTTTGCTTGACGTATTAGGTGCGTGAATTAGAAGGGAACTTGGAGGCATTGGAGTTCCCACGTGTCTTGTTGTTCTAGCTGCTTGCTGTCATAGATTGGGGAAAACCAACCGAGAGCAGCTGATAATCAGCTTAGGTCAGTGCTCTCGAAATAAGAACTGAGAAAATTACAGAAAAGAGTTAGTGAAGATCTTCTTCACTCAGTGGGACTGAACTGATGGGGATGTGGCATGGTCGTGGTAATGTTATCGGTTTAGTAATCCGGAAAACTAGATTAATATTCTGGATACATGAGTTCAAAACCCACTGTGTTCGGTGTTTAAATTTGAATCGGTAAAATACCTAAAATTAAGATGTAGCCTAATGGGTGATCATGTAACTATTGTCGATTGATGGATTACAAAAACCCACTAGTGCCTCTTAGGGAAGGAAATGTGCCATTTTCACTCAGTCTTGCTTAGATGTGACTCCAGTCCCACAACAATGTGGTTAACTCTCAACTGCTGTCTGGGCAATTAAGGATGGCTGTGAATGCTAGTGCAATGTCCATCGAACAAATAACAAAAAAGTTCCAGATTATGTCATAAAGGCAGCTGTAGCCATGGATATTTTCCTGAATGAGTTTTGCTTCAGCTGTAACAGAGGGTAAGACTTTGGAAATGCCTAATCTGCAGAAAATTAATGCTGAGTTTACAAATATCATTGCCATTAATCCTTTAGCCTTCTGGCCATAAAGATGCATCTAGTTAAGCCCAGATAGCAAGCAAAAGATCAGAGAATGTATATAAAGCTTTGGAACTTTTAAACTGATGACGGGCTGAAGTTTTGTTGATGTGAACTGAACGGTTGGCTTATTATTACAGCTGTAGAATAGGAAGGAGTTGGCATTAAGAAATTTAGTTCTCCTGGTGTAAGATGTAAATATTGCAACATTGAACCATTACTTGCTTTATCTTTTATAGAAATACAGAAGTATTTTTACTAAGGTGCTGTGATCCTGTAGTGTCTCAGCTGAGTCAGATGTGCTTTAGGGCATGAATTAATTCCAAAGCACAGGCTTTCTTTTTTATCCACAGATAATGTCATGAAGTTACTCTGTTCCTATATTTCCAACAAACTCAGCTGTTCCAGAATTACTCTGATATTCATGCAGTCCTGTGGCTTCTCCAGTTCTGTTTAAAGTACTTCCAATCCATGTGGTAATTTATCTTAGTACAGTAAAATCAATGTCAGTTTGGAGACTGAGGATCGTTGCAATTTCTACAAATACCTTTGGATATTTTGTAACACATTTTACATTTTCAAACCTTCAAGCATTTTTTTTGAGCTAATATTTACTTTCTCACTGTGAAGCACTACAGTTTTAGACACTGTCTGCAGGCTGGATTGTTTCTTGTATAATGCTACCTCTCATCATATTGTAATAATTCTGTTTTCTATCCTGCAGGATGCTGAGGAGCAATAAAATTGGTTGTGTGAGCAATAACACGTTCACAGGCCTGAGTTCTGTTCGCCTACTCTCTCTCTATGACAATCAGATAACTACCATTTCTCCAGGAGCATTTGACACTCTCCATTCTCTGTCTACACTGTAAGTTTTTAGGAGGTATAATGAGAAACCAAAGGAGGGACATTTCAGCAAAGTAGGATTTCATTTTCAGTATTGATGACTTGTGTTCTTTGCATGTATGCCAAAACGTTTTAATTTGTGATTTAGTTTTACAAAATAAAACAAGCATTCTTTATGTTTATTCACATATATGAATTTTCTGGCTGAGGGTTTAGTTTCTTGAGGGCAATGGAACTTTCAATAGGAAATTCATTTTTTGGAAATGACATGTCATCAGTATAATCAGTGTGGCTGTCAGCTCGACAGGGAAACCTATTTGCTCGTGCAAATAAGTGATGGAGGTCTGGAAATGACACATTAATGAAATGGCCCCTGTAAAGTAAAAATCCAATCTGAGTGTAAGTCACTATCACTTCACCTTTTCGTCTTCCCATTGAATTAACTTTTTATTAGGTCAGCTCAGTTTGATAATGTGCTGAAGTTCATTGACAATTTGAAGTAGAACTGAATGTGCTGCAAGCATTATGTTCTGGATTGTGTGGCTTCATTTAAACTGAAAACTTGTGATAGATGCATTAGAAACATTTGGCACCAGAAATGTTGTTTGTCCTTCCTTTGTGCTGGCACAAAGCTATGGCTCAGGGTTCTATTCTGCACACTGGAGAGATGGATATCTTTCTTTCTCCTAGGAGGCTGTGGCCTGTAATGGTTTCCCTTCACCAATGACTGATGGTTTTCTGCCTCTGCTTGTCTTCTGCAAATCTTTTATTTGCACTATTTTATCTCACACTTCTCTCTATAAGTACATCTCTCACTAATACAGACTATTCCATCCTTCCTCACATCTCTTACACATCGCTTTACATCATGATATGCATCACCATCTCATGATCATATCTATTCCTGTCATATTGCAGTTCCAGCAAAATTCACCTCAGCTTGAGTTCACAGAACCACAGAAATCTTACAGCACAGAAAGAGGCGATTTGACCCATTATGTTTGCACCATCTCTTCAAACGAGTGTTATTACCACTTCCATTCTCCTGCTTCACCATACCATTCCACATTATTTCTATCAAAATGATCATTCAATACCCTCTTGAATGTCTCAATTAAACTTTGTGCCACCACACCTCTGGGCAGCGTGTTCCATACTGTGACTACTCGCTGTGTGGAAATGTTCTTTTTCTCACTTCTCATTTGCATCTTTTGCAAGTCACTTTAATTCTCTCAGAGATAAAAGGTACTGCAGATGCTGGAGAATCCGAGATAACAAGCATGGGGCTGGATGAACACAGCAGGTCAAGCAGCATCATAGGA
>JAHRHZ010000050.1:13546271-13587662 GCA_024137785.1 Ginglymostoma cirratum
TTTACAAGCAAGAACAGTATCTCCCTATTCAGTCAATCCAATTCTTTCATAATTTTAAAAACCTCTAGCAAATTTCTTGGCCTTTCTTCTCACTGCAGCCAATGAGTCATAGGGATATACAGCACTTTGGTCCAACTCGAACAGGCCGACCAGATATCCTAAATTATTCTAGTCCCACTTGCCAGCATTTGGCCCATATTTCTCTAAACTCCTCCCATTCATATATCCATCAGATGCCTTTTAAATGTTGTAATTGTACCAGCTCATTCCATACATGCACCACCCTCAGCATGAAAATGTTGCCTCTTTGATCCTTTTTAAATCTTTCCCCTCTCACCATGATCCTATGCCCTCCAGTTTTGGACTCCCGCACCCCTGGGAAAAGACCTTGTCTATTACCATATCCATGCCCTTGATGACTTTATAAACTTCCATAAGGTCACCCCTCAGCTTCCAAAATTCCAGAAAAAATAGCCCCAGTCTATTTGGCTTCTCACTATAGCTCAAACCCTCTGACCCTAGCAACATCCTCGTGAATCTTTTCTGAACCCTTTCAAGTTTCACAACATCCTTCCTATAGCAGGGAGAACAGAATTGCATGTAGTATTCCAATAGTGGTTGAGCCAATGCCTTGTACAGCCACAACATGACCTCCCAACTCCTATACTCAATGCACTGACCAATGAAGGCAAACAAAACAAGCGCCTTCTTCACTATCCTATCTACCTGCGACTCCACTTTCAAGGAACTACGAACCTGCACTCCAAGGTCTCTTTGTTCAGCAACACTCCCCCAGGATCTTACCATTAACTGTATAAGTCCTACCCTGATTTGTCTTTCAAAAATACAGCACCTCACATTTATCTAATTTGAACTCCATCTGCCAGTCCTCAAGGAGAACAGACTCACCTTCGTAAATTTATTCTCATAACTGAAATTTCTCATCTCTGGAACCATTCTTACAAATCAATTCTAAACTCCCTCCAGTGTGTTCACATCTTTTCTACAATGTGGTGCCCAGAACTGTATATATTACTCCAGCTGAGGTCTAACAAGCATCCTATCTAAATTCAACATCACCTCCTTGGCGTCATACTCTATGCCCATATTAATAAAGTCAAGGAGACTAGATGCAGTTCCTGACTGGCTTATGATTGTATAGTCGTTATTACCCAGCTCAGCTCAAACCCAAGTGTCCCTTCCTTCAAGAGTCTCAAAGTTACTCTCAATACCACCATGTCTGATTGTTGTCTAATGAAGTGAGTGAGGATACTAGGGAATAAAGCTATTTTCCATTTCAGGCATCTAGCACCAACGCTGAATACTCAGAATTACTTATTTCACAATGAGATATGAAACTGAATTCCATTTAATCGCTGCACAATGTGCTTAAGTTCAAATTACAGAAAAACATTTCTCCATAACAGCATGAAATTTCGCATTTATGATAACAGTTTCCTCGCAACAATTGCGTATTGTATGAGACTACATCATTAAATGTTGGGTTGGTGTTACTAAAACACATTTGTGAAACCTAAAATAATAGAACAGAATACTTTCTAAATGGTGAAAAGCTAGAAATAGTGATTGTCAAAAGACATTTGGGAGCCTGCCTATATTGATCAATAAACAAGATACAAAAAGTAATCAAAATGATTAGTTGTCTTTATACCTGGAGGAAGGGAGTAGAAGGGAGTTGAGGCAATATGCCAGAAATATAAAGGCCTAGTTAGACCACATCTAGAGAACTTACAGCAGTTCCGGGCACTCAACCTCAGGAAGGATATATTGGCCTTGGAAAGAGTGGAGTTTTGATCTCCCAGAAGCATACTTGGATTTAAAATATTGATACTATATCATATTATTATTTTTAGATATGATACTGAGGGTAGTTTTGTACACCAAAGGCATTAAGAGATAAGAGGCAAGGGTAGATATCTGGAGTTAAGTCAAGATCAGCTATGATCTCACTGAATGATTGAACAGACTTAAGGGGCTAGACTCCTCTCTTCTGAATGGAAGTCCTTCTCTTGGCTCTAAATTCCAACTTCTCTGTCAGTCCTTCACAGTTTCTGAGTTTACTGAAAGGTGACTGGACTCAAAACATTGACACTGCTTTCTCTCCACAGATGGTGCCAGACCTGCTGAGTTTCTCCAGCTGTTTCCGTTTTTGTTTCAGATTTCCACAATGCGCAGTTCTTGGTTTCAATTTACTTCACAGTTTCTCATTTCATGTCAGTGATTCTGGAAATTAGAACTCTTCTAAGTATTTCTCTCTTGTTTCTAATCAACTTGAAAAATACCATCAGAGATCCTTTCTTCACTTTGCACATTCAAGTTCTTTTCAAATCTTGATTCATTCTGTATTTATCTGTCCTATTCTTTCCCAGATCATAAAAAATGGAAATGCTGCCCTCATTAATTCCTTTCTTTCTGCAAGCTGCAAGTCCCTAAAGCCAAGTTTGATGCCACTTAATCACTGCTTTCTAATTAGATTTGTATCAATTCTCTTTGACAGTTTACAACCTCCATAGCCTTATCTTGTGCTGCATCCTTTGATTTCATAAAACAAAAACAATGGAAAAGTAGAGATCTTATCAATGGTGGCGCGGCTGGGAGTAAATGCTAGTAATTCTATTCAACGCTGATCCACACAAGAATTCAATCTCACCTGCATTTATATTGGACCTTGTGCCACAAATTATGACTTGGCTGGGCTCTATGAAATTACAGGATGCCAATAATACGGTGATGCCGGACAATTAAAAACATTTTGAGATTTAAATCATTTTGGTCATTCTGCCCTGACTGTATGTATCATTCACCCAACTATTAACATTTGACTGCGCTTAGAGCAATTTAACTAAACCATAAGCAGTAATTTTCCAACTTTACACCTCGAGCGCTAATTCAAATAAAATTCACTGCATGTTTAGAACCGTATCTTAAAGCCAATTTCAGACTGACACGAGATATGCCAAAAGCCATACTTTGGAATAATGTTTTGCTTATTATATGTTGACTTATGATATATATAAATTTAAGGTCATTCTCTCAGTTAATCCCTTGTTGGTCTCTTCAGAAATCTGCTAGCCAATCCTTTTAACTGCAATTGCCATTTGGCCTGGTTGGGAGAATGGCTAAGAAAGAAACGCATAGTCACAGGAAACCCTCGCTGCCAGAAGCCCTATTTCTTGAAGGAAATTCCTATCCAGGACGTGGCAATCCAGGACTTCACATGTGATGATGGTAAGCATTTTGTCCTTGTTCTTTTTATATGATTACATTTAGTGCAGCATGAGATTTGACTGTAGGTAAAACAGCAAGTAGTTGATTATGTCGATATTATTAGTTACTCAAAAAGCTCATTACAAGGCATACAAATTATGTAATTGGAATTTCCATTTATAAATAAAGCCTTCATTCAAAGTGACTGTAATGTAGTGAGCTCATCTATAATCCTTAAAATATCAGTGTTGTACTGTTTTGGAAGTTCGTTGACTGAGAAACTAAACTTTCAAAATGCAGCAGCTTTTTTAAACGAACATTTTCTAATCTGAATTTATTGGACTTGACAACATATTGCATATGCCTCACCTGTTTTCAGAATTGAAGATACATTTTGTAGACTGTAAAATACAACACCTGAATAATTTCAAGTGTGAATGCTGATTCATTATGTGAATATAAAGAGTGCAACTGTTGTAATTAATCATTGGACCAAACGAAGTTTCTCTCTACGTAAATACTGTATGAAAATAACACCAAAGCATTCCACTGTGAGTTGAGAATTTTGTATGGTTGCGGGTAACTTGCTTGTTATGCATGATGTGTGTCTCATGTGGAGTGTGATGTCCGCGAGCAATCTGTGGAGCTGTGTAACTATTTATTCATGCCTGTTTTTCCTGTCACACGCTGCTCATGCATGTCGATGTGTGTATTTAGTGCTGTGATTTCCTGGAAAGCTTATCTTGGGCATCGATCTGCATTAATTCAGAGCCATGAATAAAACATTGGACGCAGTTTGTGACTATGCTTTGACACTGTGCCACAGCTTTCCCTCTTGGATAACATGATGATGGCATTTGCTCCAAGGAGCATGGAGAATCAATTTGTATAAAATGCATGCACGCAAAACACATCTGGAGTGTGGATGACTAATTCAAAGTGCAATTTTCCATTACTGGGCATCTGTTTTGTAGGAGTAATGCTGTGAGATGGGCAGAAACACATGGTTTCATACCGGGTGGCC
Source organism: Ginglymostoma cirratum (assembly GCA_024137785.1). Taxonomy (NCBI): domain Eukaryota; kingdom Metazoa; phylum Chordata; class Chondrichthyes; order Orectolobiformes; family Ginglymostomatidae; genus Ginglymostoma; species Ginglymostoma cirratum. The sequence goes on from JAHRHZ010000050.1 coordinate 13,550,524, forward strand.
AGAGACATGAAGAATTTGGACCATCTGTTTCTTCCTACTTTGACAGTAGTCACTGTTTAATTAGAAGTAGTTTAACTGTTTTCCCCTTGTTTCTTCTCATGCTGAAACCAATTGTAAATCTCCCATTGAATCTGAAGCTTGCTTCGTATCATGTGCAGCAAACCATGATGCAAGTGAAGATGTTCACCTGAGAGAGTTTGCCTTTTCTTCCCCCATTCCTTCCTTTGATAGAATTATCTTTGCTGTGTGCAGTATTCTACCTAATTGCCTGCAGGAGACTGGCAAAGCTAAACCAACCAGTGAAAGCAGGCCGACTGGCAACGATCTCTGGATCCATCTGACCCACTCAGCTTTGAAATTAATTGCCACCTATTGCTGAAATATGTTAGAAATCTCACATATACATACGAATCCCAAAGTGGCATACTTTTAACACTTTCTTGGCATTCTTTAATGCTTAAAATCAATGTTTCCAGCCATAATTCTTCCACTTATTTAGCTCCTCCTTCCCACATAACTCACTCCCAACCAATTGTAATGCAGAGCAAATGGAACGGATCGGAAAACTAGAATTTCACCCAATTTTCTCAGTTTTTCAACACGTAGATTAAGTTAAAATCCCTCTGGTTTGTATCCAGGTGTTGCTTTCTTTCATTTCTCCTTGATGTCATACTGTCTGCCGCCATCTCATGGTAGCATAGCTCCATTGCTTTCCCTTCTGACCTCTCACTTCTACCCTTTCTGACCCCTTGCATCCTTATCCCTTGCATCCACCCCCAAACTCTGCCCTCATAGCCCCACTTTCCCACAATTTGTCAGATTCAAGACAGAAAAACAAGGCATGGAATCCATAAATGGCATAACCTCACTTTCTGAACTAGCAAAGACCGATATGGAATGCACTGAAAAATCACTGCATTGTAACAGATGGCCCATCACAGCCATGTTTTGTTGTATTTTATTCCATGTCACACATTGGTGACAAGGCCAGCATCATTGCCCATCCCTAAATGTTCTTGAGAGTTTAGTGGTGAGGCAGCTTCTTGAATTGCTGCAGTCCTTGTGAGTTAGGAAGGGAGTTCCAGGATTTTGACTGAGCGAAAGAACAATGGTATAGTTCCAGTTCAAGATAGTTTGTGACCTGAAGGATTTGCAGGATGTGGTGCTCCTATGCTTTTTACAACCTTTGTCCATGTATAAAATGGATGGTCATGGGTTCGGAAGGTGCTATCACTGGGGAACCTTGCTGTTTTACTGCAACGTATCTGGTAGATGATATGTAATATTGCTGTATTAGAAGTATATGTCTCATTCACTGTTTTGATCCTGAATTACTTGAATCAAACTGCTAGCACAAACTAAATATTTGGGTGAATAAAAGAGTTAGCACTGTTTAGTACTGTAACTGATTCTTCCCCCGAACGGTGGAAGCCTGAGATAATGTACTTATTCCATCAGTGCAGGTATTAAGATGCCAATAAAAAAATTAATGAAAGTAGGAGATGCAAGAAACACTCCTTTTTCTTTTACTCTAAATAGCATGCACATGATTATATATAGGTCTTGTGGAGGAATGGGTAGCATCCTGTCTCTGAGGGGAGCCCATTGTGTAGTGCTGTTGCCCCTAGATGACTAACTCAGACACCTAAATGGGTTAAGCATCCCTACAGTGTGGAAACAGGCCCTTTGGCCCAACAAGTCCACACTGAACCGCAGAGCATCCCACTCAGACCCATCCTGCTGTAACCCACCTAATATACACATCCCTGAACACTATGGGCAATTTAGCATGGCCAATCCACCTAGCCTGCACATCTTTGGACTGTGGGAGGAAACCAGAGCACCTGGAGGAAACCCACGCAGACGTGGGGAGAATGTGCAAACTCCACACAGACAGTCACCCGAGGGTGGATTCAAAACCAGGTTGCTGGTACTGTGAGGCAGCAGTGCTAACCACTGAGCCACCGTGCCGCCCCTAGTAATCTGCGTTCGAACAGCACCAAGGCAGACAGTGGAATTTGAACTTTAAAAATTCAAAATTACAAGCCTAGTGAAGACCATGAAACCATTGTCATAAATTCTTATCTGAGTCATTAACATGAAAAAAAAGTTTGCTGTACCTTTTGCTGCCTACATGTGACCACAAACACACAGCAAGGTGGTGAATTCTGAAATAGCCAAGAGCAAACCAATCAGTTGTAACAATCACAAGAAGGAACAAAACCTGATGGCCTACCCTGTATCAGTAATGACAGCGGAAAATTGTTGGCTCTGCAAACTCTGCCTGGAAGCTCGTACCAAATTGGGAGAACTGTCTCACAAACTATTCAAGTAACAGCAGCTCTGCAATTCGCCAACCCCCTTAGCCAAATTTTTCTAATACAGCTGGGACACTGGCATCGACACAGAAATGTGGAAAATTGCCCAGGTATGTCCTGTACCCAAAAGGCAGGATAAATCCAATTTGGCTAATTACCAACCTGTCAGCCTGTTCTCAACCATGAGTAAAGTGGTGGAAAAGTGTCATTTACAGCGTTATAAAACAGCACTTCCCTAGCAATGACCCTACTCAGTGATGCCCTGCTTGGGTTTGCCAGGGCCACTCAGCTCCTGTCCTCAGTCATCTCAGCTCCAGGGTAGCTCTGCAGGTGTTCCTCAGGGGAGTGTCCTAGGCCCAACCATTTTCAGCAGCTTCATCAAAGAACTTCCTCCTTCCATGAAATCAGAAGTGGGGATATTCACCAATGATTGCATACCAGTCAGCACGATTCACAACTCCTCAAGTAGGAGGTTAGTATATCCTCCACATTCAAATGCAACAAGACTTGCACAATAACCGTTATGGTTAGAATTACAATATGTGCTTGATATCCAGGTTTGACAAATGACAAGTTAACATTTGTCAAACAGAAGTGCCAGGCAATGATCCTCTCCAACAAGAAAGAGAACCTAACCAATGCTCCTTGAAATTCAATGGTATTACCATCACCAAATGCCCCACCATCAACCTTCTGATGGTTACCATTTACCAGAAACTAAATTGGACTATCCTTTTAGACATAGTGGCTACAAGAGCAAGTCTCAGGCCAGGAATCCTGTAGCGTCCTAAAGTCGCAAATCCTGTCCATCTTGTAAAGGTTCAAGTCAGAAGTTTGACGCATGCCCTTCACTTGCCTGAATGTGTACAGATCCAGTAACAACCATGAAGTTCACACCATCTAGGACAAAGCAGCCTGCTTGATTGGTATGATATCTACAAACATTCACACCCTCCACAACTGCTGTACAGTAGCATCAGTGTGTACTGCCCACAAGATGCCCTTCAGAAATTCACCAAGGTTTCTTAGACAGTACTTTCCAAACCCATGACCACTTCCATCCAGAAGGACAAGAGAAGCAGACACATAGGAACACCATCATGTAGAAGTTCCCCTCCAAGCCACTCAGCATCCTGCTTTGGAAATTCATTGCCATTCATTCACTGTCACTAGGTCAAAATCCTGGAACCTCATCATGGGGATCCATACATGAAAAGGGCAGCAATGGTTCAAGAGGCAGCTCACCACAACGTTTTTCAAAGCAATTGGAAATGAGCAATAATTGTTGAATGAGCCAGTGGAGCTCATATGCTCCAGCTTCGGGTCATACCTCAGGACTTGAGACCAAGGAAGGTGTGCTCATAATTTAATTAAACAGATTGCATATCAACCTGCAAATACTTTCGATGCATGCCAAAATGGTGGAAGTAGATTCCTAGTCAAGTGATGGAAACAATGCAGATTTAAACTCATTGGCAAAGTTTCAAAAAGATGAGAATTTTTATTCCACTCAGTGAATTGCTATGTTGTAAAATGCACTGCTTGAAAGAATGGTGGAATTAAACTCAACACTAACTTCCAAAACACAATTGAATATTTATTTGAGGAGGAAAAACATACAAGGGAGTGGAGAAAGGACAAGTGAATGAAATTAATCTGATACCTCTTTCAAAGAGTCAGCAGAGATGATGAGCTGAGTGTTCCTGTTCAGTGTTGTAGATTAGATATCTGTCAACATCCATAGGGGTCAAAGATGAGTTAATAAGAATTTCTATCCCACACAGAAGTCCTGAGAATGCCAAGAGAACCTGATTGTGGAATGCAACCCAAATTTTATGTATAAAACTCAATCTCTTTTGGCCAAGAGACATGATCTGAAAACTGACCTTTTTAAATATATTTTTTGATTCTGATGACTGTTTCCAATTGTGTTTTCTGCTTTTACCACAGTTTATACATATTATTGAAGTAACTTGCTGACTGTTCATTCCTGATTAGGAGGCCTCACCCAGTTTAAGCTGCTTACAGAAAATTTCAGCAGGCACTGCCTTTGATAATGGTTCAGAATTAAACGTTGAATAATATCTCATAAACCTCACCTCCCTGTCTTGTGCCAGAGTTATATTGCCTTGTGAAAACCAAGGTGTTTTTAAACGGTTTTGAATTCTAGTTACCAACTACAACAGTAAGAGTTTCTCTTGACAATGACAAATGTTTGAAAACACGTTTTTCCTCCCTTCAAGAACAGTGGAGTTTCTATGGGGAAGCAGTTTTCAAGCTGTCAGCCCTTATGCTTTATTTATATTGCTTCCTAGTACAGCTGGAGCGGGGCCAAATCCAGCATAATCTTCAGAGTGAATCTCCCAGGCTTGCATTCACTGATCGACTGTAAACAATCATTGCAGGTGTAACTCGAATACATGTACCAGGAAGTAAATATATAAAGCATCAGGATTGATGGCATGAAAGCTGCTTCCTGACACTAATGGAATTGTCACTGTTCCTGACAAAACATGAATTTGCTAGCATCCACCATGAGGGAAACATAATTAATGTCCATGTGGGGAACGCACTCCAAAATGTCAATGGCTTTCAACTCTTCACTGCCATCACGCCCTCACCCCCACCCCTCCACACACACACACCCTCCCCCCCCCACACACACACACACCCCCCCCCCCCCCCACACACACACACACACACGCTCCTCCACATACATCCTGCCCCACACACACAAACACACCCCCATACACACCCACCCCCACACACATCCACACACAATTCAATTAATGACGCTGAAGTTGTTGTCATTGACTGCATTGAGACTGCTTTTACTGCCACTGTATCAGAAACACTTAGCTCAGCTGGCTGGTTGGCTGGTTTGTAATGCAGAGTAATGCCAGTTACTCTCATTCTCTGTGCTATGAAAGCTTGCTCTCTTTTCCATGTGGTACTTTAACCTAAAATTTTGACTGACAGAGTTTATATCGGAATATTAATTGGCATGCCTCGGGTGGTTTGCAGTGGGAGCATGTTGCTTGTATCCAGTTTTATATGATCTACTCATCAACAGCACATAGAGGTTCAGATGAATTTTAGGAGCGCATAGGGACATTGGTACATAAGAATATAGGAACTTGGAGCAGGAGTAGGCAATTCACTTTCCTGTCCGCTCTCCATAACCCTTCAACCCATTACTAATTAGAAATCTATATGTCACCCTAAATTTACTCAATAACCCGGCACCCACCTCACTCTGCGGTGGTGAATTCCACAGATTCATGACCCTCTAGGAGAAGTAATTTCTCCTCATCTGTTTTAAATCTGCTACCCCTTATCCTCAGACTACGACCTCCTGTTCGAGGTTGTCCCATATGAGGAAACATCCTTTCTACGTTGACTTTGTCAATTCCCTTTAGCATCTTATATACTTCCCTTTGATCTCCTATATCTCAATTAGATCTCCAACCATAAGAAACAGGCAAGACAGCAAGCCATCAGACTATTTCCTATTTCTTACAACTTTACATTATTCCACAAAGTCAAACACTACCTTTAGTGGTAAAAGTAGAAAATTCTGCATGTCAGTGAAATTTAAAATGGTTGGGATGATTAAACTGAGCATCATGCTGGATGACAAAAATTCTGAAAGCTTTTGGAGGTGCTGAATACCTAAGTAAAGCCATTGCCATCCATTAGCATTTGAGGCTGGCATGATGACTCAATTGGCTCTGGGTGAGATGTTCTTCGGAGGATTGGTGTGGACTCAATGGGCCGAATGGCCTTTTTCGGCACTGTAGGAATTCTATGATTCTACAATTCTAAAAGAGGTAAACATCGAGAGAAAAGAAGCTTGAGGTACAGGCATGAGATGACTGCAAGCAAGTGAACGAACAATCCAGTATTAAGCTCAAACAGCAAGGTGTAGAGCTGGATGAACACAGCAGGCCAAGCAGCATCAGAGGAGCAGGAAAGCTGATGTTTCAGGTCTAGACCCTTCTTCAGAAATGAGGGAGGGGAAGGGGATTCTGAAATTGTGGAACACCGAAGCTCGGTTCGCAACAAACAACTGCACCTCCCAGTCGCAAACCATTTCAACTCCCCCTCCCACTCCTTGGACGACATGTCCATCCTGGGCCTCCTGCAGTGCCACAACGATGTTACCCGAAGGTTGCAGGAACAGCATCTCATATTTCGCTTGGGAACCCTGCAACTCAATGGTATCAATGTGGACTTCACAAGCTTACAAAATCTCCCCTCCCCCTCATCGCATCCCAAAACCAGCCCAGCTTGTACCCGCCTCCCTAAACTGTCCTCCCACCTCAAGCCCCACCCCCATCTCCTACCTACCAGCCTCATCCCGCCTCCTTGACCTGTCTGTCCTCCCTGAACCAACCTATCCCCTCCCTAACTCCCCATCTACACTCACCTTTACTGGCTCCAACCCCTCCTCCTTGATTTGTCTGTCTCCTCTCCACCTATCTTCTCCTTTATCCATCTTCTATCTGCCTCCCCCTCTCTCCCTATTTATTTCAGAATCCCCTTCCCCTCCCCCATTTCTGAAGAAGGGTCTAGACCCGAAACGTCAGCTTTCGTACTCCTCTGATGCTGCTTGGCCAGCTGTGTTCATCCAACTCTACACCTTGTTGTCTCAGATTCTCCAGCGTCGGCAGTTCCTACTATCCCAGTACTAAGCTCTCTGTTTTAGGCTGCTGAAATAGAAGGTAGGGTACCAGGACTATTGTAAGGATAGCTGCCCTATAAGCTGGCTCTGTCACCATCCATGTCTGTCTGTACTGCAACATGTTTTTTTCTTAACTGGGACACAGCCAGATTTTCAGGATGTGTCAGTACCCTACCGTGTGGTCTTGACAGATATTTTGAGTAGTGAGGGAGATCTGCATCTCCTTCTTTATTTAAACCAGGAATATTCTCTTTCTTCGAACAGCCAGTGTTGATAGTGAATCTTATTCTCTGGAGCCATGGCAGATAGACCATTTGGGATATTTAATGCCTACACATCATGAGCTTCATAGCTGGACCTTGTCGTAATAGCTGTGTAGTGCTCATTGCATTTCCTTTGATGGCATCATCAAAAGACAGGAATCAATTTAATCCTGAATGCTTTCTCAGTATCTCTGCCAGGCTATTAGTCACAGTGAAAGGAAGTATTTTAAAGCTTATCAACAGCCAGGGTTGGCCTAAAATAATCTACTTGCCAGGGTATTAACATTCATTTCTGTGCTCTTGGCATGTCTGCGTTGCAGGAGCCATAGGAAACTGTTTATGCGAATACAATGCAAACAGGCAAACTCGGGGCAGAAGTAGGCCATTCGGCACCTGAAGTTTGCTTTGCCATTTGATAACACTGTGACTGATCTGACTGTGGCCTCTACTTTCCCAACCATTTCTCCTTACCCCCATACCCTTTCAATTTCCTTGTCAGTCAAGTATCTAATCCGGCCTTAAAAATATGGAATGACCCTGCATCCACTGTTCTCCTCTCATCTTAAATGAGAGACCTTTTATTTTTAAACTGTGTTCCCCAGTTCTAGTTTCTTCCAAAAGCCATTTCATCTAAACTCCAATGGACAAAAGTGCAGCCTGTCCAACCATCCCTCATAAGATAAACACTTCATCCCAGAAATCAGCCGAGTGAACCTTTACAGCACAAATGTAATTGTCTTTCTTGTTCTTTCTTAAGTAAAGAGATGCAAACTGTATGTTGTGGTCAAGTTTTGGTCTTAATAAAATCCTGTAGGTCCGTAAGAAAACACTCCTAATTTTAAGTTCCATCATAGGAGCAGGAAAGCTTGACGTTTCGGGCCTAGACCCCCGAAACGTCAAGCTTTCCTGCTCCTATGATGCTGCTTGGCCTGCTGTGTTCATCTAGCTCCACACCTTGTTATCTCGGATTCTCCAGCATCTGCAGTACCTATTATCTCTAATTTTAAGCTCCGTTTCCCTATAATAAATAACAACATTCGATTTCCTTTCCTAATCACTCACTCTACTGTGCACTAACTTTTTGTCATTCATGTACCGCAGACACACAGATGCTTCTTTACTACAGAGTTCTACAATCTGACTCAATTTGAATAAAATGCTACTTGTCTATACTTCCTGCCTTAATAGACAAATTCTCATTTTTTTTACCCATATCACACTCCATCTGCTGGTGTTTGCCCACTTGGTTGACCTATCTGTATCCATCTGTAGACTCATTGTGTCCTCATCACAACTTAATCTTCTACCTACCTTTGTCTCATCAGCAAATTTAGCAACCATACATTTGACCCTATGTCCAGGTCATTAATGTAGATAATAATAAAAAAAATTGAGGTGCCAGAACTGATCCTAATGATACTAGACTAGTTATAGGTCATCAGCATGAAAATGGCATATTTATCCCCACTATCTATTTCCTTCTTGAGGTTCCCATTAATCCACATGGCTCTTATCTCCTTAAAGAACAGTATTAAATTAGACAGAATTTTCCCTTTCAGCAGACCATATTGACTCTATCTGATTGCATTGAGGTGATTTGAGTGCCTTACTATCACCTCTTTAACAATAGATTCCAGCAGTTTCCTTTTGACAGATGTAAAGCTAAGTGGCCTATAGTTTCCTGCATTCTGTGTTCACCCTTTCTTGAATAGAGGGAGATGCATTCATTATATTCATTATATTCCATTGAGTCCTTTCCAGAATCTGGGAAATTCAGCAAAATAAATGCATGCATTCAATATCTCCACAGACATTTCTTTTAAGATCCTAGGGTGAAGTTCATCTGGCAACTTGTCAGACTTTAGTTCCAATTATTTTTTTCAATAAATCATGAGCATAATTGTTTTATGTTTCTCCTTCCCTCCTTCTCTTAGGTAATAAATATTTTTGGGATGTTATTTGTGTCATCTACAGTGAGGACAGGCACACAATATCTCTTCAGCAGTTCTGCCGTTTGCTTATTTCACATGTTTAATTCCTCAGACTCTCTGTATGCTCTGTTTAATGATTATTTTCCTTTTTAAAGTCTTTGTAAAATCTCTAACTATCCATTTTTTCTATTTCTGGTTCGGTTTCATGTAGTCTAAGACTCAGTACTCTCAAAAAAAAATTAAATGTTTGTGTGCCATGCACCATCATTTTTTTGATTTATATTATTTAAACAAATACAAAACATTATTATACATTTAGAAGAAACTCAAGCAATGTGTAACTATAATCTAAACCTGGTGGCTGGTGCGTTAACATGAGAGGAATCTTATCCATGGTGCCAGCTGCTGATTATTCCATTTCATTTTAGCTTCACTATTACAGTTTCCTTATGCCATCTGATTGGTTTGACTGGTTTACAGCTCTATAATTACTGCCAGCTAGTTTATGTTCCCTGTATAACATCTGAAAGGCTCAATTAGATTACTGACTACTAATCATTGCTAGGTATCAATTATTATCTGAACAAAATTTTAAATCATGGTCGTCTTTACGTTTTGGTACAACAATGCTACTGTACCCCAACGCGAGCGAATGTGAACAGATTGAGTCTATTACTTCAAACAGGGGTCCATCTTTTGAGTTGCCCCCAGAATAGAAAGAAATAACGTAGTGTGCCTCACAGTAAATCTCTTCTGTCCACAATCCAGGGAATGATGACAACAGCTGCTCACCCCTTGCCCGGTGCCCTGCCGAATGCACATGCCTTGATACTGTGGTTCGTTGCAGTAACAAGGGATTGAAGACCTTACCCAAGGGCCTTCCCAAGGATGTGACAGAACTGTGAGTAACACTTCTTACCTTTTACCTTTGGATATTTACGGTCAAAGCCATGATTGAGGGATTTTCAGTTTTGTAAGATTGTTCAGAGAGTGCTGATCAAAGAGAGTAATCCAGAGCTCAAGAGATCCTTCTCAGATGGCATCAGTGATTCATATTCTCCTTTGTGGAGACAATTACTATTTTGCGTGGCAAAGAAAAATGTGAAGATTAGTAATGCTGTATTAAGAGATAGCAAGAACTGCAGATGCTGGAGTCAGAGGTAACGCAGTGTGGAGCTGGAGGAACGCAGCAGGCCAGGCAGCATCAGAGGAGCAGCAAAGCTGACGTTTTGGGTTGGGACCCTTCTTCAGAAAATTTTTCATCTTCCTGAAGAAGGGTTCCGACCCAAAACGTCAGCTTTCCTGCTCCTCTAATGCTGCCCAGCCTGCTGTGTTCTTCGAGCTCCACACTTTGTTGTCTATGCTGTATTAACATGTGTCTGTTCTTTAAAAGAAAGCTTTACTGAATTTAGCAGTTTTATGTTTCTTTGTTTGAATTGTGCAGTTATGTAAAATGTTCTGCAGAGTGACAAGTACAGATATTTTACTTTTCTGCCTGGCTGTTCATGGCATCATACAGTGTAAAGTTTTGAACTCAAGTCGTTTCCACTAAATGAGAATGTTGCAGTGTTCATGCTGAACACTGAGTTGTTTTCTGGTGTGGAGTACGTATTGAAAAGGTGCATGTCCGCCGACCGTGACTTCCTGATCATTTGAATTACTGGTTGAAAAACAATACGTAGCTCACACTTGAATCTATGTTTGGCTCTACCATAAAGTTGAGGAGATTATGACTTTTTAGTAGAATCCCTACAGTGTGGAAACAGGCCATTCGGTCCAACAAGTCCACAATGACTGCCTGAAGAGCATCCCACCCCTGCATTTTCCCATGTCTAACCCACACATCCCTGAACACTCTGGGCAATTTAGCATGGCCAATCCATGTAGCCTGCACATCTTTGGGCTGTGGGAGGAAACCAGAGCACCAGAAGAAACCCACACAAACACAGGGAGAATGTGCAAACTCCACACAGACAGTCACCCGAGGGTGGAATTGAACCCAGGTCCCTGTTGCTGTGAGGCAGCGGTGCTAAACACTGAGCCACCATGCTGTTAATGAAAAGCAAGAAACCTTGAGATGGAAATTGCTTATGGCACTAATCTGGAAAAATTTGAGGCATTTAGTTCAAATGACCTTTCATTTGCTGAAGGCTGGGCTGAGATTTACCATTTTGGTGCATGGTGGCGATTATCTAAGATAGCAAAACATTGGCCAACATCAAGGTCAAGTTACCTCGCATGATTACCTCCTTTTCATCTAATTGTCTATGCAAGCAACTTGAACCATGAGTGACTTAGTGAATCACACAACAGAGTAAAGAAGGTGGTTCTCGTTCCTGGTAGGACCTTCCGGGTTTGATGGTTATGCGTCATTTTTAAAGACCAGCTGGACATTCCTTCAATACAACAAGCCAGAAACATCCCAGGTCATTGCCAGCAAGCCAGAAACGCTTGCAAAAAATCAGAAGGAGGCACCCAGGTTTATTGACTCTGTTTTACAACTGCTGCTGGGCAGAGTCGATCAGGGAAGGGAGATCCTGCTATCAGAGAATGGCACCAGAAAGTCGTCCCACTAAACCCATCCAGTCTGGGACCAGACTTCTCATTCATCTGGTTGTGGATGTCGCTGGCTAGGCCAGCATTCATTGCCTATTCCTAACTGCTCAGAGGGCACTTGAGCAGCTCAGCCACATTGCTGTGGGTCTGGAGTCACATGTAGGCCATACCAGGTGAGGGTGGCAGATTTCCTTCCCTACAAGGACATGAGTGAACCAGAATTTTTTTCCCCTCAACAAGTGGCAGTAGTTTCATGGTCGTCATTAAATTCTTAATTCCAGATACTTATTGAATTCAGATACCACCATTTGCCTTAGAGATAAAAGGTACTGCAGATGCTGGAGAATCCGAGATAACAAGCATGGGGCTGGATGAACATAGCAGGTCAAGCAGCCTCATAGGAGCAGGAAAACTTGACGTTTCGGGCCTAAACCCTTCAGGGTCTAAACCAGGGTCAGCATCAGCCCGATGCTTGTTACCACCATTTGCCTTGGTGAGTTTCCAACCCAAGTCCCACAACATTGGCTGTGCCTCTGGATTAATAGCCGAGCGATAATACCACTCGGCATCACTTCCCTTATAAAAATTAAAACTCTATTACTCTCTGCCTTGAATATACTTAATGACCCAGCCTGTACAGCTATCTGTGGTAAAGAATACCAGAGATACACTCCCCTTCGAAAGAAGAAATTGCTCCTTGCTCTGTCCTAACTAAGTGACCCCTCACTCTGAGCTTCCGCCCTCTAGATCTTACTCTCCCACAAGGGAAAATAACCTCAGAGTCTACCCTGTCAAGCCCAGTAAAAAGCTTGTATAGATCGTAGAATCCCTACAACATTGAAGCAGGCCATTCAGCCCATTGAGTCCACACCAATCCTCCAAAGAGCATTCCACCCAGATCCACCCCTCTACCCTATCACCGTAACCTGCATTTCACATGGTCAATCTACCTAACCTACATATCTTTGGACAGTGGGAGGAAACCACAGTGTGAGGCAGCAGTGCTAACCACTGAGCCACCGTACCGCCAGTCAAGAAGCTAAATTGTCCACTTCCACATTTAAGTCCAATCTTCTTAAGCACTAAGGTTGGCAAAGGCACAGCATCTGGGTGGGGAACTTCAATGTCCAACACAAAGAGTGGCTCAATATAATCTTTACTGACCAGGCTGATTGGGTTTAAAAGATATAGCTGTTAGACTGCATCTTCAGCATGTGGTGAGGAAACTAACAACACTTGACCTCATCCTTACCAATCTACCTGGCACAGAAGTGGTTAGTCCTTGACAGAATCTGTAAGAGTGACCACCGGGCAATCCTTGTGGAGGTGAAGTCCCATCTTCATATTGAGGTTATCTTGATTGTGTTGTAAGATACTACCTTCTTAAGTTATTACCTTCTTAAGCCGAGAGTAACTCTGAGATATACATTAGTTATTGATTATAACATCTGCAGGGGAAGTCATCCAGTTGTCTGTGCAAGGAATGATGTCAAGTAGCCTGTTGTGATTTACTGCAGTAGAAGACCAATGATTATCAGCGCAAACACGCCAAGGTATTGACAACACATGTCAGAATGGTAGACTGAACACCACACCGTATTACCACATAATCTAATCATTTGAGCAAACAGAGGTGACAGAATTGCTCAGCAGTCTGGGAACACCAGGATATCTAACCATCTGCCATTACAGTAACACAATCCTGATGAATTCATGCCTCTTTAATGAGCGAGGCAAGCCAAGGAGCTCATTTTGTCTCTGATTGAACTAGTATCTTTTTCTTGGCTCTAGAAGTCAAACAGACTATTATTGAACTGGTCTCATTCCCTGGGCTGAGACCAGTTCCTCTTTAGTTCTAGGGAATAGTCGAAGCCAGTCTACAGGCTCCTAAATTCTGACATCGTATCCCTTGCCCATGAGTCACATGTGCAATAAAAGGAACACCAGTGTAATCGCCCAATCATTTACAACATGGGAGGAAAATCCAATCGCTGAGGTATTAGCCAGGATGGAGGAAGCAGCCAGTTACACTTAGCTCTCTGCCAACCAGGAAACCTGCTGTTCTTCAGCTAACAGGGCTGTGCTTTCAGGTAAGCCAGTTATTGGAGGCTGTTTTAGTGAGAACTGTACAGGGATCTGAGACTTTACCCTGGTCCTCATATTGAAAGGAAACCTTTCTGCTGTCATTTAGATGTTAAGTGTCATTTCCAGTCAGATCAATATCTCACTCCTTTTTCCTTCTTTCTGATAGGTTCAATCCCCATGCTGTGCTCTATTCTACCATTTGCAGAATCCTCTTGAGTCGGTGTAATCAAATTGAGGATATAATCTGCCTAAGTATTGTCCCTACTATGTGCCATCAATCACATATGTTGGTGATTATGTTTTGTTTCAATAAAATCACCTCTCCTTCTTCTAAACTCCATGAGTACATATCCAACTAATTCAACTTCTCCTCATAAGAAAACCCCTCCATTCGTAGTGAGAGTGATCGACCATGGGCCTTGGTACAATGTGAGTGCAGTGGGAAAGATAGCAGTTCAGTAGTTTTGGAAAGAAGTTGTTGGTTATTGTGAGAACTCATTTGGTTTGCTAACTTCCTTCAAAGGAAGGAAATCTGTGATCTTTACCTGGCATGGCCTACATTTGACACCAGATCATGGAAACGCGGAAAACTCTAACTAGCTCCTCAGTTGTGCAAAAACCTGTTACAAAACCTCAAGAAAGGAATGAAACTGGACAAGCTAACTGGCATCAAACAAGGATTCAGAAATGACAAAGTCATATAGTGCCCTGTCAATCCTGCAAAGTCCTCCTTACTAACATCTTTTGGCTAATGCCAGAATTGGGAGAGCTATCCCACAGAGTAGTCAAGCAACAGCCTGACGCAGTCATAATCATGGCATCATACCTTACAGACAACATCTTAGAAAACACCCAACGCTATCCCTGGGTATGTCTTGTCTGACCAGCGAGGCAGACTCAGCAGAGGTGGTGGCACATTGATACACAGTTAGGAGGGTGCTTCCCTGGTATCGTCAAGATTAATTCCAGACTCTATGAAATCTCATGACATCAGGTCAAGCATAAACAAGGAAATCTACTGAATAACACCTCCTCCCCACACCCTTCTTGGCTGATCAGACAGCACCGCTTGGAAGAAGCACTAAGATTGGCAAAGGCACAGAATCTGGATGGGGAACTTCAATGTCCAACACAAAGAGTGGCTCAATATAATCTTTACTGACCAGGCTGATTGGGTTTAAAAGATATAGCTGTTAGACTGCATCTTCAGCATGTGGTGAGGAAACTAACAACACTTGACCTCATCCTTACCAATCTACCTGGCACAGAAGTGGTTAGTCCTTGACAGAATCTGTAAGAGTGACCACCAGGCAATCCTTGTGGAGGTGAAGTCCCATCTTCATATTGAGGTTATCTTGATTGTGTTATAAGATACTACCACCTAGTAAACGGAACAGATTTCATGCAAACCTAGCAACTCAAACCTGGGCATCCATGACATGCAGTGGACCATCACCAGCAGCAGAACTGTTTTCAATGATAAAAACTGAAAGAACTGTGGATGCTGTGAATCAGGAGCAAAAACAAAGTTGCTGGAAAAGCTCAGCAGGTCTGGCAGCATCTGTGAAGGAAAAAACAGAGTTAACGTTTCAGGTTCTGAGGAAGGGTCACTGCACCCAAAATGTTAACTGCGATTTTTCCTTCACAAATGCTGCCAGATCTGCTGAGCTTTTCCAGCAACTTTGTTTTTGTTTTCAATGATCATCTGTGATCCCAAGGTCCGGCGTATCCCCAAGGCTACCATCAACAATAAACAGGGTCATCAACCCTTATACAGTGAAAAGTACAGGAGGGCATGCCAGGAGCAGCAGCAAACATTCCCAAAGATAAGATGTCAACCTGGTGAAGCCATTGCTGTTCCAAAGCGTCATGCCGGACTTAAAACGTCAATTCTGTTTCTCCACAGATGCTGCCAGACCTACTGACTGTTTTCAGAAATTTCAGCTTTTTTGAAACCTTTATGATTGTGGTTAAAGGACAAGACAGATTCCAGAATGCTACGTTCCTAATTAGCCTTAATTTTTATTATTACAAATTAGTTACAGTTGTGGTCAGTCACTGATCATATTTACATGAAAATGCCAATGTATTTGTAGGAGAATAATATACATTGGCTACACAAAATAAACAAAAGCAAATCTTTATATATGTCAACCTTGAAAGGCCTTACCAAAACAGCAAAAATGAAAGACTCCGGCATTTATCTCGGCATTATCTTTTACAGACACATAATCCAGTGAACTATCACTCCAATCTTTAAAATTTCTTACTCAACTGAGGAGATTTCAAGTGTTCCCATTTCATGTCATTTGCACATTCCCCAGATCTGATTATCACCTCTTCTGCCGCAGGCAGACAGGATAACTCACTAACTTTTCCTCACTGAACTTTGGTGAAAAGTTCAGACATTTTTTTCAGTTCTGTCCATATTAACGACTTAATATATGTCCATATAAAACAACTTAAGACTTGGCCTGAAGACTTCCCCAACTAAAATCTGCCCTTTTGCCAGAATAGCAAAACTCATTTCTCTTTTCTGTACGTGCTATAAGTTCCAACAAAGGGATAAAAAAGCAATTATCTCCCCAAGAAGCTTGCTCGTCATTTAACTTAAATCACAAGCTTACATGAAAAGAGCTGTTTTGAGCTCCCTGATCAAAAAATAACTTTCTGACCTTCGGAAAATACAGTCTCCTCTTCAGAACAAAAGATGAAAGTCCATTTTAACTCTAAATCAAACTCTCAAATGAACTAATATGTTATAAACATTCATCGCAAAATGTAGGACTATTTGTATGTCAAAGTGTTGAAGCAGTATGTAATAGAGAGAGATCTCCAACCAAAGGATCAGTCTCAGCTCTGCAGACCGAATATAACCAGTCATGGATGGTGCTACTGGACAATTAAACAGCTCAAGGATAGAGGAGCCCAGTACAACAGACAAAGCTGAAGCATCTGCAGCCATCTTCAGCCCGAAGTATTAAGGACATAATCCCTTCTCAGCCTGTTCCTGAGGTTCCCAGCATCACAGATTTTGGTCTTCAACCAATTTGATTTGCTCCTCATAATATGAAAGAGCTGCTATTGGCACTGGTTACTGAAAATCCCTGACAACATTTTGGCAAAAGAGGCAAAATGTACCCTCCAAAATTATTAACATTATTCCAGTACAGCTACAACACTGGCACCTACCGGACAATACGAAAATATCCCAGTTATGCCCTGTCTACAAAAAGCAGGACAAATCCAACACAGTCAGTGACCACTTTGTGAGACAATGACCGGTAAATAATGGAAGGTGCCATCAAGAGTGTTATTAAGTAGCACTTACAAAGGAATGACCTGCTCAGTGACACTCAGTTTGGTTTCCACTAGGGCCACTCAGTTCCTGACCTCATTACAGCCTTGGGTCCCTTAACATATTGAAGCCAGAGTGACATTGACTTGCCTTGAACCAAGTTAAGACCATTCATCCCCTCTCCTACTTCACCAAATCCCACACTACTACATTCAATTCCCTCCATCACTATAACCATTCCCTCAGCTTTTGTATATAAACAGGCTAGTAGTCAAACTTGAGCTGTCTGTAACCTTGATGACCATACGGAAGCTTCTTTCTGGATTATGTCTGAGTCACCCATGCGACTGACCATATCCCATTGCCCAGAGATAAAAGGTACTACAGATGCTGGAGAATCCGAGATAACAAACATGGGGCTGGATGAACACAGCAGGTCAAGCGGGTTTAGGCCCGAAACGTCAAGTTTTCCTGCTCCTATGATGCTGCTTGACCTGCTGTGTTCATCCAGCCCCATGCTTGATATCCCATTGCCCAGACAGATTTTGCAGAATATCCCTCACTGACCATAGCCCAGCTTCCAGGCTGATTGTGTGAGATGGGTCATTGATTAACTTGACTTCCATGGCTGATCATGGTCAATCCTTTAATCATAAATGGCACAGTCCAAAGACTGTAGAAGTATCGTCTGACTGATTGAGTTCATCCTTGGCTTCTCCATGCACCAACTCTGATGTTGACCCCACAATGCCCTTGAGCCTTTGACGTTGATATTTCACTGTTTCCTACAGCCAGCGCCTTGTTTCTGTGATACAGAGAGTTCCCATGTCTGTCAGAAGCCATCCGCTTGCCTTCTGCCTTGACAAAGTGTCACCTGTGAACCAACAGCCGCTGGCTGACACTGTGGAGCATAAACTGATGTGTTTCCAGTGATCATTTATAATCCACAATGGACTAGGGCCACATCCTATTTTAGTCCCCATGCACACACCTCCTGCATCTGTACAGGTTACCGCAAAACTGAAGACAAGGAGCATTGATAAGGTTTACCTGGAAGCAAACAGGGCCATGTGCTAACTGAGACTGGAAGCAGAAAACTGAAGTCGATAAATACACAGTCTATGCGGTCAAGTTCCTGAAGTATTGAGTATCTTGATTGAGCAGGAGTTAATGGGGGACGGGAAGTTCATTCTGACAAGTTGTGCAATCATTGAGATGCAAATGCATGCAGATAACCTTCTGACCAAGTAAGTATGAAAAAGACATCTCACCATTTGAAGGAGGGAGGACTTAATTGTAAAAGTGCATCTCAGTGGGAAGAATCTGATTTGGATTCTCGCCCGATTAAGTCATCCCACTTGCCATTATTCTCACGCCCTCAGGGAGTGGAAAGTCATATTTCTGAGTAGGTTTTATTGAGCACCTCGTAAAGATTCCAGGAGAATTAATCATCACAGAAGAATGCCTGTCTGTTCCATTAAGTGCAAGAGAAAATTTAATATGTATTTCTCTTCAGTCTTTCTTGGCTTTCAGAGTCCTCCTAACTATTTCAATATACATGAAGAGAATGGGAGTATTTCTCTGAATTACACATACAATTTAAGAGCCTGTTTCCATGAGAATAATGGGACAGGATTTGTGTCAACATTTAGGATCATATTCCACTACATTTTTAAGGTCAAGCAGGGTCCCAAAACTTTAGGTCCACTCTCTACCTGTTCTCACTCATAAATTATCTTTTATAGATATTGTTATTCTCACTCAGCATGTTTTCTGATGGTTAAATCAATAGGACTAACAGAATAATTACTATTCCATTGCAAGTAATGAAATGTTATCCATTCCTGAACAAGGCACAAAGTCAACTATTATTTCCCTAACCTGAAAATTGAAGAGAATACTGTAAACTTAGTACAAGCCTGATCCATCTTTAAAACACATCACAACCTGTGATCAAGAGTCATCTAGAGTCGACATGTTAGTGCTTGCTGTCTCTCCATTGATGCTGTCTGAACCGCTGTGATCTCCAGCATTTTTGTTTTCACAAACATTTACCTCCGATTCATAATGGTCACTGCCTCTAACACGCCATCCCCACTGCCTCTAACATGCCATCACCACTGCCTCTAGGATGCCATCACCACTGCCGCTAACACGCCATCACCACTGCCTTTAACCCACTATCACCATCACCACCTGTGCAGCCCCAACATTATCTTCAACACAACCACACTAGTCTCTGACACACCATCAACACCTACCACTTTGCTCAGCTGTGGGATACATCTGTGCTGCGTAGATTTTTCTCCCCTTCGAGCCAGTCAAACAGTTCTGTTAGTGCCACACTTACTGTATGACCCAGCACCAATATCTCTAATTCAATACCCAGGCTTCACCGCTGTAGAAACTGGGAATCACAGATGATGATATGGTTTAAGAATGATTGTTTTATCCAGGAAGGTGAGTACTGTGGTCATTACTGTTTCCAAACCACCATCAAAGTTTTAACAACTCGCTGAGTCATCAATAGTGATACCGTCTTTGCAGTTTAAAACTGCTGACGCTTACATTCCGTTACTGATGGTTCCTTTGTCATGAGATGAATTTTGTTTTCAAAAACCAGAAGGTTTGGATTAATTACTGGGCCATTTTAGAATAATTATTCACAAACTGGGGAAAACTATATGAACAGGATTTAGGGCAAACAATGGCAGATCTCAGTCTTACTCAAACTCCAGTCCGTACATAAAATGTCTAAGAACAGTTGCACATTGCAATTAATATTTAAAACAATAAGTTACCACTTCACAAAGACACAGGATTAATTTTTAACTTGGCAATAGCTGTGAACACCCTTCTATAAGCAACAAATAATGAATATTTTACACAAATAATAACAGTTAACAGTTTCCCAAGGGCATCAGGGATTAGAACTTAAAATAACTAAATAAAAATCTTCCTTAGTACTGGGGACAGAAACAGCAGACTACAAGATGTTCATATCATCTGTCTGTGGGTCTTACTAGACATATAGTAAATTATGCAGATTTTTAACAAAAACTTGGAGAAGGTATTTGACAAAACATGTAGGGCTTCTACTCAATATATTGATTCACAATACTCTGATCTACTCAGAACAAATGATTAGTTGTTAAAAAACATGAAGTGAGGATAAGGGATGTCAGCAAATGTTGGCATTAGGTGAATACCTGCCTTTTTCTTACCTCACCTCCAAATTGATGAAATTAGAAGCCATGAAATAATGCAAGAGAAAGAGAGAAAGAGAGGAAGTTAATCTTTACAATTTACTGCAATCAATCTATGGATCAGAATGGATTCTGACTGCTGTGTCTGGACTCCAGTCATAAGTTCCCAAATCTGGCAGCTCAGTTCTGCTGCAGAGGAAACAGGAGAAAGGATATTCTCATCTCCAAGTCAAACGCATTCTTTATCTGGACATCAAAACTGGAATTCTATCCTCAGTTTCACATACCCCTAACATCCACCAAGCTTGCTTTGTCATCTAACCATTACTATTTATTTAGCATCTTACTGTTTCTCCTGCTATTGTGCTGTTAGTGTTTTGCTACACTGTGGCCCTTGGCTCTTTAATTGGTTAGTCACTACTGAAAGTATTTTGTCTCTTCTCTTAATTGGTGTATTTCATTTAAAATTGGAAGAAATCAGCATGAACGCAAACTAGTGATCAGTACTGTTATATGTCATATCCCATGTAATATTCTCTGTTCCAGGTATTTGGATGGAAATCAGTTTGTGATGGTACCCAAGGAACTCACCACTTTCAAGCATTTATTACTTATGTAGGTACTTCTATTATTGCACTTCTTAGATACTGATATATGAAAGTGTTTAGCATCAGGAATAGGCCATTCAAGCCCTTGAGCTGTTAGGTGAGATCAAGGTTGACTTATATTGTAATTCCATTCACTTCCCTTGGTTCTATGCTGCTTTAAACGCTTGGTTGGCAAAGTCTATCTTGCTGCATGACAAAGTGCTTTCTAACTTTACTGCTGGATAGCCTGGCTCTTGCTGTTATCTTAAATTACCCACTAATAGCTAAAAAGTTCTTCCCATCTCCCATATCAATCCCTTCAAAATATTGCTGTCTAACTAATTGTAAAGTAGCATTTGATAGACGATGTGACCCACTAAAAAGAGTGTTATTTCAGAATCAAAGACTAGATTTTAATGTGGTGTAATCCAATTGTATTGTTGGAAAGTGGATTTGACTGTTGACTGTATGTTGTACATGTTCATTGCTGAGGACCTTAAAGACCATGGAATACAGACTGTAGCAGACAGTGCTGAGTATCCCGAAGGGCAAATTATGTGAAGTACAAGTTTTGAATCTGATGAATGCTTTGGTGGTTCTAGGCTGTTTGTATGTTGCCCCAGAATTCCTGTGTGTGTCCAGTGGTGGGGTATAGAGTGGTGGTAAGCTGGGCTGGTGCCCACAACAAGTGCCACCCTTTGCACTGTTGCTCATGAAGCAGGGTGGGGTGTGCCTGTATCATAACTGACCATGCATGCTGGATCATGAACAGGGCACCACAGGGAAGGGACCCCTTTCACCTGCCTATTAACCATCTTCACATGGAAGTCTGTACAGTGAGTGTCACAGTGCCATTTAAACAAGGAGGTGAAGCAGGCTGTAGTCATCCAAGGCAGCCCCAGTTGCAGAGCTCACTAGGTCACAGTCAGGAATGAGACTTTTGAGCGATGTTTTTCCCTTGGCAAACTAAGTTTTCAATAATACCTCATGTTAGCTATAAACAGACAGAGACAAGGAGTCCAGTCAGCCACATTTTGGTTCCGTCTAGGTCGTGAATCCTACTGAGCTATCAGAAGAACTCCCGGGATAAACTGGTTCTATGCAGCTTATATAATGTAAATCTGAAAAGTATAAATTTATGCGGCCAAGTGATTTTCAGCATCTGGTGTTGCTAGAGTGAAACTGGTGATCAGTGCTTGGAAATTAATACATCTCTTGCATGAGCTTAATCTCAAAGTTGCATTGAATAATAATGATATGGAAACAGACTGATGTGAGTCTGTGATTTGCCCAGTATGCAGTCAGGTCCCCCAAACAGAATAAGTATCAGGAATGTTCCAGGTCATCTGGAAGTTTTTGTTTAAAGTGGCACCAGTTATAATTTCATGAACAAACTTTAACTTAACTTCTGAATCTGCAAATTCCAATGGTTGTATAACACAATTTTATGAAGAATAAGGAGACACATGAGCATTGCCCGGGTATTATGTTTACATTCTGGGAATGCCCTCTAATTAATACAATGGATTGTAATAAAGAGTTATGTGTGGAATTTGTATTTGCACCTCAAGTTCCAAACCCCAGTTGGCCATGCTGCAATGCATAACATGCCTTAAATATTTTGTAGGACTTACTTTTTCACATCAGGCAGTGTCTGAAGCTACAGTGCATCAGGTGCTGACCATGCCGTTATAAGCTCCTTTTCCCATGTGTTTGTGTAATCGGTGTATGACCTTTCCTACCATTTGTTCTAATTATACTCATTGTGCCTTCCAGTGATTTAAGTAACAACAGAATCAGTACACTGTACAACCAGAGCTTCAGCAACATGACAGAGCTTCTGACCTTGTAAGTATAATATTTATTTGGCACTAAACCAGGATTCCCATGTTGATTGTAGAAATACTGATTAAACTGGCTATGTCAAACTCCATTGCAGGCATTCACAATAGAAGAGTACTTGACACCTTTGGCATTTTTATTTTGTCTGCTTCTATTTATAAACACTGATGCATTATCTAAGATGGCATTTTTAATTTCACAGAATTCTTAGTTATAACCGGCTGAGGTGTATTCCAGTTCGAACATTCGATGGGTTGAAATCCCTCCGTTTATTGTAAGTACAAGAATAAATGGTTGAGCATATATTCCTGGTTAGTTTAAATGATGAAACCCTACTTTCCACCAGCACCTACGTTAAGCCTAAGTGAAGATTTGAAGTTTTCTAGCCCCTCCCCTGAATCATTAACACTGTAAGTTCAGCCACCTTTTTATTTGGTCTGTACCATGCTAACATTGCCAGCTCCATATCCCATGCCATGACTGATTGCTGAGAAGACTCAAGTCAGAAATCTCCTTGGGGCTAATCCCACTTTGCTGTCTCAACTTTTTACAAACGCCTATATGATGTTTGCAAATCCAGTAAAACTATAGCAGCAAAGTAGTTAACAACTCTCATGAAATTTTACATAATAACAGCTACAACAAGTCACTACAATAAGGTCATTGACATCAGCACAGCAGAGCACCAATATATAAAGGCAGTTTCGTCTCTGTCTGGCTTTCAAGTGGAATTATGTATAAAATTTCACTGTAAGACCACCCGCATGAGGAGGCCGTAGCTGATCATAAGTGATAGGAGCTGGGGGCATACTTAGGCACAAGCAGACCTTGCTGCATGAAGTAATATTGTGTGCAGCATAAAATCAATGTTCCACCTGATCCAGAGGATTTCCTGCCTGCCTGGTCAGTTTACACCAATTAATATGTGTACAGAGTTTTAGGAGAAACTGGGAAAGCCATGAGCAAAGAAGATCAGCACGTTGAATTTGAAATAAAGCCAGGACTTGCAGAAATTCTCAACAGCTCTGGCAGCCTCTGAGAAAAAGAAACAAAGTTAATGAATCGGAATTTTGTGCCTCTGAAAGGGGCTGACCTGGAGTGGGGGGGTAGACTGCTTAAATAGACAGGATGTTGGCATTACTGGAATTAAGTTACCCTCACCTCCTTCAAACTGGGGGAAAAAACATTCTCCTTACACCCCTGGTCCCTCTGATCTTAGTAGTCCTTCAGGAAGTACCCATATCCCCTGTGTGGCAATCCCAAGTGGGAAAGATACAGGTCTTCTGATTGGGTACAGTTCTCAGTGGGCAAAACTTCCACCTTCAGGTGCTCAATTTCAGAAGAGACTAGTATCCTGTATGCTGCCTGATTGGAAGAAGATACAGTGGGCCATTCTCTGAAATGTCAGCACAGGAGTCTGGCCACCTCACAAGCATGTGAGGGAGACACTTGAAGAAAATGGAGGATTCCTATGCATTGACTTGGTTTCTCTCTCCACAGCTACTGCCGTCACCTACAATACTTGCCTTTGGATTAATGGTTTTGAAAATTGGATTTGGTGTCTGTGGATTTGATAATGTCAAAGCTCATGGCTAAAATCTGAGAAAATTCTGTTTACTTTTTATTTGTACTCATGCAGATGTGGTTAAAAATGAGTGACATGAAATGTTGTACTTTTCAGCATTTGGGATTGAATTGACAATGAGAAATGCTGCTATATGTTAAAGCACTTTTCCAGTGCTTTTTCTTTCATTTACAACATGAAAACGATGTGCAGGCCCCCTGAATTTATACTCCCTTTCCCCAATGTCTGAGTCGCAGTTATGCAAAATGTGGGACAGTGGTGCAATTTTGACCTAATATGTACTTTGGAAACTGTTGAGATACAGCACTTTGCTGGTCTTGCATATCTTTACTTAATGTGTAATATTGGACAAGTTGTAAAACCTAGGTTATATTTAGTGGTATGAGATTTTCGCACGGCAAGATGGGTTTAAATAAACCGAATGATTCTGTGAACAGTATGAAGTAGAAGTTAGTCGTGTACACATGGGAACCATTATATAAGGTGTGGTATCCCTCACTCCAAACTAAACAAACACCGGTGTCAAATATGAGACATGGGAACCATTATGTAAGGTGTGGTCTCCCACACTCCAAACAAAACAAACACCAGTATTAAATATGGGTTGGCACTCTAACCTGTAAATCAAGCTAAGGTGGAAACATGTACAATTGTTGTTTGTAAAGCAGAATGGAATTCATTCAGGGCTCTGGTAGATTGTCTTCATTGTTTATTATAAACTATTTTCCAGGTCTTTGCATGGAAATGACATCTCATCTATTCCTGAAGGAGCTTTTAATGACCTTTCATCACTGTCACATTTGTAAGTCAAAACATAAATAAGATCCAGTTATAAATCGAATTATTCTTGGATAAGAGGAACACATTTTTCTTTTCTGTTCTGAGGCTGAAGCAGATAGAACATCCTTCTGTTTCAAGTATAATGTCTCCCACTGGGTTGAATCCCTTACTACACAAAAATGGTGAAACTCTAAGCAGGGAACTGTGGTATTTTCATCGGTGACGATTACTTGTACCTTGTGGTATTTGCCAACCAGAATGTGGTACTGGGTAAGGGTCATTTGATGTAGTTCACTGCCACCAATCCTCCTTTGTCTTGAGCCTATGTAATGATTAATGGTAGAAGAAACACCACTGTAGCGCACTGCATGTAGATAAGAGACACCATTCTGAGACAACAAAAACATAACAGCAATAAGTGCAACTACATTTGGTCAGGCAGTGTTACCCGCAGCTCAGGATCTAGTACGGGATACATCTGATCCCTCAGAAAGCTGGAACTCCACTCCATTGGGTGGACCCAATATAACATGAACATTAACCGCTTCAGAACCATTGCCTTAAGCAGTAGGAACAAGCTGATAGATGAGTGTTTTTCCTCAGGAAGAAAGAAATGGTTCTGACAGCTTTATAAGTTAATATGTTATTGCTTTTGGCACAGAAGGTTGTAATGTTAAGATCTATATTCCTGAACCAAGATACTGAAATAACATTTTGCTGTAAGTTAATTTTAATTATTTTTTATTTGTTTGTGGGATATGGACGCTGCTGGCCGACTAGCCCAGTATTTATTGCCTATGTCTAAATGCCCTGCAGAAAGTGACAGTGAGCTGCCTTTGTGAAATATTTTTTGGGTATAGGAACACTGTACTGTTTGGAAGGGATTTTGATACAGTAACCACGAAGGAACAGCAATATGACTCAAGTCAGGATGGTGAAGTGGCTTGGAGGGGAACTCGCAGGTGGTGGTGTT
Organism: Ginglymostoma cirratum; assembly: GCA_024137785.1. Classification (NCBI taxonomy): domain Eukaryota; kingdom Metazoa; phylum Chordata; class Chondrichthyes; order Orectolobiformes; family Ginglymostomatidae; genus Ginglymostoma; species Ginglymostoma cirratum. The sequence continues at coordinate 13,576,632 of JAHRHZ010000050.1, forward strand.
TCCATGTATCTGCTGCCCTTGTCCATCGAGGTAGTAGAGGTCACATGTTTGAAAGGTGTTGCTGAAGGAGCCTTGGTGAGTGACTGTGCATCTTGCAGAGTCATTGAGATGTACACCACAGAAACAGACCCCTTGGTCCATCTCATCCATGCCGACCAAATATCCTAAATTAATCCAGTCACATTTGCTAGTATTTGCCCTTATCCCTTTAAGTCCTTCCTATTCATATGGCTGTCCAGATGCCTTTTGACTGTTATAATTGTACTGTACCAGTACCCACCACTTCCACTGGCAGCTCATTCCATGTACACACCAGCCTCTGTATGGAAAAGTTGCCCCTTAGATCTCTTTTAAATCTTTCCCCTCTCACCTTAAACCAATGCCCCCTAGTTTTGGACTCCTCTACGCCTGGGAAAAAGACCTTGGCTATTCACCCTAACCATGCCCCTCATGACTTTATAAACCTCTGTAAGGACACCCCTCAGCCTCTAGCTGTCCAGAGCCCCAGCCTATCCTGCCTCTGCCTACAGCTCAAACCCTCCAGTCCCAGCAACATCTTCGTAAATGTTTTCTGAGCCCTTTCAGTTTCACAACATCTCTCCAAAGCAGGGAGACCAGAATTGAGTGTAATTTTCCAAAAGTGGCTGAACCAATGTCCTGTGCAGCTGCAACATGACCTTCCAACGCCTGTACTCAACAATTTCATTTTGTGCTGTTGGTGGTGTGAACGTTGAACGTGGTTGTGGTGTCAATCAAGCAGGTAGCTTGGTCCTGAATGGTGGCTTGTTTCTTCAGTGTTCTTGGAGCTGCACTAACCAGCAATTGGAGAGTAATCCATCACACTCCTGAGTTGCATCATGTAGACGATGGACCCAGTTTCTGGAGTTAGGAAGCGGATGGGGCTGTTTGTTATTTCTTCATTGAGAATAAAATAAAAGTGAACTTGGTCTTTAATGATAGCATTAAACCGGTGATAATGAATCCAGCAGCCTGTTCTGTATCCAGCTCAATTTTTAGTACATTAATTTCATTCTTAACAGGGTAAAATTGAGAGGTAGAATGCAGGGAAACAGTCTCTGGATGAGGGACTGATCATTTAAGACTGAGATGTCTAGATATTTCTTCACTCGAAAGATTGACTGTTCGGAATACTGTGCCGCAGATCTCTGAATTTTCCCTGATTGAATGTGTTAAAGCCTGAGATAGACAGATATTCAGAGGATGTGGAGAGTGTGTGAGGAAGTTAAGGCAGAAGATCAGTCATGATTGTATTGAATGGCAGAGTGGGCTGGATGGGTTATATGATCTTCTCCTGCTGCTCCTATTTCTTAAGTTCTTATGTTCTCCAAGAATAATGGCTGTGTTTGCTACCAATGTAACTGCAGACGTGCACTCACTGCACAAGTAGTTTCTGTGCCTGTGAAATCCCTGCCTACCACCAAGATCTTTGCAATTACAACTTGAAAGAGAATACCACAACTGGTCACTCAGAAAAAATTGCCCTGCCAAAGATATTGAGGCAAACTATCCACCCATGTTATCCACTCTTTAAAATATGTGGATCGCTTCGTGAACTTATAATGTGTAAGTCCAAGCAGGTTTATTATGCAACAAGTTAGTATAGGTAAACATTATTAAAAGGCAAGTTTGAGATTAATACCAGGTGCTACTTCTGCACAATATGAATAATTAATTCCAGAGATCATAGCGTTGGAAATCTTTCATCATTATTTGGATGCAATGAGGAGGCCACTGTTTGTTTGGAAGGATGAGTTTGATGGACAAATAGCCCCATTTTTTTCTTCACTTTGGAATTTTTTACATCAATGGCCGGATTTCCCATCAGCTGTAAAGCAATAGCATTTGTCTCTGACCTTATTCTTACAGTCAGCAAGCTAAGACGTTAAGAAGCACTGAACGCTGAGGAAGTTATAATAATAGTGATATTTAATATTCACCAAAGGTAAAATTACCGTCTTGGGGCAGTAGAACTGTTCAGCAGTAATCTTAAGCTTAATACACCATTTATAAACCCAGTTACATCACATTCAAAAAGATGCAACTTCTTCAGAGGTATTTACTGTAAGTCTGAGTGTAACAGGGCATGTCCTTGCCAGTTCACTGATTTCTAATTGATTACATTCTGAGGGACATCAACAGCTCACTCTCTAGAGAAACAACAAGACAGTATATTTTAGATTTTCAGTGTGAACTCTGCATGAGTAGGACTTCAGTATGTGCTGTCAGTCTCAGAAGAAAATTTATGGTAAATGCTGGCAATTTCACTGACATTACAGTCACAAACTCTGGATCAATGTTCTGGTGTATGGAAAAGTAATTCAGCAGCTTCCTTTTCTTTGCAGGGCCCTTGGTGCAAACCCTTTATATTGTGACTGCAACATGCAGTGGTTATCTGATTGGGTAAAGTCGGGCTACAAAGAGCCAGGCATAGCACGCTGTGCTGGACCTGGTGACATGACAGATAAACTCCTGCTCACCACTCCTTCTAAGAAATTTGAATGTCAAGGTAATGCCACCAGTTTGACTCTGGGATTTGGTGCACATCAAAAATCTCTTTGTGTAGGAGTGAAGAAGGATTAAATCAGATCTCGAAACCATGGCTTATCCATGAGATTGACTTCCTGTACGGATTGACTAATACCTATTTAGCTGTGGTTGAGTGGTTTTATTTATAATAAGGATTTACACTTGCCAATGAAGCTTTTATGTAACTTTTAATTGACCTTTGACTTTCTTTGGTTGCATGCAATCTAACATTTTTTAATTTTTTACTTGTGACCTTTGATATCCTGTGCCCTGCCAAAAGAGATTCCAGGGCCTTGCGGTTTTCTGGTGCAAGGTAAGACTGTTGACCCCCCTCTGGAAATAATGGATGATGTTGCACACAGACCTTCTGTTTCTCCTTAAATGTGCTCCCAAGAAATTACCTAATCCCCCAGATGGACTTGTTTTCTTTAGATAACCGATATCCATTTAATGTGGATATACAGTTTATGCATTGTCGGTCTCACTTTTGTTCTTAAATATTTAGTGCATGAGTTGAAACCTAAATTGAAAAATAAGTGTGGGCTAAATGTTTGTCTTCTTTGAATGTTGACTTGTCTTTATTGTGAATTTTAAAAGTGTATTGTTGATAATAATATCACATCAAATATAAAATGCTGTTGCAACCAAAAGTTTTACAGTAGTATGGTGTTATCTCTTTGTCAATGCTGTTTATGTTCATATGCTCCCTTGACATTTAAGCAAAAATGTTTTCTACACAAAACCTGCGTGATATATAAGAAAATTTTTGTTAAAAGTGAGGTTCATTTTCATTTAGTTAGTTTAGGACTGGAATCCCGATCTTCAGTACCATACTGATAACTGAATTGAAGTCTATGTTTCACTCATTTAATTGCAGTCATTTATTTCTGCCTAATATTATTCATAAGACATTCAGGGATTTCAGATCATTAGGGGTCATGAACATTACGATTATTTTTCGTTATTCTGCAATAAGCTTTTTGGCAAAGGCACTGTGAGCTGGACAAATGATAAGGAGAAGTGGTCAAACAGAAAATATAAAAACCTTCGGACTTCTACAAAGGAAAAATTCTCACTTTTTTGTATTTACCATCCAGGTAAGACCTGCTTAACCAACATGAGTTACATTTTATTTTTCAAGGTCCCATTGACATCAACATTCTAGCCAAGTGTAACCCTTGTCTTTCCAATCCATGTAAAAATGATGGCACCTGCAACAATGACCCAGTAGATTTTTATCGGTGCACCTGCCCATATGGATTCAAGGTAAGTTCATGTCTTACGCAGAACAATGACAATTGCAGCATTCATAACTATATTTCTCAACCAATTATCAAAAGTGGGTTATTGTCACTGTGAGTGATTTAACGTGAAAACACACAATGCTACATATACAACATTCAGGCTCAGAATGCTACTCATCATCTTGTGTGCAATGTTTAAAATACTGGATGACGATTAATGAATGTCTATACTTCTGAAACATCACTCATGTGCATTCATGTCTTAGGCCAAGCAGTGACTTCTTTTTCATGCCTTTCAGTGAGGAAAGGAAATCATTTCGTCCATCAAGTCCACTTTTCTGAAAATACCGCAGACCATTTGATCTGTTGTAATATCACATCTCTAATCTACTTAACCTTTTAAAAATTTCAAGAAGAAAAATTTTTGATATTTTTCCCTGAAGATAGTTGAGCAAAAAAATTCCAAATATGGGATCAAAATTTTATTACTCAGCTCTGATTCTACAAATTATATTCTCTTGGCCACCAGTTATGAGACAATAATATTCCATAGAGTATTGAACCTTTAATAACCTTCTTTGTTCAATATTTATCCAGCTGTTTCTACTTGAAGCTCATGCAACATCTATGACTCAATAGGGGCAAATAATTCTTTGTGATCAAACATCTTATCACAGGCATGTTAATTTTAGACTTGCCATTAGTCCTGGGAATACATGATTTAAGTACCTATATTTACATTAATCATGCCTTTTAAAATGTTAAAGACAAGGATTGGTTTCTTCTTTTCTCCAATGGAAATTTGTTTTAACGGATGGAACACCACACACTGCTAACCCACATTTCCCAATGGGCAAGAGGTATTGCGAGAGGCTGAGCATTGAGTGATTTTGTAACAAAGTAAGGATATTATTTTGGGTGAAAAGTTTATATTGTTGAAATGGGATGAGTAAAGTACATTGCAAAGAAACAAAAACAGAAATTGCTGGATCGGAGATAGCAAGGACTGCAGATGCTGGAGTCAGAGATACCACAGTGTGGAGCTGAGGAAGGGTCTCGACTCGAAACGTCAACTTTCCTGCTCTTCTGATGCCACCAGGCCTGCTGTGTGCCTCCAGCTCCATACTGTGGTGTCTCAGAAATTGCTGGAAAAGCTCAGCAGGTTTGGCAGCATCTTTGGAGAGAAATCAGACTTAACATTGAGGGTCAAGTGACCCTTCCCTATTCTGTTAACTCTGATTTATCTCCATAGATGCTGCCAGACCTGTTGAGCTTTTCCAGAAATTTCTGATTTACAGCATCTGCAGTTTCTTTCAGTTTTTACTGGAAAGACAAGTAAAGGCAACAGCGTCATGATTTACAAGAAAATAAGCTATAGAAAATAAACCTTCTCCCAGACAAACTTTGGTGGCAGACTACTGCAAAACAGCAAACATCCAGTCTCACCAAAGGCTTGAGTTTATGTTCTGCTGTCAGTGGGTTTGAAGGTGAAAGGAGGTTGTAAAATCCAGGAGGCAATCTGCCTGCTGTCTACCTGCCTTCGGCAGAGCTGTCTGAAATTTTACAGGAGAGGTATTGTGTATCCTACCCACCTACCCGGTGAATTCTTTAATGAATTAATCAAATAATTACTTTGTAAGACATTTAATATGCTGTTGTCAGTGATTGTTGTGGGGTGGGGGAGGGGTGTGTTTGGGGGGCCGTTGATCAGTGGTTTGGAAGGATGTACAGTAAACTTTTTTATTAACTGGTACCTATGGGACCAGGAGTGTACCAGTTGATCAAATATTCTGGTTGATCAAGTGGTCCACACAATCAATATAAAAACACACACTAAGTAATAGAAACATAACGCAGGAGGTTTACACATCACTATTATACTTTATTTACAGCATAAATCATTTAAATAAAAATGGAACTTTGCTTTAAATAAAGCTTACTGACAGAAAATCTTCTCAGTCTACCCCTGAACTGACTATTCAGAGGTCATGATAATGCAACAAATTTCGGTATCTCAGGTTTTTTTTTGCCGCTTTACCAAGGGTGCCAGTTCACAAAGTGCCGGTTAAAACAAAGTTTGCTGTAGTTGTGCAGAAAACACATCTGTTTCCCTCCTTGCTGCTGTTATCCACCAAAGTGGGGGACCTTACTTTGGGGCCCATCTAGGCCCACTGAAGGGAAATCTCAACCAGGTTTGCCCCATGACCTTGTGAACCCGGACCGCACCCCCATGAAACAGCATGTCCACTTTAAAAGACTCCATTTGCAGCTTCTTGCCTTGAGCAAGTGTCATCCAACTTCCAAGGGGCTGCCACATTCGGCAGGGATTCTCAGTGTGGTGGGATTGCTTATTGCCTCAGCGGTGACCACCACTGCGGGGACTGTGGGCGTCATTGAATGCAGATAATTCACACCCTCCACCACCGCCACCCCATCCCTCTCCACCATTTCTGTAATTTTCTTCGTATTTTGTAAAGGTTCAAAGTTCCTTTCGCATCTTTCAAAGCAATTGATGGTTGGAAGCCGAGACAGGGCATGCATTCGCTAAATCTGAAGGCCTTGTTGGAGGGAGCTGGCAATTTGTTTTAATACACTTCCTAAGGTATTTATCAGCCTTGTGTTAAAGTCCAACCCATTCAGAAAATTATAATGAGACATTCAAAGGAAAGAAAACTTCAGGGAAATGATTGCGACAAACAACCGATACAATCATTTAAGAGCATAAGGTATAGTAGCAGAATTAGGCCATTCAGCCAATCGGGTCTCCTCCATATTTTGATCATGGCTGATACATTTCTCAACACTATTCTCCTGCCTTCTCCCCTTAACCATTGATCCCTCATTCTATTAAGAACCTATCTATCTCTGTCTTAAATACTCTCAATGACATGGCCCTCTGCAGCAATGAGTTTCATAGATTCACCATACTCTGGCTGAAGAAATTTTTTCTCTTCTCAGTTCTAAAGGGTCACTCCTTCACTCTGAGGTCATGACCTCAGGTCTTAGTCTCTCCTACTAATGGAAATGTCTTCTCCACGTCCATTCTATGCAGGCCTCTCAGTATTCTGTAAATTTCAATCAGCTTCTCCTCATCCTTCTAAACTACATAGAGTACAGACCCAGAGTCCTCAACCACTCCTCACATGATTAGCCCTTCATCCCCAGGATCATTCTGGGAAATCTCCTCTAGATCCTGTCCAACACAAGCCTTTCTTTCCTTTGATTTGGAGCCCAGAAATGTTAACAGAATTCCAAATGTAGTCTGACCAGAGCCTCATACAGTTTCAGCAGTACATCTCTGCTCATGTGTTCTATCCCCCTTAAAATGAATGGTAACATTGCATTTGCCTTCCTAACTGCCAACTGAACCTGCATGTTAACTTAAAGAGAATCCTGAACTAGGGCTCCCAAGTCCCTTTGTGTGTCAGATTTCAAAAGCCATTCCAATTGAAAAAATAGTCTATACTGCTATCCTTCCTACCAAAGTGCATATTCTTTCACTTGCACACATCGTATTCCACCCGTCACTTCTTTGCCCACTCTCCCAGCCCGTCCAAGTCCTTCTGCAGCCTCACCACTTCCTCAACACTATCTGTCCCTCCATCTCTTTTTGTGTCGTCTGCAAACTTCGCAACAATGCTATCGGAGAGAGTAGGAACTGCAGATGCTGGAGAATCCGAGATAACAAGGTGTAGAGCTGGATGAACACAGCAGGCCAAGCAGCATCATAGGAGCAGGAAAGCTTGACATTTTGGGCCTAGACCCTTCATCGGAAATGGGGGAGGGGAAGAGGGTTCTGAAATAAATAGGGAGAGAGGGGGAGGCGGATAGAAGATGGATAGAGGAGAAGATAGGTGGAGAGGAGACAGACAAGTCAAAGAGGCGGGGATGGAGCCAGTACAGGTGAGTGTAGGTGGGGAGGTAGGGAGGAGATAGGTCAGTTCAGGGAGGACGGACAGGTCAAGGGGAGGGGATGAGGTTAATAGGTGGGAAATGGGGGTGGGGCTTGAGGTGGGAGGAGGGGATAGGTGAGAGGAAGAATAGATTAGGGAGGCGGGGACGAGCTGGGCTGGTTTTGGGCTGCGGTAGAGGTAGGGGAGATTTTGAAACTTGTGAAATCCACATTGACACCGTTGGGCTGCAGGGTTCCCAACACCTTCCACCCCAACCTTAAGTTCCCCTGGACCATCTCTAACACCTCTCTCACCTTCCTGGACCTCTCTGTCTCCACCTCGGGCAACCACCGAGAAACGATATCCATTTCAAGCCCACCGACTCCCACAGCTACCTAGAATACACGTCCTCCCACCCACCTTCCTGCAAAAATGTCATCCCCAATTCCTAATTCCTTCTCCTCTGCCGCATCTGCTCCCTGGATGAGGCATTCCACTCCTGTACATCCTAGATTTCCTCGTTCTTCAAGGACCGCAACATCCCCCCCGCTGTGGTCGAGAACGCCCTCAACCGTGTCTCCCGCATTTCCCGCAACTCATCCCTCACACCCCCTCCCCACAATAACAAACCCCCTCGTCCTAACATACCACCCCACCAACCTCCGGATCCAACGCATCATCCGCCGACACTTCCGCCATCTGCAATCCGACCCCACCACAAAAGACATTTTTCCCTACCCACCCTTGCCTGCTTTCTGGAGGGACCACTCTGTCCATGACTCCCTTGTCCGCTCCACAATCCCCTCCAGCCCCACCACACCCGGCACTTTTCCCTGCAACCCTAGGAAGGGCTACACCTGCCCCCACACCTCCTCCCTCACCCCCATCCCAAGTCTCAAGAAGACTTTCCACATCAAGCAGATGTTCACCTGCACATCTGCTAATGTGATATACTGCATCCGCTGTACCCGTTGTGGCCTCCTCTACATCGGGGAAACCAAGCGGAGGCTTGAGGACCGCTTTGCAGAACACCTGCGCTCAGTTCGCAATAAACAACTGCACCTCCCAGTCGCGAACCATTTCAACTCCCCCTCCCATTCCTCAGACGACATGTCCATCCTGGGCCTCCTGCAGTGCCACAACGATGCCACCCAAAGGCTGCAGGAACAGCAACTCATATTCAGCTTGGGAACCCTGTAGCCCAACGGTATCAATGTGGATTTCACAAGCTTCAAAATCTCCCCTACCTCTACCGCATCCCAAAACCAGCCCAGCTCGTCCCTGCCTTCCTAACCTATTCTTCCTCTCACCTATCCCCTCCTCCCACCTCAAGCCACACCCCCATTTTCCACCTATTAACCTCATCCCATCCCCTTGACCTGTCCGTCCTCCCGGAACTGACCTATCTCCTCCCTCCCTCCCCACCTACACTCACCCTTACTGGCTCCATCCCCGCCTCTTTGACTTGTCTGTCTCCTCTCCACCTATCTTCTCCTCTATCCATCTTCTATCCGCCTCCCCCTCTCTCCCTATTTATTTCAGAACCCTCTTCCCCTCCCCCATTTCTGATGAAGGGTCTAGGCCCGAAATGTCAAGCTTTCCTGCTCCTATGATGCTGCTTGGCCTGCTGTGTTCATCCAGCTCTACACCTTGTTATTTCGCAACAGTGCTGTCAGTTTCTTCGTCCACGTCATTAATGGATAATGTCAATAGTTGTTAGCCCATCACAGAACCCTGCAGACCTACATGAGCCACTGGCTGCAATCTGACAGATCCCTTTATCCTTACTCTTTGCCTTCTGCCAGTATCTTGTCCCTAACATCGAAGGCTCTTATCTTATTTAGCAGCCTCCTGTGCAGCACTTTGTCAAAGGTCTTCTGGAAATTCAAGTAGATCACATCTGCTGGCTCTCCTTTGTCTAACTTATTCATTAGTTCCTCAAAGAATTCTAACAGATTTGTCAGGGATGACCTCCTGTTGATGAAGCCATGCTGACTTTGCACTATTTGACCATGCACTTCCATGTGCTGTGCAATCTCACCCTTAATAATGGACTCTAAATTCTGACCGATGACCGAGGTCAGGCTAACCAGCCTATAGTTTCCTGTCTTCTGCCTCCCTCCCTTCTTAAACAGGAGTTTTCCTTTTCCTTTGTGAAGGCCACTACACTCACCTCTGCCCCCTGACTCTGGAAGTTCTGGTATGTTATTGGTGTCTTCCACCATGAAGACTGATGCAAAGTATTGAATCAGTTCCTCCTGCATTTCTTTGTTCCCCATTGCTCCTTCTCCAGCCTCATTTTCCAGTCCAGTGTCCACTCTTGCCTCTCTCTTATTTATATATATATATATGTATATATATATAATATATACTCTTTTAACACTGGCTAGCTGGTTTTTAAATAATTCCCAATCCTCTGGCTTCCCACTAACCTTCACCACATTGTATGCTTTTTCCTTTACTTTTATACTGTCCCTGACTTCTCTTGTCAGCCACGGTTGCTTTGTACTCCCCTTAGTATGTTTCTTCTTCCTTGAGTTGGATCTCTGCCAGACCCCCACTTCCAATTAACTCTGGCAGCTCCTTCCTTATTTCTTTGTAATTACCTTTGTTCCATTGTAATGCCATTACATCTGATTCCAGCTTTCCCCTCTCAAACTGCAGGGTGAATGTTATCGTATTATGGTCACTGCTCCCCAGGGGTTCCTTCACTCTAATTACCCAAATCAAATCTGCCTCAGTTCACATCACCAAATCCAGAATTGCCTGTTTCCTTGTAGGCTGTACCGCAAGCTGCTCCGAAAATCCATCTTGTAGACATTCCACAAATTCATTTTCTTGAGATCCACTACTAACCTGATTTTCCCAGTCTACCTGCATGTTGACGTCCCCCATGATTATTTTCACAGTGCCTTTCTTATATGCCCTTTCTATCTCCAGATTTATTTTCTGCCCCACATCCTGACAACTGCTAGGACGCCTGTACACAACTCCCAGGAGGGCCTTTTTCCCTTTGTGGATCCTCAACTATACCCACACACACTTCCGACTCTTTATCACTTCTTGCTGTCAATTTAATTTTATTCCTTACTGACAAGGCAAGGCTGGTCTCTCTGCCCATCTGCCTGTCCTTTTGAAATATTTTGATATTTTGTTACCAACCGTCATCGCCTTGCAGCCACATCTCTGTGATACTCACTACATTGTACCTGTCAATTTCAATCTGTGCTACAAGCAAGTTTACCTTGTTGCGAAATAACAAGGTGTGGAGCTGGATGAACACAGCAGGCCAAGCAGCACCATAGGAGCAGGGAAGCTTGACGTTTCGGGCCTAGACCCTTCATCAG
>JAHRHZ010000050.1:13593531-13618561 GCA_024137785.1 Ginglymostoma cirratum
GCTGTGTTCATCCAGCTCTACACCTTGTTATCTCAGATTCTCCAGCATCGGCATTCCTACTATCTCATTGGCTACTTTTTTTCCTCTCCCTCACATTTTTGCTCCCCTTATCTTTTCTTTCCCAAAGGCACTGACTCATGCTGGAATATGGTTCCACAAGCTGTGGCAACCCTCCAATAATTCAGCTATTGGATATTCTTCATGTGAGGCCAGTTGTAACACCTTTGCCCATCATCACTCCAGTTGGGAACAGTCAGTTTAACCTAGACCAGAGAATTAACTTTGAAAATTCCTAGACTATGTAACACCCTTAAAATACGCAATGGAACATTTGTGTATGCCAGAAAATTATGTGTTTGTTTGTCAAAGGACACAAATGCAGTAAAGCTTACATCTAAAATTATTGTTTGCAATGCTAAAACGTGAATGCAAAATCTTAATTTTTGAATAATAGATAGTGCACAGATGCATACATTGCAAGTGGCAATTTCTAAATTTTAACGTGAGAACTGTTGAGTTATTTGACAGATGATTAAACTTGAAGGTAGTAATTTCTTTTTGTGTGGTATTTTCTTTTCAATATACTTTATAATCTCTTGTAAGCTATGTCCTAGTTCCTCCTTCCATCCATATACTGCCTGCTCCGTGGATTGAAAAGGAACTTTTTAAAATTGCCTTCTTCTAACAAGCAGTAGTTTGAGAAAGAAATGTTGGAGTTTAGACCATTGGTATACAGCTACAATGTAAGATTATTTTTAACATAACTTTATAGAGCTAGAGCCATTTGGAGATCAAGAGACAGATGTCTGGATGGCATCTACCACTGAAGATGCACGGTATGAAATAATCCGATAAGCTAAAGGATGGTGCCAGCAAACTACTTTGAGGTAGTTGTGCTACATACAATAAGCACAACCAAAAACAGAGCAACAAAGGCTTTGGTGTCAAAATGCTTTGTTCTGCTGTGCATTCTGTTTGGAATGCTGTGATCCAGTTTCTGACCAGAAACCTATCGCAGATTTATGGTAAATGAGAGGGAGTAGGGCTGAAGGCGTGCTGATATAAAATGTTGCCTGCTTTATTTCACAGAATAGCATCGTCAAAGGTGTGTTTAGTGATGGAAATGTTCAGATTTGCTTGGGCTCAGGTGTTTTAAGTCAGGATTTCAGTTTTCACTTCTAAACTGGAATATTAAAAATGTTGTATTGCTTAAAATGCACCAAACAGTAAATTGGAAGTGAGAAGTGTTGTGATATATTGTTAAAACAGCCTTTTCTACATTCGCAATTATGTTGGTTTCAGATTTGTCTTAAATATTCGTTCATGCGAATTGTAGCTACTGCAGTTACTGTACATCTCTGATGCAAATGCAATAGAAATCAAAGTTTTCATACTGATGCTTTCTTAAAAGGCAGTACCTAGCAGTGGATCCTCCTGAGATTGGTCCCAGTCTCTGGCTCAAAATTTCAAGATTATCTTGGGGCATTTCTTCCAAAGGCCGAGAAGAAATAGAAATAGGCCTTAACACCAAAACAAATGTTGAGTTCTGTCCTTCTCCATAGCTTTTGCTGAATCTTGTTGTGGCAAAATCTGTTGCCAGCCTAAATAAATACATTTAATATAGAGGGGATCAAGAAGGAAAACTTCAAGCTGGCAATTTCCTTGTGTGTGACTTGACTGTGTAGCCCTGTAAACCAAAGAAGAGGCAGCAGAGCACACAGAAGACAAATATATATGATTCCTGGGATCATAGCCAGGGCCCCCAAAGATTAAGAGATTCTCTGCAATGTTTATTGAATTCTTATGAAAATGGCTAATACTGGGACATTATCTGGGGACACAAGAGTTCACACCCTTCAAAGCTGGCATCTCACACTTAAATATACCACCAATGCCAAGATTATGGGAAAGGCAGTGACTGCTGACATCCACAACTGTGCCTGTTTCAGTAGCCATGGCCAATGTAAACAAGGTAACCTTCCCCTGACCCCACACACTTTGTAGTAGTTGGTGTCAAAGGTCACTAGTAGCATATTGCAATAATTATGATGGCATAATAGCCTTGTGAACTTTCGGGAAACATCAATTTGGCAGCTTCTGCATAATGTGGCTGGAGGACCATAGAAGGCATGATCACTTCAGATGAAGCAAAATGTATTTGACTGTTCAGTATCCTATTTTCCACCTGCATAATGTGCCACCCCAGTCAAGGAACTGATCATGCGACAGGCAGCTCTTTTTCAATCTTCCTGATCGCCTGTTGCTGGCATTTTCAGGACATTGTGAGCAACCTAATTGGAACATCAGAAACTGATACAGTTGAGCTAACCTCATGTCATCCAGTGATGCAGCTCATTTACAGCACCCAGAAACATAAAGACCAGTGGCATTTCACAGTGTATGGTGAAATTTTGGTATAAGTCATTCAATTAAGAAGTCAACTGTTATGTACAGCTGAAGCATTGAAGTGCCTCAGAATATTGATGTTGTTGTGGAGCAGTCAACAAGGAAAAGACATTTGCCAAAGACCTCTTTGTGAATGTCATGAAGCTTTAAAGAGACCACATGTAAAACATGATAAGCATAGCTTGGTTACTTGTTATTGTAAAGTTGGTTAGATCGACCATGATCTTATTGAATGATGGAACAGATGTGAAGAGCTAAATGATCTATTCCAACTTCTATTTCTTACATTGCTCCAATTGGTGGGGTAATTTTTTTGTGTAACCTAGTATGTTTTGATTTAGCCAGCTATAATATATCTTATCTGATGTTCATTTCAAATTTCAGTTATCGTCCAAAGTCAGAATTTGTTATTCACTGTTATTAAATGCCTTAATGAAATCCGATGCTAGTTCTGTTCTATAGCTACTGTGACTCCTTTACCCCTCCGTAACTACTGTCTAAGGCTGAACTCTGCTGTGTGCAACTTCAGCATCTTAATTTGCTCTGTGCTCAGCCTCCAACTCCAACTTTTACTACCTACTCCCATCTTTATAACACTGTCCATTTCATAATGTTTCAACTTCACCTGAAACCTTCAGCCATGCATTTGTTAGCTTCAGACTTGCCAATTACAGTGCTCTCTGAATGACTTCCCAACTTCTCCCTCACACCCACAAAAAACATCAGCTCATCTGAACTCTATTCTTTGAATCCAAATTCCTACCAAGTCCTGCTCACCCATAGCCCCTGTGGTTGCTGGCTTATGTTGGATCCCTGTCTACCAGTATCCTTTAATTTAAAGTTCTTATTCTTGTGTATAATCTCTCTACGGCCTGACCCTTTCCTTTCTAAATTACTTCCCCCATGATCCCAGTGCCTTCTGTAACCGAGGTTCTAAAGTCTGCAATACCATGCCTGACATTTCCATCTCTATTATTCTCTCCTCCTTCAGATTCCTTTTAAGTCATAGCTTTTTGATGGTGATTTTGGTCTCCTGTTGTGGTATCTTCCAGAACTTTATGAAAAATATGGACTGTTATAATTCTTGTGAAGCACCTTTAGGCTTGTTCTGTTAATTACATTAAAATGAGATGTTGTAGGTGTTCAATCCTGTGGATGGAAGCTGCATTAATTGTTGATCATTTGGTAAAATGTCACTTTACAATGGAACATGGACATTATTGTACAGTAGGATTGAGTAATATACTATGGTAATGGCCTATCACTGGACTGTTAATTCAGAGACTCAGATAATGTTCTGGGGACCAAGGTTCGAATCCCGCCATGGCAGACAGTGGAATTTGAATTCAATAAATATCTGGAATTAAGGAGTCTAATGATGACCATGAACCTGTCGTTGATTGTTGGAAAAACCCATCTGGTTCACTAATGTCCTTTACGGAAGGGAACTGCCATCCTTACTTCGTCTGGCCTACGTGTTACTCCAGACTCACAGCAATGTGGTTGACTCTGTACTGCCATCTGGGCATTCAGGGATGGGCAATAAATGCTGCCTCGCCAGCGATGCCCTCATGCTGTAAATGAATAAAAAAAAGACAACTGATTTATTGCTTGATAACCTGTGACATTAGGTCCAAGAACATAAATTCATAGTCACTGCTCAGTCAGTAGTGACTAGCTTGAACCTGTGCTGTATGTTTTGTCAACTCATTTTTGCAAAAGTAGGGTTTTTGTCAGCAGGCAAAGAAATAACTACTAGTTGCGGAATTTCCTGACATCTGGGGAACACACGATACCATAGAAAACCGAAAGACCAATGTTAGCCACTAATTAAACCACCCAGTTTTGTTTACTGGACTGTTACCATAATCTGCCTGTACCACTTGCTATCACAAACTCTGAATGACTGGGTTTATTTAAAAGTTTGATTTTAGAGATTGTGAGTGTATTTCTACAATCTAATTTCTACAATGATAATAATGCTTCTGAAGTTATATCTGATAAACCAGTCATTAGAGTAAGGACAGATACTGGGTAGTTGCACAGTCCAGCGTGTTACTGCGTAAATCAGTGCCAGGAAAGCCGCACTTTGGTTTCCTAATCTGTGCTGAGTTATTCAATCTCAAACATATGGCAGTTGTGGTTTAAGGGCTCCCCTCGGTTCCCCTGAGCAAAGGAGAAGCAGAATCGGCTAAAACTCCTACTTTAAATCTTGGAAAACTCTGCTAAAAAATGCACGTATGTGGATATCAGGGGCTAACAGAATCAGGTTCAAATGCAGTGGCCTCTACAGTCAAACATTCTACTGATACCCATTGGTCAGGCATACAATGGGGAGAGGTCAATTGGTCTGTGGACAGTCATCTCTGTGGAACCATATCTGTGCAACAAAAGGTGCTATCAGGAAAGGAAGGGAGGAAATTGAAAGTGAGATATGGATTTGCAGTGAAGAAACAAAATACTTAACAAACTATGCCATCATAATTATTTCACAAGAATAGGTGCATTGTGATCAACAAGGATGTCTGTGACCCTGGCAGAACATGTGGCTCTGATAAAGAGAGTGTAAGAAAATTAAAGAAAATTAGAGAAATCAAACACAAAACTCAAAATATAGAGGGAGAAATGAAAGCCATAGATAAGCTGCTAAACAAAATAAATAAGCTGCTTTTTTTCTGCTGCATTATATTGTTCCAGTGTGTTGAAAAAGAATAAACTCAGAAAATCTCTTGTTTCTTCTATCTCTTGTCACTGCAAGCTGCTAATCTGAATGAGGTGGAAAAAGGTCAGTCGCAGTCTGTTTCTCCCCTTTTTCTCTTTCCCACAAGCTCTTAGACTTGGATCATTTTTTTTCTTCCTGTCACCTGCTTGTTTTTTGGAAATGAGGTGCATGATTTCCACCCCCACTCCCCGACACTACTGTCATTTTTCCTTCTTATTTTGAAAGCATTATGGTGAGATAGGAAAGGATATCAAGTCAAGCTACTCTCCTTCAGCACATCTTCAGCTTTGAAAGATGACTGGATCTCATCCTCATGATGTGCCAAAAAAGTCATCTAGTGTTTAAAAACTACATGCCTGCTGACTTGTATGGAAGTATAATTGTGCTTTATCATTGTAGTGCTAGCCCAGATTCAACTAGCTCTATCTTACATACCATGTATTGCATCAGTCAAAAAGATGAATATGATTCAATTGCAATATATCTGCTGCATTGACATGTGGTATTTTGTTTTTGGGGTAGCCAATTTCATTCGTTATTTCATACTTACAGCAAGTGGTGTTGCTTAATGCAGCATGTCTGTGGCTTGATCTTGATCATTTAGTATCAATTATTACCTCACCTCTGGCAAAATAAACTGTATCAAAGCAAGATAAATAATGCAATTACGAAACCTTCAGCAGGAACTAGACAGGATTAGAATACATAACATATTAGCCATCCAGACAAAAATAAATAACGAATAAGATATATGATATAATTATAGTATCCGCATAAGAAATGAAGTAAGATGGCAATAAGAAGTATAAAATGTGTCTCAAGTGTAAACAGCTAAAATATACATGAAGCCCTTAATATTCATTATTATGGAGCTGATTCAAATCAGTCAATAAATATCTTTGCAGTTTTTGTGACATTACAGCATTGTAGACAGCATAATCTGCACAATAATAAAATCAACAACTGAACTCGGCATAGTCGTTTTGTATTGACTCCTGAAAGTAGATAGGCCAGGGAGTTTAAAGAACAATCAGTACTCTCAAACAGGTAGATTGGGATCATGGATTCCTTTTGATGCACACATGTGCTAAAAACATGTTGATCCTGCTCTCAGTGTGCCCAGTTGCTCAATTTCCAAATTAAATCAATGCCTCTGGTAAGAGCTGTGCTTGTTATGTTTAGCACATTGCCTGTCTAAAATACGATGCACTAAATAGGGATACACATAGGTCACATTCAATTTCAAAGGCAGTTTTCAGTAACTACATGCAGATTCATTTTCAGTAAGGTGTACGTAAATGTAAAGTCTAAAAAGTATTTAAATAAGTTGCGCTTTATCAGTACATGGTTTGAATTATATTTAATATTTAATGGCAGATGCTACCTTTGAGAATAGTTTTACATTGCATGATGCTGTTCCAGTAATCTGCACCTGATGGATTGTCGTCACCTGCATGACTCTTGCTATTGCTTTCCATAGTTGCATGCAGAGATGTTTTTCACCAGGCAGAACATTTGCACTGGAGCTAAACATTTAGTGCCATTTCTCTAACAACAATATTTTCACCTGCTTATCTTTTCTGATCAACTAATATTTTTTAAAGTAATGTTTTTGTGCTAATCAAAAGTATATAGGTTGTTAGTGTCTGGAAATTGAACCCCACCACAAATGATGCCTTAGCCTCAATCTCCGAAGAACAACCTTCACTGGACCAGAGTGAATTTCTGCTTTTACTTCTTGCTGATCATCTCTTCAGTGTCATGTTTCCATATCCCTCCTCTTAGCCCCCCGAAGTATATCAACTTCTGAGTTGAATCTGCTCAATGATTGAGTTTCCCAGACCTCTGAGCTAGAGATTTCCAAAGATCCTCCACCCTCTAAGTGAAAAAAAAATCCTCCTCCTCTAAGTCTTAACTGATCTACCTGTTGTTCTGAGATAATGCCCCTAGTTCTAGAATCAGCAATCAGGCATAACATCCCACTTACATCCACTCTGTTATGCCCTCTCCAAATTTTGTAAATTACAATGTGATTACCTCACATTATTCAGAACTGCAGAGAATACAAACTCAATGTTCTCAATCACTCCTCTTAAGACAATCCCAACATCCCATCTGATAAACTTCAGTTGTAGTCCTTCTTTGACACGAACAATCTTCCTTAGTTAAGGAGACAAAATCACACTTATGTTATATTCTATCAACCATATTCTAGATCATTCATTCTGGGTCTTCAACTCCTCTTGAAATCTCCTTGCACAGTCCTCACAATTTAAGTTTCTATTCAGTTTGGTAATCTGGAAATATTTAAAATCCAAATTGTACTTAGCACTGACCCTTCCAATGCCCCGCTAATGAAAGCCTGTCATTCTGAGAATGTCCCATTTATTCCTACATAAGTAAAAACAAAATAGTGCAGACACTGGAAATCTGAAACAAACGCAAAGAATGCTGGAAAAACTCAGCAGGTCTGGTGGTATCTGTAGAGAGAGAGAGAGATTTGACGTTTTGAGTCCAGTATGACTTATTCAGAACTGAAAAACGTTGGAAAATGAGTTATTTTATATTTTTGAGAGCGACGGAGGTGGAGTGATGGAACAGATGGTTTACAGACAAGGGGATTCTTCGTGGTGGTGAAGGAGATAACGAGATGTAAAATGGGTATGAATTAAGGGAGCATGAAAGGGAGAAATTTGGTCCTCTCTACTGAGAGCAAAGTAAACAAGACATAGAAACTTAGAAAATAGGAGCAGGAATATAACAATGGCTGATCATCCAACTCAGTACCCTGTCCCCACTTTCTCCCCATACCCTTTAATCTCTTTAACCCTGAGAAATACATCTAACTTCTTCTTGAAAACACATAATATTTTGGCCTCAACCACATTGTGTGGCAGAGAATGCCGCAGGCTCACCATTCTCTGGGTGAACAAATTTCTCCTCATCTCAGTTCTAAATGGCCTACCCCATGCCGTTAGAGTGTGACCCCTGGATCTTGACTCCTGGTCTTTGGGAACATCCTTCCTGCATTTACCTGGTCTGGTTCTGTTAGAATTCTATAAGTTTCTACAAGATACTCCCTCATTCTTCTAAACTCTACTGAACACAATCCTGAACTGATCTTGTCTCACTTTGTGCATCAGTCCTACCATCCTGGAATCAGTCCGGTAAACCTTTGTTTTACTTCCTTCATCATGCATTTTTTATATTAAAAGAAAAGGGCGGCATGGTAGCTCAGTGGTTAGCACAGCTGCCTCACAGCACCAGGAACAAGGGTTCAATTCCAGCCTTGGGTGACTGTCTGTGTGGAGTTTGCACATTCTCCCAGTGTCTGTGTGGGTTTCCCCTGGGTGCTCCAGTTTTCTCCCACGGTCCAAAGATGTGCAGGTTAGGTGGATTGGCCATGCTAAATTTCCCATAGTGTTCAGGGATGTGTAGGTTAAGTGGATTAGCCATGGGTCACAGGGATAGGTGAGTCTGAGTGGGATGTTCTTCAGAGAGTTGGTATGGTCTTGTTTCCACACTGTAGGGATTCTATGATAATGGAACATTTTTCCACAGATAAAGTGACCAAAACTGCACATGCTCCAGGTGTGGTCTCACCAAGGTCCTGTATGTTTGCAGCAAGACGTCCTTGCTCCTGTACTCAAACCCTCTCACTATGAAGACCAATATACTATTTGCCTTCTTCACTACCTGCATGCTTACTTTCAGTAACTGTTGTACAAGGACACCCAAGTTTCATTGCATCTCCCTGTTTCCCAATCTATTGCCATTCAGATAATGATCTGCCTTCCTGTTTTTGCTACCAAAGTGGATAACCTCACATTTACCTATATTGTGCTTCGTCTGCCACTCACTCAACTTGTCCAAATCACATTGAAGCATTCCTACATCCTCCTCAAACGCCCACCCTATCACCCTGCTTTGTGACATCATGCAAACTTGGAGCTATTACATTTAGTTCCCTCATCCAAATCATTGATACATATTGTGAAGAGCAAGGGTCGAAGGACTGTTTCCTGCAATAGCCCATTAGTTACTACCTGCCACATGGAAAAATATCCATTTATTCATACCTTCTGTTTCCTGTCTGCCATCCAGTTGTCCACCCATGCCTGCACACTTCCCTCAAACCCATATATGTTAATTTTGCATACAAATCTCATGCGGAACCTTATTAAAAGCCTGCTGGAAGTCCAAAAATACCAAATCTACTGGGTCCCCCTTATCCACTCTACTAGTTACAACTTTGGAAAAGTCTAGTAGATTTGTGAAGCATGATTTCCCTTTCGTAATTCCAAGATTGGGAAGTGGGGAGAGTGGGAATGTAAGAAAAGTGGAGAATAGACATCATGCATTCAATTTGGGAAGTTATTGAAATTATTATTCAGAGCTAGAGCTCTGAGTGCCTAAGATGATAATGAGATGTTGTTCCTCCAGCTTGTGTTGTATTACGTTGAAACGTTGCAACAAGCCCAGGACAGGAATGTTAGCATGAGAGCAAGGTGGTTTATTGAAATAGTGAGAAACTGGAAGGGCAAGATCATTCCTATGGACAGATCAAAAGTGTTCCATAAAGTGGTCATACAGTCTGTATTTGGTCTCACCAGTGTAAAGGAGACCGCATTGTAAACAACAAAGACTAGATTGAAAGAAGTACAAGTGAAATGCTGCTTCATCTAGAAGGTGTGTTTGGGGCCTTGGATGGTAAGGAGAGAGAAGATTAGTGGACAAGTGTTGCATCTTTGAGATTGCATGGAAAGCTGCCTGGGGGATGGGGAACTGCTAGAAGTTACGGAGCTGTTCAACAAGGATGTCATGGGGGAATGGTCTCTTAGGAACACTGAAGGGGAGGAAAGGTGATTGAAATGGCAAAGGATGATCCTTTAAATGCAGAGATTAGTGCATTGGAATGTGAGGACAAAGGGAATTATATTGTTCCGGGAGTGATGGGGAGAGGTGAGGACAGAAGTGCAAGAGATGGGTTTGACACAGCTGAAGGCCCTGTCAACTGCGATTGAGGAGAAAGGTCATGTCAGAGTCATCCTCATGAAACATGGCATCATCAAAACAGATGCAACAGGTATGAAGAAACTGAGATAATAGAATGGAATCCTTGCAGAAAGCAGAGTGTGGAGATGTAGTGAAGACAATTATGAGAGTCAGTGGGCTTATAATAGATATTGGTGGATAGCCTATCCTCAGAATTGAATTAATGAAATCAAGGTCGGGAAGGGAAGAGTCAGAGATGGACCAGGTGAAGATGAGGGAAGGATGGAAATTGGAAGCAAAACAGATTAATTTTTCTAATTCTGAATGAGAGCAGGAAGAAACACTGAAGAAATCATCAATGTATCAGAGAAAGAGATATGGGTGGTGATCTGAGTAGAGCTGGAACAAGGAATATTCCACATACCCCACAAAGAGAGAAGCAAAGTATTTATTTCATTATGGTTTCTGTCTATTAACTCATTCTCAATCCATACAAGTATGTTGACCCAATCCTATGTACACTGATTTTATTTACTAACATCCCCTGTATGACATTATCAAAACCAAATGCCCACATCTATGTTTTTTTTTTAACATTGCCAGAGAACTCTGGCAACACCAAAACTTTTAAATTTGTCATTCATAAATTTATGTTGGTATGCCTAACTTCAATATGTCTAGTTATTACATCCTCTGTAATGATAAATACAAGAAGGATGTTCCCACAGACCACAAAGTTAAGAGCCAAGGGTCATAGTCTAAGTACATGGGGAAGTCCGTTTAGGACTGAGAAGAGAACAAATTTCTTTACCCAGAGAGCGGTTATCCTGTCAATTCTCTCCCATAGAAAGCAGTTGAGACCAAAACATTGAATGTTTTCAAGAAGGAGTTAGATATTGTTCTTAGGTCTAAAGGAATCGAAACGTATGGGGAAAACAGGATCAAGATACTGAGGTGAACGATCAACCATGATCATATCGAGTAGCGGAGCAGTTTTGAAATTCTGAGTGGCCTCCTCCTGTTCCTTTTTTTTAAATATTAAATTACAGATTCTAATGTCTTCCAAAGTCCTGATGTCAATTCTGTAATTCTTTAACATCATGAACAGTTTAGGAAACGTCAAAGAATGCTTCAACTAATTTCTAATAAGATCCTTCTTGTCAGTAGACAGAGAGAAATGGAGGAATCAAAACATGATTATCTGCCTGATGTGGGTGGCCTTGTTTCATCAATTTAACAGCAAATAAAAAATGTATGGGGGATAATGAGCCACAAAAGCCATTGTGCATAACTACAAGACATTTTTCTTGATTGTGGAACAGAGAATCTGCTTCTAATGTTAGTGCAGAAACAGAAACATGGTATTGGCAACAACAGGTGAAATAATCACCATGGATTTCCACTAAAATTCACGTACTAAGGGCGTGACTAAACCTTAAGGGGAAAGTGTTTTTCTGTGGATAATTTTATTTCAGATTGTGAACATTTCCCATTTATGCACATGCTGATTTTCTTTTAAAATTATCATCAAGAGAAATTTTATTCTTTAGCCTTTCAACTTTAAAGCAGTTCCACACCACAGAGCTTGAGTGCTGCATTAGCATTGCACACAACAAGGCCCTCAGCTACCGCAAAGCTTTATTTTTAACTTTAGGTTATATTTTTACATGTATTCAAACATAGAAAAAGCAGTTTAAATTGTGTGTCATCCATATTCTCAATGTACCTTATTACTTACATAAAGAATGCATCAACTTATGCAGTTCATAAGCCGAAGCGTGGGCAGGTACAGACTAGAAATTCTTCAAATGCCAGTGTTTCATCTGTGAATTATTTCCAGCATCTTATTGGTATGATTAATAGCGTGCTATGTTACAGATGTTGGTATAACATACTTGCATGAAGTTAGAAATGTGTGTTGCACCAGTCTGCAAGTGTCTCTCACAGGAATAAGGCTTTTTAACATCTGAAAGAACAGGACCCAAAAAATTTGCAATCAACAGTCTGGAAAATTAAGACAGGATTATGCCCCACTGGAGTATGCTAGGTTGAGGAGAGGTCATGTCATTGCATATCCTGGAAGCTGCCTGTAGCATTTGACACATGTCTAAAGCTCCTGCATGAAAGGGAAAACTGCAAGTTGTAATGCTGGGTCCAAGGTCCTGTCCAGGAGATATAGAATCATTACGTTGCTTCATGGTACAATTACAACGTGTAATAGCCATCTGGATGGGTATATAAATAGGAAAGGTTTAGAGGGACATGGGCCAAATGCCTGCAAATGGGACTAGATTAATTTAGGATATCTTGTCGGTGTGGACAAGTTGGACCGAAGGGTCTAATTCCATGCTGTACAACTCTATGACTCTATGAATTCCAAATATTTCTTAATTTTGCTCGATTAGATCTTTGGAAGAGAACTGTTTTAGGAAAACATTGAATGCATAAATTTGTTTCCAACATATACTATCAGGTGAGTCTGCTTCCACTTTAGAAGTGGTTGATGTTCCATGTGCATCTTACCAGTGATGAACTAGATCTCATTTGTTGACTGAGAGGCTAGGAATACCTGATGCATGTGATCCCTGGCCTTGCTCACCTATGGCCTTTGGCCATTGTTATGAGGCTCTCTGCAGTTCCAGCTTACACCACGACCTGAGGTATCATGTCTCAATCAACTTGTGACCCTTGTAATGCACTCTTTCTTGAGTTACAGTGGGAGTGAATTGGAATAACTATTGGAATATTTTGTTTTCAGTACTTTTCTGAGCTTAAAATGGTCCAATCAATGCTATATTTCTCTGCACCATTGAATTCACTATCTGCTTCAATTCTTCCCAGAAATTACATTTAACCAAGCCAGATACTTAACGTTCATTCCTTATGTCTAGCTGAATATTCTGGTGCATTAATACAAGCATCAGTAATACCACCCACAACATAATTTCCAGTCCCACACAAGGATTCACACCTTCTGTATGTGAGACTGACATTTCATGCAATTAATGCTAAATTACAGCTTGTTTGTGTGAACTATTGTCAATGAAAGGTTATACTTACAAATTCATCTCTCTTTCAACTCTTAGAACTCTTTGCTACTATTCTAACAGTCTGAATTGGATTGGATTAACAATGTTTTCACCCACTGCACCACCTAGCCATCAGAATTGAGTACGTTTTATACGATCTTGTAGCCATATTAAGTGCACTAATTTATCACCGTGTATTATGCTATGCATGTATCAGGGGACGGTTGATGACTTCTTCAGTTCTTATACTATTATGTTTTGAGTTTTTCTGAGTCACTAATAAAGAGGAGAGTTTAATAATGGCTTGAATGAAATAATCTTCTTAACTTTGTAGGTCATCTGAATATGACTTCATTGAATCTAATGTGGATTTCACATTCAACATTAAATAAGGTGCTATGAGATAAGTTTAGAAGAGTTTGAGAGACTTTCTTTAGAAAGCTTTTGAGCAACCTAAGTTCATAATTTCTACATAGAGAATGGTGGAGGACAAGGAAAGATGATAGACGTGTTGATCAATTTGAATAAGTAGTTTCGTGATAACTTCAACCATTTACAGTGAAAACCAACAAAATCATGTGAAATCTTAAAACTACAGAAGCCTGTATGATTTTCTTTTGTTAAATATTGTATTTATCAACCATTCAAATTTAAAGATGCAAATAAATTTATCTCCAGGTGAAAATAAACATAATTAGCAGCCCAAGTGTGTTTTGTGCCTCAGTCCCATCGATTGTGAGTACTGATATTTTCTGGTTTTGGTGTAATCCATCCTTTTTACGTGATTGAATAGCAGAGTGCTTTCAGGAATCACCTAGGGAAGATCAACAAAGAAAAACATTCACTATTTAGCTCTGCATAATGAAACCATTCATCAAGTTAACACCATCAGCAGCTTTTAAGAATGATGGAGAATGTTGGAGCATCTTTTTTTTCTCTTAAGATTTAGAGCTCAGTTTCCAAGCAATAATTCAGATCCCTCCTCTGTTATTTTATCACTTAGTTCAAGTCTCATTGCTGCAACAAGGGATAAACCTGTCGCATTGTCTTATTCTGTCATAGGTGAGCTATGTGAAGAGAAACTGGACTTCTGTGCTCCGGAGCTGAACGCTTGTCAACATGATTCCAAATGTATCATGACCCTCAAGGGATTCAAGTATGTGGAATGCTTATTTGCTGGATGATTAGTCTGTCATTTTCTGGTCACTGTGTAATTCTTCTGTGAACTCAAGCATAAATGAAGAATTTTGAAGTTGCACAATTACATACTTCGTATGAAATAGAGAGAGATTGTGAGATAGAGAGACAACTTGGGGTGGAAATTCACCGGAGGCATTTTCACTGATAACCACACAGGATCTGATGAACATTCAGACTCATGCTTTGCTTATTACGAGCCAGTTTTGGAAAGGAAATTTAAAGCAGGCATCATGTCCCTTTCTCAGTTTGGTCCGTGGTACCATTTCCATTGTTGCATGAGTTTTAAGTGTAGAAAGTGGCCTTAGTGCGTAACAATTTTCACCATGAGTTCCTGACTTTTTTTTAGAAAATATTTACACCAAATTTGTGAAGCCTTACTCCATGGAGTTAAGTTTTATAAGTACATGGAATTTTATAGATCAAAAACAAGTTATTCATGTACCTGGTTCATACCATTACTGTACTAATTCTTCACATTAATCTGCTCCTATCATCTCATCCGAACAGCATATCATTCTATTCCTTTCTCCCTCAGCTATGAATTACTTTTCTTAAATGTATCTGTGCTGTTGCCCCTCAAGCAATTCATATTGTAGGGAGTTGCTCATCGTTCTCTGAGTGAAGAAGCTTCCTTTGAATTTCTTATTGGATTTATTATGAACTATCTTTATATTTCCGGCCCTGATTTGTGGCTATCTCTAAAATTGAAAACATGAGGCTTGATTTAATGTAGCCCATCATAGCAGGAAACAAGGTAGCCAGGCTCACTTCACTGTGGGAGTGGCCCTTCTTCAGTTTCCCAGCAGCTATAAAAACCCCCAAATTAAACAGAGAGCAAAAGAGATTGATGTAGTATTCCCGGTGGCCAGCAGCAAGATGTCAGTTAGGATTAGTAATGAGCCAATTGATTCCCATTGCAATTTACTGGCAGCTCAAGGATTAAATGTGTGTCACGCCACATTCCAGTGCCCTCAGATGGCTGCCCATCCTGTTGGGTTTGCCAACTACCTCCTGGGGTAAGTCAGGATCATGCTGAAAACCACTATTTAGAACATAGAACAGTACAGCATAGGAACAGCCTGTTGGCCCACTATGTTGTGCTAAACATGACGCCAAAATAAACTAATCCCTTCTGCCTGCCCTCAGTCCATATTGCTCCATTCCTTCCATGTGCTTATGTAAAAGTCCCTTAAATGCCTCTGTTGTACCTGCCTCCACCATCACCCCAGTAGCATGCTCCACACTCCTACCATTCTCTGTGTAAAAAAAACTTACCCCTCACATCTCCTTTGAATTCTCCCCCTCTCACCTTAAATGCATGCCCCCTACTCTTCGACATTTCAACTCTAGGAAAAAGATTGTGACTATCAATCCTATCTGTGCATCTCATAATTTTATAGAATTCTATCACGTCTCCCCTCAGCCTCCGCCGCTCCACAGAAAACAACCTGAGATTTTCTAGCCTCTCTTTGTAGCTCATAACCTCCGATCCAGGCAGCATCCTTGTTGTAAACCTCTTCTGCACTCTTCCCAAAGCCTCCACATCCTTCCTGTAATGTGGCAAACAGAATTGAACACAATACTGTAAGTGTGGCCTAGCCAAAGTCTTATAAAGCTATAACATGACATCCTGACTCTTGTACTCAGTTCCCTGACTAATAAAGGCAAGCATGCCATATGCCTTCTTTACCACCCTGTCTACTTGGGTGGACATTTTCAGGGAGCCACAGACTTGAATCCCAAGATCCCTCTGTACATCAACACTGTTCAGGGTCCTGCTGTTAACTGTAGACGTTTCCTTAACATTTGATCTCCCAAAGTACAGCACCTCACACTTACCCGGATTAAACTCCATTTGCCATTTCTCCACCCATATCTGCAACTAATGTCTATCCCACTGTATCCTTTAACAACCTTCTACACTATTCACAACTCCACCAACCTTTGTATCATCTGCAAACTTACTAGCCCACCCATCCACATTGTCATCCAAGTCATTTACATAAATCATAAACAACAGAGGCCCCAGTGCTGTTACTTGCGGAACACAACTAGTCACGGATCTCCAGCCAGAAAAAACACCCTTCCACCACTACCCCCTGCCTTCCATGGGCAAGCCGATTCTGTGGCCAAGTCACCATGGATCATATGCATCTTAATCTTCTGGATGAGTCTGCCATGAGGCACCTTGTGGTATAATCTGTGTAGACAACATTCACTGCTATACCCTCATTGATCACCTTTGTCACCTCCTTGAAAAATTCACTCATTCGTAAGGCATGACCTGTCCCACACAAAACCACGCTGAATGTCTCTAATTAGGCCTTGATTTTCCAAATGCGTGTGAATCCTACCCCTAAGAATTCTCTCCAATAGCTTCCCAACCACTGATGTGAGATTCACCGGTCTCTAGTTTCCTAGGTTATCCCTATTTCCCTCTTGAACAGAGGAATAACATTAGCTACTCGCCAGTCCTCCAGGACCTCTCCCGTGGCTAACAAGGATATAAAGATCTTGGTCAAGGCCCCAGAAATCTCTTCTCTTACCTCTCGTAGGCACCACTGGACCCTGGGGACTTTTCCACTTTAATACTTTTCAAGAGATCCAACATCACTTCTTTCTTGATCTCAAAATGCCCTAGCATATTAACATGGTCCACACAAATTTCACTATTCTTCATAACTTTCTCCTTTGTGAATACCAATGCAAAGTACTCATTTACAATCTCGCCCACTACCTCTGCCTCCAAGCACACGTTTCCTCCTTTATCCAAGAGTAGTCCTACTTTTTCCCTAGTTATCTTCTTATTTTTAATATATGTATAGAATGCCTTGGAATTCTCTTTAACCCTACTTGCCAAGGTCATTTCACGGCCTCTTCTTGCTCTGCTAATTCCCTGCTTGAGTTCTTTACTGCTTTCTTTATATTCCTCATGGGCGCTGTCTGATTTTTAGCTTCCTAAACCTTACATACCTTTTCCTTTTGACTAAATTCACAACCTCCCTCATTATCCAAGGGTCCCTTACCTTGCCATCCTTGTCCTGCCTCCTTATTGGAACACACTCATCCTGAACTCTGATCAGCAGGTTTTTAAACAACTCCCACATGTCAAATGTAGACTTGCCCAATAACAGCTCCTCACAGTTAACACTCCCTAGCTCCTGCCTAATACTGACGTAATTTGTCCTTCCCCAGTTTAGTACCTTCCCGCAAGATCCTGACTTATCCTTATTCATAGCTATCGTAAAACTTAAGCTATTTGACTAAATACCAGCATTTGACCGAGTGTGGCATCTAGGAGGCCTAACAAAACTGGAGTCTGTGTTGATTGGGGCAAACACTCAACTGTAAAGAGTCATTCCTGACAGAAAGGATGATAGTTACAATTGTTGAAGGTTGATCATGTCTGTCCAAGGACATTTGTGGGGAGTTCCTCAGGATAGTATCCCAGGCCCAATCTTCTTCAAATCTTCAACAATGACCTTCCTTCCAACATAAGATCAGAAGTGGGCATGTTTGCCAATGATTGCATAGTGTTCAACACCATTTCTGACTCCTCAGATACTGAAGCAGTCCATGTTCAAATGCAACAAGATCTGGACAATATCCAGCCTTGTGCTAACAAATGGAAAGTAACATTCATGCCACACAATTGCCAGGCAATGACCATCTTGAATAAGACACAATCTAACCATCACCCCCTGACATTCACTGTATTGGCATAGTTTAATCACCCACTGTTAACATTATGTAATTTGACAGAACCATTGACTGGACTGGAACAGCCAAATAAATGCTATGTCTTCACGAGTCAGTGGCTAAAAATTCTGTTGCAAGTAACTCACTTTTTAACACTTGTCCACCATCTACAAGGCAGAAGTCAAGAGTGTGATAGAATAATCATTATTTGCCTGAATAGTTGCAGGTCCAACAACACTCATGAAGACAGCTTACAGGACAAAGCAGCCCATGTGATCGCCAGCCCATAAACTGTGTTCAATATTTATTCCTTTCATCATTGATGCAGAATGACAGCAGTGTGTACAATCTACAAGATAAACTGCAGTAACTCACGAAGTCTCCATCAACATCACCTTCAAATGCATGACCTCTACCATAGAGAAGAGCAAGAACAGCAGATACATGGGAACACTACAATCTGCAAGTTCGCCTCCAAGCCATATACCTTCCTATCTTTGAACTATCTTGCAGTGCCTTCAGTGTCACTGGTTCAAAGGCCTGGACCATCCTTCCTAACAGCACTGTGGGTGTCCCTTCAACTCAAGGACTGCAACAGTTCAAGAAGCTGGCTAGCCACTACCATCTCCAGGCCAATTAGACATGAAAGCTGGCTGAGCCAGGAATGTCCACATCCCGTGAACAAATAAAACAGTATAATAGAGAGCCGCCTTTGCTTTGGTTTCATGAATATATATTTGGTACATATTCCAGTGGCACAGTGTCACACCGCGTTAAAGAAATCAGGACGCTGTGCAAAGTGTTCTCAATATGGTCTAACCAAAATTCCAGTCAGGAATTTGTAATGTAAGGTTCTGAAGGGTTAAATGTTCAGTTTGCATTGCTTATAAACTATCCTGATGTTTCACACAATCTGTGAGTTGAATGGAGGAGTTCTGCTCTAGTTTCCAGAGAAGCCATGTGTATCTATACCTGTTCCCTATAAGTTCCCTGACCAAGTAAATGTAGCTGTACTTCTTGCAATTATGCAATAATACTTCTCATTTAATCTTCTGTAGATACTCTATAGTAGTGTATCCTGTAATGCTAATCATTGATAAGTTCGAAACAAAGCAAACACAATAGAAGACTAGTGGCAGCAAACTAATTCTAACGGCCAAAAACAGAAGTTGCTGGAAAAGTTCAGCAGGTCTGGCAGCATCTGTGAAGAAAAAATCAGAGTTAACGTTTCGGGTCCGGTGACCCTTCCTCAGAACGAAGGATCACCGGATCCGAAACATTACCTGTGATTTTTTTTCTTCATGGATGCTGCCAGACCTGTTGAGTTTTTCCAGCAACTTCTGTTTTTGTTCCTGATTTACAGAGTCCGTAATTCTTTTGGTTTTTAATTCTACTGGTGCTTAGCCAGCATCATGCATTGCTAGACATGACAAATACCAGATGTCACCAGCAATGGTTATCTTAGAAAATACCACATAGTTGCAGTAGTGCAGATCTCATCACCACCATAAGGTGGCAAAACCCAGTAAGCAGTTCAGGGATGCAGTCTTACAAAGAAACAGATTTTTAAAGCTTGAAAGCATGAAACGCTATAGAACAACCAACAATATATTTTAAATCGCTATTGAAGAATATAATTCACTTATACAGAGTTAAAACTAATGGTGTAGAATTCACTTTATTTGGCAGAGTCTGGCAAGAACTACACAATTTGAAATAGCATTTATGAATACAAGAAGTCAAACATTAAAAAAATCTCAGAATCCTAGAACCTCTGTATTCAGCAAAGGTATGGGTTTTATCCTTTTGCACTCCAACCTCTATAAATTTCAGGCATGACATAATGATGAAGAGTTCTAACGAAGGGTCACTGGACCTGAAATGTTAACTCTGCTTTCTCTCTACAGATGCTGCCAGCAATTTTTTTTTCAGACTTCCAGCATCTGCAGTTCTTTATATTTTTGTTCTGAAGTTTTGTTTGCACTGCTGATCAGGGTGAGATCTCTCCAATAAACTTTAGTGCCTTTGCCTCCTTTCAATATGGTAATGAAATGATTAAATACATTGGACATTTCTCCACAGTGCACATAATTATAGAGAAAACAGCAGTTATGTGCAACAATTTGGATACTATCCAGCTCTAAGCAGGTGCTGCTGTAGCACTTCCTTTCTGCCTGCAGGTAGATAATAGTCATTGCACGCCTACACATGAAGTCCTGTTGTGCCACTGTGCAAACTGTGCACACTGCCAGCAGCATTACATGGGTTCCAATAACTGTCTGGGCCAGACTGTCTCCTAAGCAGACGGTTAACCTTCCAATGAAAGGAAACTTTCTTTTACGCAATGTTGAATGTGCAGAGAACACATTTTGCTGAGGTCGCAATACTTGACATATAAGAATCTGAAACCGAAAAACAGCAATTATTGGCAAAACTCAGCATGTGTGGGGAGAGAACACAGTTAATGTTTTGAGTCCAGTGATTTTCACCAGCAATTTCTGTTGTTGCTTCAGATATCCAGCACCAGCAGTTCTTTGTATTATTTCTAACAAGACTTGAATCCTTTCTCAAATTATAAATGCCAGTAATATTTCCTCTCAAACTGCAGAAGATCAGGCTGTTCACAGTATTGCTCAGTTATAAATATTAACGAACAGCATTGAATGCATCAAGTTCTGGAAGTCACATTTCCGATTACCCAGAGGCATTTGGAAAGTAACCAACATTTCTCTGACAGTGTGCAAGAAGAGTTTGATCAGGACCACATCTTTTGCAAAGAAGCATGATTTTTGAAATACTTCATGGATGATTTTTTTAAAAAATCTGACTTTTGGAGATTTCTTTTTGTTTTACAGATGCGAGTGCACACCTGGGTATGTTGGTGAACACTGTGACGTTGACTATGATGACTGTCAGGAGAACAAGTGTAAAAACAGTGCACAGTGCATTGATGCAGTGAATGGGTATACGTGTATCTGCCCAGAAGGTTACAGGTGGGTCTTATTGGGCAAGACATTGGGAATATAAAGAGTTTTGACAAAGCATGGCATTCTGGAGGAGTACACGAATCTGTAAAACCCGGTCAGTTTTGTTTCTCATAAAATTGGTTTAACTTATGACAACAAACGGTGTCAGCCTTTGTTTGTATTTGAAGTGTTGAGATAAAGTAAGTGGTCGACTTACTCATGTGAGCTGTAGTAGTAAAAGTACTGTGTGAGCGTAGAGCAAACAAAGTCACCACAAGTTTGTAATCGATGCCAAAGCTGGAATCAGATAATGCCCACTCCCTTCAAGTTGTTTGTATTTGTCAATATTGTAACAGTGATTCACACAAGATACAGTGTAAATCATCTGATACTGATATATCGCCAGAATGTTCAGCAGATCTGGTGGATTACCAGTTGATTTGCTGTATTTTGTACATGGTAAATGGGAGAATAAGATCACAGTCCAGGCACAGGGAACCTTCAATCCCCTGGGCAATTGCTTTGGAGTCTGCTGCATGGGGAATTGTGTAGTGTCCCGACATGCAAGTCCCATTTCTGCAGCTGAAATGACTATTTTGCCATCAGAAAACCTGGGCAATAGAAAGAGGAGCTAGGCATAAAATCAGGATGCAGAGCCTCAAGGGTCATATATATTGGATTATTACTTGAGCTATGTACAATTGACATAGGGCAAATCGGAACACATGGGTGAAAGATTAGTTTGGAGAAGTGTGATCTGGTTCATTGGGCACTGGCATCAGTACTGGGGAAATTGGAATTTATCCACAAGGTCCCCATTTGAGCAATGCTCGGGCTGATGTTTTGGTGAGCCAGATAGTTTGGGAAATAGATTTTAAACTGAATAGTGGGGGAAAAGATCAAATTTTGAAAAATGTGATAGATCAAAGAAAAATTATAAGGCAAAAGAGAATGGCATTAATGTCACAAACTGATAGTGATAGGAAAGGCTAAAAACTACAAATCTAGAAGAAATCAACAGATGAGCCTGGAAAAGTTACAGGAAAGAATAAAAAGATAAAACATAAGACTCTCCATCTGACTCCATGTAGCACTTAAAACAAAACAGATGAACTGAGAGTGTAACAAGAATAAGTAAGTATGACCTGGTAGACATTACAGACACATGGCTGTGTGATGACATGGATTGGTCACTGAGTACTGAAGAACACAGCATATTTAGAAAGGACCGGAAGCATGAAAATGTGGAGAGGTAACTCTGGTAGTTAATGATGGTATTAGTATGGTAGTGAGGAATGAGCTACGTTCAGTAAACGAGGATGTGAAATGGTTTAGGTAGCAATGATAAATGGTAAAGAAGTAGTTTATAGGCCCCTGATAGTGAACATGTGGTAGAAGAAAGGAGGAGATAATGGAAGTTTATCAAAAAGTCTTAATAATAGTACTAACTCACTCGGAGATAGTAAGAAGTGCTGATGCTGGAGTCAGAGATGACGCTGTGGAGATGGAGGAACACAGCAGATCAGGCAGCATCAGAGGAGCAGAAAAGCTGACGTTTTGGGTCGGGACCCTTCTTCAGAAATGACCCAAAACCTGACCCGAAACGTCAGCTTTTCTGCTCCTCTGATGCTGCCTGACCTGCTGTGTTCCTCCATCTCCACAGTGTGTTATCTACAAAATAGTACTAGCCTTTCGTGATTCATGCACTGGGCAACTCAGACCCCTTTGCACCTCAGACCATCTGCAATTTCTTTTACTGTTTAGATAATATACTTTTATTCTTCTTTCCAATATGGTCAGTTTAACATTTTCCCATGTTATATTCCCTTTACCAGATCTTTGCTAACTCACTTAACCTATTGCAATTTTTTGAGTTCTCCTTCACAAGTTCCCTTGGGGAAATGTGGTGAAATAGCACTGGACTAGTAAACCAGAACCAGAGGTTAATGTCCTGGGAGCATGAGTTCAAATCTTGAATTTGAATTCAATATAAAAATCTGGTATTTAAGAAAGAAGTTAACCTAATGACAATTGTGAAAACACTGTCAACTACCACAAATGTCCATCTGGTTCACTAATGTCCTTTGGGAAGTAAATCTGTCATCTTTACCTAGTCTGGCCTACATGTGTCTCCAGGCCCACAGCTAGGCTATTGATTCTTAACTGCTGTCTGGGCATAATTAGAGATGGGCAATAAATGTTGGTCTACCCAGCCATGCACAAATCCTGTAAATGAATAAAGAAAAGACATCAGGTAATTAGGAAAGCTGATACATTTGTTAAAAGGAGATTTAAAAGTACCAATAGTGAGGTTACATTTTAATTATACAGATGACAGGTGAGACCAGTTCTGGAGTACCGTGTATGTATTGGCCACTTTATTTAAGGAAGGATGTAAATGTGTTGGAAGCAGTTTAGAGAAGTTTTAGCAGACTAATCCCTGAAATGAGAGGATTGTCATATGAAGAAAGGTTGGACAGTCAAGGCTTCTATCCACTGGGCTTTATAGAAGTAAAGAGTGACCTGCTTGGAACATAAGATCATAAAGGGTTTTGACAGGGTAGATGTGATGAGGATGTTTCCTCTCATGAAAGATTCTAGGATTAGAGATCACTGTTTAAAAGTTAAGTGATTGCTCATTTTAAGGAGATGAGATGAAGTTTCTTCTCCAAGGGGAATTGTTAGGTTTTGGAACTCTCTTCTGGAAAAGACAGTGAAAGCAGATTTGAATATTTTTAAAGCAAAGGTCAATCGATCTTCGTGTGCAGGGATAGGTGGGCATGTGAATTTGAGGTTATAATCAGGTCAACAATGAGGTCTTATTGAATGGCCACAGGGCTAAGTGGTAGTCTTATGTACATTCTGTACAAATTAAATGACACCTACTCATTTAGTTGCAATCTGGTAAATTGATTTCCATTCTTGGAGCTTTTGCTTGTTACACAAAATTTCAAAATTTCCTCATTTTCTGAATATGATGGCCCCTTCATTGATGAAGGTACAATCTCGAACTGTTTGGTAACCGTTGTGTTTGTTCAGGCTTTATTTATATCTGATAAAACTGTTCTAGGATCACTAATGTTCATTTTCTTATTAAACATCTTTTTCAGTGGTCTGTTTTGTGAGCTGACCCCACCAATGGTTTTACCTCGCACTAGCCCCTGCGATCATTTTGAATGCCAGAATGGAGCCCAGTGTATTGAAATTGGAAATGAGCCAGTCTGCCAGTGTCTGGCAGGTTATGAAGGTGACAAGTGTGAAAAATTGGTTAGTGTGAACTTTGTGAACAGAGATTCCTACCTCCAGATTCCCTCACCAAACATACAGCTTCAGCCTAATATCTCTCTCCAGGTAAGAAAAAATGTTCCAATTAGCAGTGGTTAATATTAGGTATATGTCTTTACTAAAGACCCTTATGTCAATTCAGTTGCCAAAAAAGTAACTTTTCTATGGAAGTCCAATTTACATACATATTCAGGAGTTCTGTCTTTTTTATTCTGATATTGCATTTCTTGAAACATGCCTTCGTCTGAGATTTAAGTTGAGCTAAACTTCTACCTGAATCGAGAAATAATAATCAGGAGTGATTGTCATTCTCATGGACCATGATGACATTTGTGTTTCAATCAAAACTTTGATAATACTTTTTACAAACAAACATTGCAAGTTTTACCAAGTACTCCTCAGTAATTCTGAATAATGCCTCTTTAAACTGGCTGAGATTTCTTCATGTTGAGAGATCATGATTTTGTACTTTTCCTTCTAAGAAAGATTGTTGTAGCATCATCCACCCTCTTTGATCACTGCTGGAAGCCATGCTACTTGGTCTGAGTCTGCGCTTCAAGGCAAGACAAGACACAAGTAATATCAGCCTCGTATCTGTGGCTAAGGGGGGAAAGTGCAAAAAACAAAGGCAAATACTAGGGGATAACAAGCATGGGGCTGGATGAACACAGCAGGTCAAGCAGCATCATAGGAGCAGGAAAACTTGACGTTTCGGGCCTAAACCCTTT
>JAHRHZ010000050.1:13618961-13635888 GCA_024137785.1 Ginglymostoma cirratum
GTGGTAGGTGTCTGGAATGCGCTGCCAGGGGAGGTGACAGAAGCAGATACAATAGCATTGTTTAAGAGGCAATTAGACAGACAAATGGACAGGCAGAGAATAGAGGGACAGAGACCATGTGCAGTCAGAAGGAATTAGTTTAATATGGCATCAGGGTTGGTGCAGACATGGTGGGCCTAAGGGCCAATTCCTATGCTGCATTGTTCAATGTAAATGCTTATTATGGAACAGAATAGCAGGCATTGCATATAATGGACATCTGATCCAATGTTACATTTTTAGTACCATCGCCCAAGATAAATTTCTACCCTGACATCTTCATGAAGATCCAGTGAGCTGACTTTTTCCACTTGGCATTCCTAAGGTTGCTACAGATGAAGACAATGGGATTTTGCTGTACAAAGGAGACAATGATCACATCGCTGTGGAGCTTTTCCGTGGGCGAGTACGTGTCAGCTATGACACAGGTACCTATCCAGCATCAGCCATTTACAGGTGAGTGATATATGGACTCTCCCTCCATTGACAATTGTGACCTCATGCAAATAATGCTTGGCAAATGAAGATTCAGTAAGTAAAGTGTGTAGTGTAGGGGATTTGCTTTTAAACAAGGGTTGATTTTCGTTTTGCAAGCTTCATCTTCATAAACGTTAGTCATTAATTCAAGGGAATATTTTCTATTTAGGACATTGAAGGCATAAATTTGGAATCTTCAGTATCACTAAAGGAGCTCAGAAGGTTAAAAATAACAAAAAATAGGCTTGCTTTTACTTCTGATGCAGACCATATCAATTGCCAGTTGGGAAGTGTGACAGCACAAACTGGCTGTGCATGTGCTGAATACATGCAGAATGAAAGATCGTGACATCAGTCAGTGTGCAACTCTGATGTAACACCGGACCTCCCAGGTCCTTTCAATGGTCTGTTTTAAGTAGGCACAGTTGATCATGTATTCAGCTACATGATGGATCTCCACTCGACTGCCATTGACTGTTGAAAAATAGCTACCACACAAGCCAGGCATAAGCTGATCCATTTAAGTTATCACCTGTGTGCAGCCATGCAAAAATATTTAAAGAATCAGCACATTTAAATAAATAGGTTGTGCATTACAAGATAAAGCTGAGGGTCTAGAATGAGACACCTCATAAAAAGAAATCCGTAACTTTGTCCAACAGCATTTCCAAACCAAAACAGCACAAATCACCATTGTACATTGTTCCTCTGTGCTTTCTTGCGATGCCTTTGCCTACCTTGGCATTCCTATTGCAGTGTAAACCCTCATAGCTGCAGCAGAGCTGGTACTTGGCTACTGACTCCCAGGAGATGAGAGTGCAGATCGTGTTTTAAGATGACCTTGACTATCTTGGGTAGCAGCAGTCTAAGCTGGCTGAAATGCAACAGCAAGAACACTAGAAAAACATGGCTGTCCTCATCCTGACTGAGAACAGCAGGTTTGAGCACCGTGGAGCTACTGACACTCTCTTGGAGATATGCCTTAGTGCCTACTCAGTCCTGGTATTCTGCTGAGAGGACGGTTTTCTGGATTTACTGTGAAGGCCTACGTACTGAGGCAGCAGCTGTCTAACGTTACATTGCAGTAAGCGTAGATGCAGTGCCGTTAGTCTGAGCTGCCACAGCAGCATGGAGATTTTGGCTGATTCTGCCTGAACTGCAGTAGAAGCTGAGACATCACCAACTGTGTCATGGCTGGGCACGCAAGAGCTATCGTGGAGTTAAAGTGGAAAGATAGATTCCAAGCTCTGCATGATGCCCTGTGGAGATGAGCTCCTCCATGCTACCCAAGACAGCTTTGTGGCAGACCTGCCAATGCGCCAACAATTCAGTGTCCAGGCATGTCAGCTATTACCTATACACTAAAGTCCTCATTCAAGTTCCTGCAGCAGACCTGTCTGTATGCTTGCCCTCGGAAACACTCGCACGTGGGAACTTCCTTCCTTCAGTTGCTTTCCACTATCCTGTGTCAACTCCATCCTACCCTCTGGACAACATGCAGTGTTAATATCTGAGCTGGTTATTGCAGTTGTCAGGTCAAGTCATAGTGTTTCACTGTCAGGCATTGAATTTGGTTCTCTCTCTTCATCATCAGGCTACACTATGATTCACCCCAGCAGTAGTTCTTAGGGATCTGCAGAGTCTGCAGAAGGGAAGGCTTGGGCTGTGAGAAGGCAGGGGTCAAGTGAAAGACAGGCAGCCCATGGTCACACCATCTGCAACTTACATTTCTTGCCTGTTAGCACTATGAGGTGAAGTGGAATTTAAGAAGCGATGTTAGGCAGGAATGTACCATCGTGTCAGATGGCCTTAATTACAGCTGTGCCAGTAATGTAGGCCTGTAATTCTTCATGGGGCTCAAGTATGTATGATCCTTGTAGATTCTTTACTTCTCCCTCCTATTTTGTACAACCTTGTCCTGCAATGTGTGAATGGGTCAGAGTGTGTCTGAGTGATGGGCCTGCCATAACCAAACAGCTGGAATTCTTCGGAAGCTGCGGACGCTTCCAGCAGCGGTAATTTTGTGAAGGTGAAATAAAGTATTTGAGTAAATGTTTGGCATGAACCCTGATTGCTAGAATGTGTGAATGATGAGGGTGTAAGGCATTGGGCAGTGTGCGCAGTTGTTGGTGCCATAAGAGATGGTGTGTGAGAAAGATGCTTTTACTAACCATTATCACTTCTATGATGTCAGCAAATTTTTTTGCAGCACTGCAGCCAAGTCCTGTGGACCAGCTTCTTTGATCTTTACATTTAACATGGTGACTACCTGCTCCTATTTCCTTATGGGAGGGAAACAGAACAGGAGGCCGGAGGGTCTTCTGGATCCGTATGGAATCATAAAGTCCATCCTCCTTTCCATTTCTCGGACTATGGTCTTTCGTACAGCAAAAGGTAGCCCTTGAGCCCTGTATTAGGTCTGCAGCTCCTTTCATGCTGTTCATTCATCGTGAGAAACTCTTGCTGAAATTGTTAATATTTCTGCTGCTGCCAGTATGCACTTACCCTTTATAAAGTGCAGACAGGCTCTTACACACGCTCGTCTTGCATGAAGCTGTCCCCTGCATAAGCATGCTGTCAGTCATGAACCGAATTAGCACTGGTGATCACCAGGCAGCATGAAATTTGCATGTTGCTTTCGTTCCCTCAGTAGGGTGTGGAACAGTTCTGCATCGTTATCCTTATAACTGCAACTGACCCTATTTGTGCCCTGCAAACCTAATCCTGTACTGCGCAGCTACAATATACTCCAACCTGAATCCTGTTGAAACTCTGTAACATTTTGTGTAAAATAAATTGCAGATTAGAGCCATGTCAATTTTGTGTTTATGCCCATTGGGAACTGGGTGGAGATGGGTTCAACAAATGCTTTCCAGATGACACTCTTTTATTGATGGCAGACATGGATTTTGGGCAGATTTCTTTTAGTCCGGTGAGGATTGGTATAGAGGCAGGCGGCAGCAAGATAGCACAGTCACATTTTAATACTAAAATATTTAAGGAACCATTTGGGGATGATTCATCTTTGCAGCCATCCATGGAAGTTCCAAGCCCCAAAGACAGGACCATGGTCGGAGAGATTCCCTCAGTGGGCATTCAATGCTGCAGTGCCCTTTCGATCAGTCTCTCAGCAGCATCAATCTCTGCCAGTGGGGCTGCCATCTTCAACAGCTGCTAGCCTTCTGATTGGAGCTGCAGTATGAGGATGTTACGCATTGCAATTAATTGGATAACCACCTCCAGACAGACTGAAATGCCAGTCCCTCTGGTCAGAACCTTCGTTTGGTCCCAAAAGCACAGTCCCAGAGCCCCCAATAATGTCCTTTATCACATCAGTTTTGTAAGAATCTGAACCCAAGTTCTTGAGCTGAAAAGCAATGTCTCATCGCCATGTCCATTTGATTTTAAACCATTTGCAATGCTCCCTGAGACACAGGTGCAGCTTTTGTGCTGCTTAAATAATAAAAGGCTCCAAATTTTCTTAATTCCTGCTGGATCAGCTCTGAAGATGTGGTTAACAGTCCCAAAGAATCAACTGGAAATTGGGACACCGTTGTATTTGGTGGCTGTTATTTTTCTCATTGACAACACGAGGGGTGTAAGTTCTGATATCTCCCTGATCTCACTGATGTTGGAGTACTGCTCTGCAATTGGGTAGCCCATTGACAGAACTTCCTGCTTCCCCAGCTCCATAGGACTCACTATTAAACTGATGATCACGACCTTGGGCAAAATATAGCATACCTTGACAGCACAACTAGCCTCAGTAAGGAGGAAGCAGACAATTGGAGCAACCTGGGCCCAGGTAGTGCAGCGCTTTCTTTCCAGATCTGGATTAGTCTTTTACATTGGTGACAAAAGTGGAGAAAGTCCGCATTACCCACCACTGCCCCACCACAATGGCAAGCAGGATTTTAAAAAGCGTGCTTTATGACATTTTGTCCATACTTATACAACACAGATATGCCCAGAATGTACTCAATGACCCCATACAACTGATACCTACCCTCCTCAACCAGCACTTGCTGACCCTGGAATATTTTCTGACTCCACTCACTGAATACAGTTTTGTCATTAGTGTACAGAGTTTCATCTCTGTGTATGTTAGCTTTGTTCCTTCATACTGTTCGAGACAAAAGCTCCTCTAAGCCTATCCCTTTAACAATGTCATCAGCATTCACTGTTTGAACAATTGTACCTATACAGCAGTGACTTTACTGCAAGTAATTCAGTGAATCTAAAGCCTTGTGAGATCTGTTAAAGATGTTAAAAGACTCTACCTGAATGATAATTCTGCTTTCTTCCCTTAAGTAGATTGAGTATTAATAGGGAATAAATAAAACCCCTAAAGTTGATCTTGACATGATTGGAAAGGGTATACATTTGTTACCTGCATAACTAGTTACATTTCAGTTGCACCATTTATCCCTTATATTTGTGATTAATATCTGGGTGGTGCATTTTGAGCTATGTGATGTTTGTATAAAGTGCTGGTGGTTGCAGGGTTGACGCTGATGAATCAATTTCAGGCAATGAATTCAGAGTACTATATATGAGCATATCACCCAACATTAGAAATCATTGGTCTAGTGGTACACAAAGTACTGCATATACTTTCATGTAAAAATTGAGGTTCTGAGATAAAACTTGTAGCGAAAAAGTATGGGGTTTGACATTAACATGCGCAATAGCTTTGAAGTCTAAGCTCTCTCACTGTCTCACTGTCAGAGTAATCAAGTCAGAGATATTTCCTGCAAATCCAGCTTCCACCCTTCCCAAAACATGTTGTATAAATGCAGAGTAAACTGATGAGGTGGTAGTCTTGACACCACGTGCAAACACAAGGTGCTGAACAACTGCCATCAATGTTATGTTATTCTAATATTCTGTAAATAAGTGAGTTTGCACTGGGGCATGTTTGACTTCAAAGGCACACTCAACTGGTAACCATGAAGAGTTTGGATCTTCGTAGAATAGAATCCCTACAGTGTGGAAACAGGCCCTTCAGCCCAACATGTCCACACTGATATTCAAAGCATCCCACCCAGACCCATCCCCCTATAATCCACCTAATCTACACATCCCTGCACACTATGGGGTAATTTAGCACGGTCAATCCAACTAGCCTGCACAGCTTTGGACTGCGGGAGGAAACCACAGCACCCAGAGGAATGTGCAAACTCCACACAGACAGTCGCCCGAGAGTGGAATCGAACCCAGGTGCCTGGCACTGTGAGGCAGCAATGCTAAGCACTGAGCCACCATGAAGTTGGGAGTCAACTCATACACAAGGTCAACCAGTATTCAAGTATACACGATAAGTCCAAAGTGTATTTTGTTCAACATTCCCCAATTTTATAGAAAAAAATAATAGTAAGACCTAAGCAAAAGTTAATGTTTCAGTCAAGGTTTTGTATTGACTTTGAGTCACTTAAGTTCAGTCTCATTGGCAGAATGGTAAAGGTGTTGTCTGGTTAGCCAGACAGGTAATCAAATCTCAAGACACTCTCAAAGGCATAACGCAGGCTAAGAATATTACATCCCTGCTCATAGCATGTTTATTGTCTGAATGACTTGTGTTTGAGTGCTACAACAAACAGATACACTTGTGTACAAAGGAGACATTTTGTCTACAGTTTTGGAAACATAGATAAATTGTTCTCCAAATCAGGTTGTGAAAGCACAAATTATAACTGGTGATATTTTAGTTTCCTTGAAATTTATTGTTCTTTGTTTGTAATTCCTATATCCACTTCGCAATGATAATTGAGCAGATTTCCTCAAACAGCACAAATGGATTTCTTTTAGCATGTTGAACAACGGGAGTGAACGCCAAATCTACTGTGTGTGCATATGTTTATATGTGCATGTGTTTGTATGTGCATGTGTTTGTATGTGCATGTGTTTCTTGCCATGCTTGTTTGTTTTACTGTTGGATGCTTATTGCACGGGTATCATATGGAATATGGTTGATCCAAGGATGGTCAGCACTTAGTTGACAATTTTCCACGCCCTGCAGTTCCCTGGTAATAGACAGGGACCAGTGGCTCCAAGGAAGCCATTTCCTGAATAGATACCTGATGTGTGATGAAAGAAAATCATTTCAGGTGGTCACTTTCCTTTCCTTTCTCCTTTCAACAGCCATTCCCAGGGCATCATTTTTCATTACTGATGACAGACTATTCAACTATCAGAGGTTGCATCACGTTGAACCGTACACTGTGTTCAATTGATGTTCACCCCTACGTACCATCAAGACAATAAACTCAAGGTCATTCACACACCATTTCAGAGTAGCATTGCTCAACTCAGATTAACCCCAAAGCTTTCACAAGACCAGGGGAATGGAACAAGATACAGTTTCACTCTCCAGTTTGCAAATGTAAAGAAGCATACATTTCAATATTGTTTTAGAAAATAAAACAGATTTTGATAGTCCTCTGAAATTAATCTGCAGCCAGTATTCTTTCTAAAGGAATAGGCTGTAGTAACATGCTTGAAACTGGCTGATTTTAGTGATTCATCTGGACTAATCAAACCTAGCAAGGCTGGTCAAGTCAGAATTAATTGCAGGGTCACAAAAAAAAGGGAAATAAGAAATGTTGTGCTATAAGACATTAATTAGACAATTTTTCATTCATCGATAGAATAGTGACAAGTCCTTCTGGCAACACGTCATATATTTTATAACACAAAGATACTGCTAATAATTAACCCAATCCTATTACAATACCTCAACAAGCCTACAAGTCTTTACATTTATCATTTATTGCTATGACTTCAGTCAATAGAGACATTATCATGGGGTTTTTGTATAGCTGCAATATTGCAGTGGTGTGGCATAAATGCTCATATTGATAATTATGACTAAATGCTTACAAATAACCATGCTGAATCGCTGATTTAAGATGAATGGCAAGACACTGCAGATGTTAGAACTTAGCAAAAAAACAAATGCTAGAAACACTCAATGGAATGAATCCTGTGAAAAAAGTAGACCCATTAGGTAAAGGCCCAGACTTAACATTTGCCTGTTGTCTGATATACTGATCATTTTCTAGTTTGTTTTATCATAGTTCGAACTTGAATGTTCTACCCGAGAGCTACAAAATAGTCCTTTCATTTTCGGTCCGAGAAAATTCTATCTTAAAAATGAGGACAGGTTAGCTGACATGCAAAGCCTTTAATCTCACAAATGAAGCTGTCCTTGTATTAATAGAAATGGCACATCACAAAGCTGTGCTTCTAATCAGTAAAGTCAGGACATGGTTGACAGTGAG
This sequence comes from Ginglymostoma cirratum, assembly GCA_024137785.1. Lineage (NCBI taxonomy): Eukaryota > Metazoa > Chordata > Chondrichthyes > Orectolobiformes > Ginglymostomatidae > Ginglymostoma > Ginglymostoma cirratum. Next base: position 13,626,758 of record JAHRHZ010000050.1, read on the forward strand.
GAATCGGGTTACACTGTGCATGGTCTCCATCAGTCATATGTGAATTGTTGCTATGACAAATGGTCTTCCATTAAGCCTGTGTGAGATAGAAAACATCCATCTCCCCGAGGCACTGCCACATAATTAAGCTCATCATTTTAAAGCTTTTCACACTTCCACTGATTAGCAGCTAGCAAAGGCAATCAAGATGTGTTTGTATGTCATCTCTGAATGAGCCAATATTCTTTACATACTTCAGACAACTGGTCATTTGTATTCTCAACTGCCGACTTTACTCAGAAGAGCAGACATGAAACCCATTCTTTGCCATATAAGCATGTATTTAATAAATGGGTACGCTGCACAAAAATTTAGTTCCTCACTGACCCCATTTATCATGTGGTGTTAGTCACTATGACCTTAGCCTACTCTGCACAGCAATCCTGGAGACCGTAGGAAAATCAGTTTGCAGAAACAGCAGTCCTTCAAGCCTGTTGCACCATTCTGTTACACGATGGCTGATCCATACCACGGCTCCATTTAGTCATATTCTTTGCAGAACAAAAATGTATTCATCTCTGTCTATCCCAGTATTTAAAAAGCTTTTCAATTCCAGGAATCAGCCACTCTATGTGGAAACACTGAGCATTAAATTATGAAGGGTTGGACAGCTCACATCCCCCACCCCCACAGAGGAAAGTTTAGTCCCCACCCCCATAGAGGAAAGGTTAGGCCCTGAGATGGGTGCAGCCATTGATGGATAGTGCAACTTCCGTCCCTTACTGGGAAGAAGCCCCAAACTCTGAAGCTGCAGGCTGTTCAAATTTGCTGCCAGCTCCTGCATTCTATGGAGCCAGAATTCCATAGTGGCCACTGCATTGATTTTGATCTGTGTCAACAGAAAGGCCAAGCAAATTGCAGCCAGGATTGTTACATGCTCCAGTCTTTGGGAATTTGACGTTATCTTAGACTGTCCAAGGAGTTGGAGTCCAGCAGTGTTGGTAGTGACATGGAGCCGTACTAGTGGATGCTTTTACTAATAGATGCAGGGAACAAATTCTCTGAATGTTCATATCTCTTATTCAAGCTGAAAAAGATATATAAGATCTTTAGGAAAATATATACTTGGTGCATATAAAGCTCTGTTGTTTCGTAGGCAGCTATTTAAGTAAACCTGTCTGATTTAAATGCAATGTTAAATATCCATTGTCCGGGTGACTCACTGCTCTTCTTTCTACAGTGTGGAAACAATCAACGATGGCAACTTTCACAGTCTGGAGCTGGTAGCAGCTGATCAAATGTTAAGCCTGGTGATAGATGGAGGAAATCCTAAAACTATTAACAATTTAGCCAGACAATCCACACTCAACATAGACTCCCCTCTCTACGTTGGAGGTATGGTAAAGTTCCAGTAAATTTCCAACACTTACATGATGAGGAAATTCCTTTCAGTGGCTCTTGTTTTCTGTAATCCTTCAGAGTCCCAGCCAAAGAGCAAAACCTGGCAAGAAAATGCATCAGCAACATCCTATCAGCTATCAGGATATTTCATACCATTTGCTTAAACTCCAAAACATGTTTAGAATAAAACATCTATTAAAATGTTGTAAATTGATGATTATAGAGATGTGTTTAATTAATAAAACAGACTATTTTGCACAATAATTTTCTTGATAATTTTGCTCAAGGCAACTGGTGATGGATTAACAGATTTGCATTTGAGGTAACATTTATCGAAACAATTACACAAAAATAGCGCAGCATTACCTAGGGCACTGATTTAGTGATTACACTTGTCTCTTTTATAGATGTGTTTGCAGCTTAAGTGATGATATTCCCAAGGGCTGTGCTCCAGAACACCTACACACCGTGCCTTTGAGTGGTGCAATTTAGGCTTCTGTCTGTGATTTTCCAATTTAAAATGCTTTTAGCATAATGGATACTTGCTGACATGTTGACTAGAGAGTTAGATATTCAGGGTATTGCTGATGTGGATCTAAAGCAGAAAATGTAAAAGAAGCGTGGCTTAAAAGAGTGGGAATGGATGATTTTAGTTAAAAGTATTTAATCACATTAAAAAAATGAGCAATGAAAGATATTTTCATTTCACTTGGAAATTGTTCAATTATTACTTTGTGATTTCACTAATGACTCAAAATTACATTTACCGCCCTGTATTATTTCAGTACTTTTCCTTCTTCGTAGGTATGCCCACCAAGACAAACTTTGCAGCTCTGCGCCAAGGACCAGGCCAGAATGGTACCAGTTTCCATGGCTGCATTCGCAATTTATATATTAACAATGAGCTGCAGGACTTTAAGAAAGTTCCAATGCAGATTGGCATTCTGCCAGGCTGTGAACCCTGTCAGAAGAAGATGTGCCAGCATGGTACCTGCCACACCATTGGCCAGTCCAGTTTCACCTGTGAATGTGAAGGAGGTTGGACAGGAACCCTTTGTGACCAGCAAACAAATGATCCATGTCAGGGCAATAAGTAAGTAGTTGTGCAGCTTATTGTTCAGTTCTCTTTATGGGCTAAATGCTCTTTGTACCTTCAAAATTGGGAAGTACTTGAGAAGGCAATACACTCCCACTTTGGCATTCCAACGGAAACATCAAGTGATCCCAGGTCAGTATATCTCCAATCCCAGATCAGCAGCTTTTATTGTACTTGAGTGACTGTTCTAAAACATTTGCAAAGAGAACAGGAGAGTGCTTCATCTCACATTTATTATCTCTTTGAAAGCCCAGTTCAGAGAAATGTCAACTTACAAATGCCAGCTTGCCATCTAAGTAACTGGAAAATGCCTTTTGGTTTGCACTGACCTACTTTTGGCACTTTCTTACCTTCCCCTTCATTGAATTTGATGTTGAATGCACTGGAGATTTTACTGTGTCTATTTATGCTTCATTAATGATGTTAGCTATAAAGGGTTTCACAGAATCTTGACCAAATTTCACGAGTAATTTCACCTCAGGAGACATTCTGGGCTGTGTTCACTAACCTACATTGGGTGCAGGTCCACAAACATTTCCATTTAAAATTTTGATCCAGTGTTCAGATTCCTCCATGATCTCTCCCCTCCTCATCTCTATAATTTCCTGCAGCCTGATGGCCCTCTGAAAATAGTGCGCTCCTTTAATTCTGGCCTCTTGTGGATCATCCACCTATTAAATCCCACCATTTACAACCAAGCCTTGAGCTGTGAAGGCTTTAAACTCTGTAATTTGCACCCTAAACCTCTCTGTTTCTCAATGTCTTTCTTTTCCTTTAGACTGCTTCTTAATAGTATCTCTTTAACCAACCTGTCCTAAGATGTCTTACTTTCACTCAATGTCATTTTTTGTTTGAGTATGTCCCTGTGAACCTCTTGGGATGTTTGACTATGATAAAGAAAAGGATGTTAGTGTTCCTAAGATCATTTATATGCTATTTTCAGTACAGTTGTTAATATATTCACATTTTAGTGAATCCAGTTTAATCCGTCTAGGTAAATTACCAACTGATTAACATAATATAAGCAAGATTGCATGTGTTCTTGTTAACTGCTAATAATAGTAAATAGAAACATTTAAACTCACATTTCATTAAACTTGTCTACGTGCCATTATTTATCTAGCGTTTAAGTTGTTAATCTTGCATATGTTAAACATTTCCAAATGCTTATTGATAGAACTTCATACTTAGAGGTAATGTTTAACATACCTTGTGGCAAAAATAATGTAAAAATATTTTTCATTTGGTTCTGGGAGTGGAATATATTGAGTTTAAGTAGCAAGCAATCACGTACTTCCTTTCTTTTCTCCTGCAGCATGAACATATTCTGGACATTTTGTGATAGCTGCTAATATTTTAAGTTTAGATTCATAAACTGTTTTATTTCTTTGTAATCACCCACCACAATCCTCCCATCTTTCAGCTTGGAGAGACTGGGGTTCCAGTCTTTGCAAGTGGCAGACTCACTGCATGATCTGCCAGCAAGATGTACACAGGAGGATGGAATCTCTGCCAGTCTGTGGCCTTTCCACTCCCAGCTGGAGAAAGCTGTTACCATATGCTTCATTAAGTCTCTGAATTTAAGATTGATGATGGCTGACTTTAAATACCATTGGAGACAGAGATTTGAACTTGGACCCTTGAAATAAGAATCCAATGTTGTGTCTTTCGGCTAAGTAGAGACTTTTGTAGCACTTCCACATGGTTCTTGGATTACTTACCAAAAAAATCATAATTTGTTTTTCCTTATTTATGTGCATAAGTAAAAAGATCCTCATGCTTTGAAAGTAGAAACAATAATAATACATGTACTGGATTATCTAGGTAATAACGAACAAGAAGGAGCTTATCATAGTAAAATACAGAGAATTTAAGGAGCTTGGAAAGCCAGGCTAAATACGATCAATTAATCATCATTATAGTTCATGATTGCTACTGTGGAATTCCCTGCAAAGCTGAAATCTAATATTCAAACCTATTGTGAATTACTCTAAAGTCAATCATATTCTCAGAATGCAGCAATGGTAGTGACTGCATTTATAAATGATCAGGAAATGTGCAATAAATATAGCTTTTCACAAAGTTTATTATTAAGGTAATTTGCTGTAGATTCACAGAAGCATTTCTCTAGTGTTTCCCAGCAGTCTGTTCATCAAGTATAGCAGATGCTAATTGTTCCTTTGAGGCATGTTGGAGACATAATCAAGTAATCCAAACAAATGATTTGTGCGATTAGTACACTCTTACAGGAGGAATTTGAATTACTTTAAACATTAAGTTTGGAATTGTCGTGCCTTAGTTTTAATCTAGTTGCGTGTGTGCCAATAATACTGGTAGAAAGTAGACAATATTTTAATTTTGAATTGAAATCATATTCAGTAAAATTATACATGCCACATTACTTGTTCCCTAAAAGCCATATTGACCAAGTTTTGTTGCATTACCCAATCTTGAAGGAGCTTTTTATTTTAGTAGGCCATTCAATCTGACCTTTCAAGACTGCTCCACCACTTGTTATGCTCATGGTTATTCATTCAACTCAATAGCCTGTTCTTGCTTTTCCCTCTTTGATCCTTTAGCCCGAAGTGCTATGTCCAGCTCCTTCAAATTGTACAATATTTTGGCCTCAAAAAGCTTTCTGTGGTTCTGAATTCTACAGGCTAGCTACTCTTTGGGTGAAACATTTTCTCTTCACTCGGTCCTAAATGGTTTACCCTATACCCTTAGATTGTGACCCCTGGTTTTTGACTCCCATGCCACTGGGAACTTTCTTCCTGCATCTACCATTAGAATTTTATAGATTTCTATGCAACCTTCCTTATTCTTCTAAACTCCAGCAAATAATCCAAACTGATTCAACCTCTCTTCACACATCAGTCTCGCCATCCCAGGAGTCAGTCTGGTAGACCTTCACTAGACTCCGTCTGTAGCAAGAATATTCTTCCAAAATTACGCACAATGCTCCATTTGTGATCTCACCAAGGCCCTGTATAAATGCAGCAAGACATCCCTGCTCCTGTACTCAAATCTTCTCACAACATACCTCTTGCCTTCTTGACTGCCCACTGCACCTACATGCTTACCTTCAGATATTGATGTACACGGACACGCAGATCTTGTTGCACATTCCAACATGAATAACCTCACATTTATTTAAGTTATACCACATCTAACATGCATTTTTTTCACTCACTCATCTTGTCCAGATCACATGGAATCATCTCTGCATCCTCCTCACAGCTCACCGTCCCACCCAGCGTTGTGTCATCTGCAGATTTGGAGTTGTTACTAGTAGTTATCTAACCTAGATCATTAATATATATTGTGAATAGCTGGGGTCCTAGCATTGATCCCTGTGGTAGCCTACTAGTCACTGCCTGTTATTCAGAAAAGGAGCCATTGCCTCCTACAATTTGTTTCCTGTCTGCCAATAAGTTTTCCATCCATCTTAATATACTACCCCCAATCCCACATGTTGTAATTTTATGCACTAAGTTACACTATAAGGGGAAGCAACGGCCTAGTGGTATTGTCACTGGACTGTTAATCCAGAGATCCAGGCAATGTTCTCAGTATCCGAGTTCAAATCCCACCATGGCATTGAATTGAATTCAATGAAATATCTGGAATTAAGAGTCTAAATGATAACCATGAATCAATTGTTGATTGTTGGAAAAACCCATCTGGTTCACTGACGTCCTTTAGGGGAGGACACTGTCATCCTTACCTGGACTGACCTACTTGAGACTTTAGACCCACAGCAATGTGGTTGATTCTTAACTGCCCTCTGGGTAATTAGGGGTGGGCAATAAATACTGGCCAAGCTAACAGCATCATCATCCTGTGAATTAATAAAAAAAAGTTAGACACTAATCTCTTATGTGGGACTTTGCCAAAAACCTTCTGAAAGTCCAAATAAATTACATCCACTCTACAAGTTACATCCTGAAAGAATTCCACCAGATTTGTCAAGCATGAAGTCTCTTTTCTAAATCCATGCTAACTCTGTCTGATCCTGCTACCATTTTCCAAGTGCTCAGCTATTAAATCTTTCATAATGGACTGTAAAATTTTCAGAGTGACTTGTCTGTCATTCCTGGTTTTCTCTCTACTTTCTTTTTTCAATAGAGGGGGTGCATTATCTACCCTCCAATCTGTAGGAACTGTTCCAGAGTCTGTAGAATCTTGGAAGATGACCACCAATGATCCACTATTTGTATGGCTACTTCCTTAAGTATTGTGGGATGTAGATTATCAGGCCCAGGGATTTATCTGCCTTCAATCCCATCAATTTTCCCATCACCATTTCCCTACCAATACTGATTTCCTTCAGTTCCTCCCTCACAATAAGCCCTGCAGTCCTTTACATTTCTTGCATGTTATTTGCATCATCCTGATATTTTTCTCCTACACAGAATAAAAGTGTGTATTTAGTTAGTCAGCCATTTCTTCATTCGTTATTAAATTATACTTATATCATTATAAATTCTTTTATTTCTGACTGTATGGGACCTCTATTCGGCTTCACCAATTTTTCTCTTCACATACCTATATAAACTTTTACAGTCAGTTTTTATGTTCCCCACAAACCAATTGTTATGTTCTATTTTTCTTTACCTTGATGAATTCATGTGTCCCCCTTTGCTGAATTCCATACTGCTGTGATTCCCCCAGGTCTCTTGTTTGTGCTGGCCAATTTTTATACTTTTTCCTTGGATCCAGTGCTATCCCTAACTTTCCTTGTAAGCCATCATTTAGCCACCTTTCCTTTTCCTTTCCATGCCAGACAGGAATGATTAATTATTGTAGTTCACCCATGTGCTCTTTGAATGTTTGACATTGCCTTTCCACTGTATCCCTTTAAATTATGAGGTAGAGGTGCCAGTGTTGGACTTGGGTGGACAATGTCAAAAATCACACGACACCAGGTTATAATCCAACAGGTTTGTTTGAAGACACAAGCTTTCAGATTCTCGCTCCTTCTTTGGGTCTCACTAACACCTGAAGAAGGTGCGAGACTCCAAAAGCTTGCATCTTCAAATAATCCTGTTGGACTATAACCTGGTGTCATGTGATTTTTGACGTTACCCCTTTAATTAACATCCCCCAATCTGTCATAGCAAACTTGTACCTCATGGCAGTATAATTTTCTCTTTTGGATTCAGGACTCTAGACACAAAATCTGTGACATGACTCTCCATCTTGATGAAGAATTCTATCATATTATATTAGCTCATCTTCAAGGGGGCTGGCAAAGCAGATTGCCAGTTATTCATATCTCATTACACAATACACAATCTAAGATGGCCTTTTCTCCATTTTTTCCCTCAGTGTAATGACTAGAAAACCATCCCATTTACACTCCAGGGATTCCCTTGTCACAGAGATAAAAGATACTGCAGATGCTGGAGAATCCGAGATAACGAGGTGTGGGGCTGGATGAACACAGCAGGCCAAGCAGCATCATAGGAGCAGGAAAGCTTGACGTTTCGGGCCTAGAACCTTCATCAGATAATCGGATCTTTTTTCTCAATGTCAAGAATCTCATTTCTGACTCTCTCATCCTATTTTCCCAATTGACTCGCCCATGCCCACATTGTTCCCATAATCTTGGTTGAATGGTGATACCACCAATTTAGTTTTGAATAGATGGTTATTCATTACGGATTAGAGAGTTAATGAGGTTGGTTTCAAATTTATGCTAATAATCAACTCTGCATATTCTTCGAAGGCTGACTGAAGAAATCATTGGAGAGCAGACTCATCAAATCCTGTTTATGCAAGAATTGGGGGAATTTCTTAAAATATTCTTTAGTAGCAGAGAATTCCATTAAGCAACTTTTCTGCAAACGTTGCATTTTAAGAGAAAAATTACTAAGTCATGTAATTACAAAATTGTGAACGTGAAGAAGAAGTCCATTGGCCCATCATATCCACACTGCTCTCTGATCATTTTGACTCATTGGTAATCTCCTTGCTTTTTCCCTGAACATTGTTTGAATGTAAATAATCATCCAATGCCCTCTTGAATGCTTCCACTTGAACCTGCCTCCACCAAACTTCCTGGTGGTACATTCCTTATCCAGCCCATTGCTGTGAGGAAATGATTTTTCTATCCTTGCATTTCTTCCTTTTGCAAAACATTTACAAATCTGCGGTCCCAGCTCTCAATCCTTTTATGAGTGGGAATGGTTTGTCCCTCTATACTCTGCCTTGGACTGCCGTGATTTTGAAAACTTCTGCTGAATCTCCTCTGAACATTCTCTTCATTACGAAAAACAGTCACAACTTTTCCAACCTATCCTTACAACTGAATTGTCCCATTCCTCGAACTATTCTTATAAATGTCTTCCACACTCTCACTAATGCTTTCAAATCCTTCCTGGAATGTGGCACCCAGAACTGTACACTTTCTAACTAGTGGCTTGTATAAGTGCAAGATAATCTGCTTGCACTTATGATGACAAAGCTTCATATGTTGGGATAAGGACAGGGAGAAGATGCTCAGACCCTAAAGTTATTCAGCTTGATATTAAGTCCTGAAGGTTCAATAGGACCTCCATGAAGGGTCCCCAAGCAGAAAGTCAGACACTGACCTCCCAGCTTGTGCTGAGCTTTGCTGAAGTACTGCAGCAAGCCTGAGACAGAGATGTTG
>JAHRHZ010000050.1:13636288-13686090 GCA_024137785.1 Ginglymostoma cirratum
CCTTCATCAGATGAAGGGTCTAGGCCCGAAACGTCAAGCTTTCCTGCTCCTATGATGCTGCTTGGCCTGCTGTGTTCATCCAACCCCACACCTTGTTATTCCTTTGCCACAGTATTGTTACTAATTTGATTTGCCCAATCTACATGCACATTAAAATCACCCAAAGTCATAGATGGTCCTTTGTTGCATGATTCCATAGTTCCCCATTTAATGCTATTTCCAAAATCACCCCTACAGTTTGTGGGTCTATATACAGCCACCACTAATATTTTTTGTCTGTCCTTCCTAAATTCTGGACAGTCCTGGATATTCATTTCTCATCCCTGGTAACCCTGCAGTCATATCTTTCTCTAATCTCCATTATATGTTACTTATTTTCATCTACTTGCACAATTAATTCATCAACTTTATTGTGAATGCTCAGTGCATTGAGCATAAAGCCTTAAGGCTAGTCTTTTTTAACATTGCTCATCCCATTCCCATCATTTTTCACTGTGGACCTGTTTGATTCTGGCCCTTGATTTCTCTGCCTATGGCTTCTCTAATTCCTCTTTTTACTTTTTGCTTTTGACCTTGATTCCCCCTTTCCTAATTCCCGACATAGCTTCCCATTTGCCTGCCATTTTAGTTTCAGCCTCCCTAACCAGGCTAGCAAACACTAGCCCTATGACATAGATCACAGTCTTTCCCAGATGTAACCATCTGGTTTGTATTGATGCCACCTCCCTCAGAGCCAGTCCTAATGCTCCAGAAATCTGAAACCCTTCCACTTACACCATCTGTCTAGCCACATCTTCTTCTGATAATCCTGCTACTTCTACTCTGGCTAGCATGTGGCACTGGTAGTAATCCTGAAACCTCTATCTTTGAGGTTCCTCTTTTCAACTTGTTTCCTAAGTCCTAAATATTCTGCTTTTAGGACCATTTCCCTTTCTTTTACCAAAGTTGTTTGTACTGATGTGTATGGCAACCATTAGCTCTAGAGTGTCTTGTGGCTGCTCCGAGACAATTTTAACCCTAGTATTGGGGATGCAAGATACCATCAAGAAGTTGTGTTTGTAGCCGCAGAACTACCTGCCTACTCCTCTTACAATTGAGTCTGCTTTAACTATTGCATTCCCACATTTTTACCCTTTCCCTGTGGAGAAGAGCCAACCGTGCTCAAGAAATTAGGTTGTTGATGTTTTCCCTGAGAGGCCATTCCCTTTAACAGCATCGAAAAGGATGTATCTGTCTTGCAGGAGAATAGGCACAGGAGACTCCTAATGGCCTGCCTTGTCCTCTTGCTTTGCCTGGTAGTTACCCATTCCCTTCCTGCTGGTGAAGTCCTGGCCTGCAGTGTGACCACCTTTCTGTCCATGCTAGCCACAATAATCTCCACCTTGCAAATGCGCCACGGTATTACCAGCTGCATCTCTAGCTCCAAAATTTGGGTTTCCAGAAGTTGCAGCTGGAGGCACTTCTTGCACAAAAAGCTGTCCCTGGGCACTCCCACAAAGAGCAGGAAGAGCACTCTACAGCTTTCAGCTCTTCTGCCATGACTTGGCCTTTAAACTGAACCTTTTGGAAGATGCTTAATATCAAACAATATCAATTATTCTAAGCCTTTTATTCCCTTTCTACATCAAATTCCCACTGTGTTCAAATCCCCAGAAACGCACATCTGGCTGTGTCTCACTCAAGATATGTTGTCCCCAACTACTGCGAAACTTATATATCTAAAAATGACGATAAATAGACACTTTTCATCCTTAAATGGCTATCTGTATGAAATAAGTAAGTTATATTGCAGAGAAAAACATTTCGTTTTAGTTTGAACTCAGTAGTAGCCATACAAACAGTACTATTGTGGTATGTAGATTTTAGAGGCTTTCATCTGGAATGGAGCTAATTCTGTTTGAATGATGTAGTTGATTTTGGCTGGAAAGATTTGTGTGGGTGCTATTAATTAACCACTCATTATTTGAATGCAATGTTGTTAATAATGACATTTTTCAATTGAAAAACAATTATTATGCATTCATAACAGCTGTTGTTAATGAATAGAGAGCTTAAGTGTAATTTTACAGCATCCAGGACTTAATAATGAGAAGTTTACAAATATTTCATTGGGAAAGGAATCCTTACTGTTAAAGTTCTACTCACCAATAGTGTTCTGTGATTAAATGTGGCCTTTGCTGTTGTTGTATCAGTCATTACCAACATGTATGCAGAAGGCAGCTTCTGATTTATGTGGAAAGGTATCTCACCTGGAGGTTTAATTTTCTATTACAGTGTACTTTCTTTATTTTGTAAAATTGCTCTATGCATAATTCAAATTGAATAATGACAGTGATAAAACAGGACATGAGGCATTAGGATTTGCATTTTCAAGGAAATTAAAGCCCCAGGACTTTCAAAAAATAGCCTAAGCAGCATTGAGAACTTAGTATTGCAGGATTGTGGTAAGGATTTATGTGATACTGCTGTGTCCCAGCACATTACCTCGACTCTAGACCATTCCACACAGGTGAACAGGTAAAAAGAAATGTAGCTGAGAAGAAAAACAGCGGCCTGAATTTGTTGATTCCCACCATGAGGATCTTCAGTTCAACTCTTACAACTGCCAGTTAGTCAAATTTATCTGCTTAAGTTATGTCACTTCGTAATCCACCACAGAGTGGCTCATTGCATGGAAGCGAGACTTTCTATCAGGCCAGTTGATTTTGCTTGTCTACTCTTTGAGTAACAGAAAGTTGCAATCTGAAGAATTGGCAGAAAGAGAGAAAATATAATAGCAACTGTAAGATAAAAGCACTGATTTAATTTGTTAATTATTTAATTTTATTTTAATCTTTTTTCAGGTGTGTACATGGTATTTGTGTGCCCATCAATGCCTTCTCATACAGTTGTAAGTGCCAAATGGGTTTCAAAAGTGTATTGTGTGATGAGGAAGAGGAGCTCTTTAACCCCTGTCAGAACATCAGGTGTAAACATGGAAAATGTAGGCTTTCAGCTGTTAGCAGACCTTACTGTGAATGTAATAGTGGATACACTGGAGAGAACTGTGACAAAGGTATGGGCAGTTCATTTTCAGTAAGTTTTTGAATATGGCTTTGATCATTTTTATTCATCACAGTTTATTTTCTGAAATGTAGTGAGTTTAATCCACAGTTAATTTTGGAGTGCATCATTTGCTTGCTTTGTGTCTGTGCTGCTAAGATTGCGAAGGAAACCAGTGCAGAAATTAATTATTTTCTTTGCTTTTGTACTTTTGAGCCTTATTTCTTTCTTCTGTCTAGAAAAATGCCTACATTGTATGTTATGCATAATGAAGCAATTTGTGGAACATCAATACAGAATTATATACTTCTTCAAAAATGATGACAAGCCTATGACATAAATTTTTCTCATCATTCACTTTATCCCACACCCCACAAGCTGAAGTCTGTTGGTTCTTTCAGAAGTAGCTGTTCTTTTCTGTGTGGGAAAGAATGTCTATGAAGTATGTTTTCTTCCCTCCTTTTTGAATAAACACAGATCTCTCTGTATACCTCTAGCTGAATTGTGCTGAATGCTGACAATGGCATGATTGTATCCTAGATTACACTTTCAGCTACTAATGCTTGTGTTTTCATATGCCTCAGTTTAATTCATTTTCGTATAATGAGCTTTCATTAAATGAATTCAAAATCCTTCAATTAAATAGGTTTAATTTATCAGCTTTAACCTCACTGCTGTTTATCTCACTTTAACATTTCTATATCTTCCTGGAATGAGCAGCCAAATCCAATGATTCCGCACTTAACCCTAGTACAAACTCTACCTCTGAGCTCTCAGCTTCAACTGACCAATCACAGCACCTCTTGCAGGTGAGACAAATGGGGAAAAATGGTGAATAATTTCTTTTTCTCTCTTCCTGCTAGTTATTCTCTCTAAAAACCTCATTCTTTCTTCTTCACTTGTTTGAATCCGATAAAAATCTATTCTTCTCCATGATCCTGACTCAAAACTTTTCCCAGTTCTTTTAGCTTGTGCAGTGTGATTTTCTTACTGTTGTTTTGAGTGTCAAAGCATGCAGTCAGTAACAGTTTATTCCCATGTCTTGCTGGTTCACGTTTCTGCACTAGATGACTGAAGACGCAGTCAATATATAAATAAGGTCGGTACAAAAATCAATTCTTTTGTACCCATAAAAACTTATGGAAAAATTAAAGTACTAAGGGAGCTTGCGCTCATCATTCTTGACAGAAATGTGAAGCTGCAGATTTTCTTTGTCATAAAGCACTGTGTTTTCAGTCTCTGGTTATGATGGTATTTACTGCTGTTTTAGTACATGCAAAATATGTTTGATAGAAATGCAATGCTATGTACCAAAATGCAAATATAAATATTAAGAGCATTCTGCAAGAGACAACAACATTACTGGGTTTTATTCCACAAATGAAGAAGAAATTAAGTATCAAAGTTATGAAACTTTTCCTCATGAGTGGGAGAAGCTAGGTACAAATTCATTTTCAGTGACATATTTCTACAAGTGTAAAGATACCTTTGTTTACAGGTTAATTGTAGTTTTAAAGAATTGTTTCAAGTATGATTGCAAAGTAGTGCTCCCTAACATATAACTGGCCTTAAATAGAAAGCATCCTGAACCTACAGAAATCCTGAACCTTCCGGGAATGTCAGTAAGACTGATCATCCACTCCGCACTTCTCATTAAGGATGGTTGCAAATACTTTGTCTTTTGCACTGATAGTCCGGGCTGCCCCTTTGTTGAGAACAGAAAAATTTAAGGAACCTCCTCCTCCAGTTAGTTGTTTGTGTATGTAGCGTAATTTATGACAAGATGTGGCAAGGCCACAGAATATTAATCTGGTCCCTGTGTTGTGAGATCTCATAGCTATCTCTGCAGTATGTTGCTTCTTCTGTTTAACATGTCTGTGGTACTTTGTTCCATTTTCACCCAGGCTGACACCTACCCTGGTGCTGCCCCTGAGGAACTCTCTTCTATTCTTTGAACAAGGGTTGATCCCTTGGCTTGATCATCGTAGGAGTGTGAAAGATATTCCAGAGAATAAGATTACAAATTGTGATTTAGTACAACTCTTTGCACCTGGTGGCCCACAGTCCATCACAGAGACCTAATTTGGAGTGTTTAAATCAATTCGGAGCCGATCTCATTTGGTGCACTGATAGAGCCACTCAACAGGATGGATAGTATCCTCAGTGTGAAGAGGAGACTCCATCTTCTCATGGACTGTACACAGGTCACTCCTACCAATACTATCATGGGCAGATACATATGTTGCCAAGTGGATTGACCAAGTAGGTTTCTCCACCTTTCTGGTTCCCTCAGCACGGAACCTGGCACTCCAGGTAAGGAGACAGGTTTCCTTCCTTAAAGGACGTCAGTGAACCTGATGGATTTTTACAACAATCTTGTAGCTTCATGGTCACTAGTTTTTAATTCCGGATGCATTGCCCAAGAAGCTAAACATCCTACAAGGATGGTGTCATTTGCTAGAAGCAAACCAGACGTAATGATTCTTTTATTCTCACTTACAGAAATTTCCTGTAGAGGGGAACGAATCCGAGATTACTACCAGAAGCAGCAAGGCTATGCCGCTTGCCAAACAACCAAAAAGGTCTCACGGTTAGAGTGTAGAGGTGGATGTGACAATGGACAGTGCTGTGGTCCTCTGAGGAGCAAGCGACGGAAATACAGTTTTGAATGCACTGACGGCTCTTCATTTGTGGAGGAGGTGGAAAAAGTCGTGAAATGCGGCTGCTTGCAATGTTCTTTGTAGAAGCTTCAAACGCTTGCCCTTTTTCAAAACAATGTGCACCTGGTGACTGTGTGGGACGTATTTTTGCTTCCGTGGTGGAGATATTTGAATTATATTGTAAAATACAGAACAGACGTATTTTTATTATCAGAAAATGACTATTTTCTTCATTTACAAAAATATTTCAAGTCTTTTTGACTGAAAGTTATTGCAACACGTATAAAATGTTTGTCAGAAGCCAAACCATTTTGGACTGGATTTTGACTTTTCCTGACTTGGCAAAAAGAACTTTTCAATATTTTGACATCCAGTGGACAGCAAAAGTGAAGTCCAAAGGAGGAGTATGCCACTGAAAGTGAGTGATGTCCATTTAAACAAAACGACAAGCTGCAAGTCACATCAGTTCATCTTTGATACAGAGACACAGATGTAACTGTGCTGTGAGGTCATGAATCAAGAATGTGTGCAAGATGAAGAAGCCAGAACTTCTGCTGTCATTTCACATCTTGAATATGTGGGCAGTTATCTTTTTTCCCCAGTATAATGTGTACATTAGCATATTTGAGCTTACAAAGTGTTTTAGCAAGCTTTGTTTCCAGTATTAATTCTTTGTAATATAATTATAAATGGGGACTATACAACCAATAGAGAATTGATGTATGGATTACTTAGTTGGATAAAGTTTTGTGGTTTTCTTTTGAAATGAGTTTTACGCAGTATTCAAGATATCATTACGAAGTATTTATTGTATCAAAAAACTTGTACCTAACTTTGCTAGATCTTCTCTTTCACTCCATTTTTGAATCTTTAATATATATTAATTTATATTTCGTCTTCATATTTTTGTATGTTAAAAACATTAAAAAAAGATTGCAGTTTTTTATTTTTATTTTTTGGGGGGAGATAGACTAACTAACAACCTAGCATGTCCTCTCGGGGTGAGTTGTCTTGTTATCTTTTTGATCAGTTGTGTCTCCTGTATTTTTGACCAATGACATTGCTTTGGTTTACAAAGCCTGGGAAATAACCTCAGCCTAATGGTGTCAGATGTAACAAGCCAGTGTATATTTTGTGAATTCTGTTGAGTTTGAGCCTACCTTGACAAACTAGATTTTTTTTGTTATAGAAGTGATTTTTTTTCAATCTCCTCCCCTTTATCCCTCTCCCCTGAAATTTAGTAAAGGTAAATTAAAACATGCTGTTTTCTGGCAGATGAACAAGTTTTTACATATCAGGATATTGTTTGGAGTTCCTCAGTTTCCTGACTGACTGTAAATTCAGAATTGTCTCCTTTTCTTGACTATTGAAATTACATGTCAGCCGTTTGTTCTCCTACAGTAACTTGTTGCTGCTAAACCACAGATTTAGAGTTGATTAAATTTAAGTAGCTGGGCTGTGCTCTTTACAAATTAAAGATTGGGAATGCCTGTGTAAATACAATTTGGTTTCCTTTGGTTTTTTTTCTGCATCTAGTTAGCTGTACATGTTGACTGATATCAGTGATGCTACTGATGTTTGTAAATTAAATAAGATATTAACTTCAGTCAGATTTACTCTTGCATTTATTGACTGGTTATATAATACCTTGTTTGTCAGTAGAAAGTAAAGGATAAACCTACTTTTAGCCTCATTCCACCCTTGCTTTTAACAGCTTGAAGAAAAAAAATATATAATGCACTAACGTCTGAGTCTCTAATCGCCGTTTCAGACTGCGCAAATTTTAATTGTTCTGGATGGCTACCTGAAACTGGAGTCCACATTAAATTATTTGAAGGTACTACACCAGTCTTCAGCCCCGTAACAACAATTTGAACTGTTGTCACAACGAGTACAGCCCACCCAGGAACTTTTGGGACCAACAATAACATAATAAGCTGCGCCAGTATTATTTAGAGGGATCTTTGTTCCAGCCAGATAAGCTCCGAGCTAGATTTTGCAGGTTGCTCCTGGAATTATAGACCTCATATTTAATCTTGTTGGCTCATGGAGCTCTCTGGATGTGGTTTTGGGGAGTGACATTTTAGGAGGCACAAGTCTTAACTCCGTGCAGGGGCTCTACCACATAACCTGTGTGCTGTGTGGTCTACTGGTGACAATGTGGGAGAGGTCCGCAGCATTGACAGAAGAGGGTGAAAGAGAGGAGGGTACGGGAGGTATATGTCACATAGATCATAGAATCCCTACAGAGTTGAAACATGCCCTTCGGCCCAACAAGTCCACACCGACTCTCAGTGTGAGTCTTACGGTTAAACATCCTAATACCGTTTAAGAAAAACATTAATCCTGGCAGCACTGCTTCACTAGAGAGACTTTGACGCAGCTAAGCCACCTTTGCAGCAACAACTGCAGAAAACCATGAAGGTATAGCATTCTTGGTAGTGGCTATAAAGGTAACTGCAGCTCTCAATGACCACACCACAGAACCATTCCACACTGCAGCAAGTGGCATCAGCAGTTATGTATCCATTTCCAGTTGAATGTTGCATCACATGCCCCCATCGCTAGGTGGCACAAATTAATCAAGATCCCCATGGCAGCAGTAAAACAAGGAAAAAGCTTTAATCTTAGGCCTAATTGAAGGCTGTCAACAAATTGACCACATAATCGATTGTATCCATGTAGCTTTTGCATGCTCCGTCCAAAGAACCTGACATTTTTTCACAACAAGCATACAAATACTGACAGTGCATCAGGCAGAACTGTGCTCAGTTTCCCTGGCAATAGTCATGATGCACCAATCCTTATCTATTGTATGGTGTGTATTCTACCCAGATTATGAGGTGTCAGGCTATCTGTTTGAGGGCAAGACAAATCCCTGAATGCATGTGTCATGGTGTGGAGGTGCTGGTGTTGAACAGGGGGATACAAAGTCAGAAGTCACACGGCACCAGATTATAGTCCAACAGATTTATTTGAAATCAAACAAGCTTTCGGAGCACAGACCCTTGTTCAGGTGCAGTGAGAGAGGAGAACACACAGACCTGTTTATAGGCAGAGAGATCGAGGGCTGAGAGATCAAAAGATGTAAGTGTGAGGCCTTGTTCAGAATCTGTCTCAGATTTTAACCCGGATTCAGGCTGATTTTATTCCGAAAGCAGGAATTCATAAGATGTCACACTGACTGACTGTGACACAGGATCTGCTCAGATGAGGAGGAATTTTCAGACACTTGAAGATTTTGAAAGATGCCCTCATAAGAACAGGATACAATGCTCAACTCATCGATCGCCAGCTCCAACGTGCCACAGCGAAAAACTGCAACAATTTCCTCAGAAGACAGACACTGGATACGGTCGATAGAGTACCCTTCATCTTCCAGTACTTCGCCAGAGCAGAGAAACTATGCCATGTTCTTTGCAGCCTTCAACATGTCATTGATGATGTTGAGCACATCACCAAGATCTTCCCCACATCTTCATTTCTTGCCTTCAAACAGCTGCCAAACCTTAAACAGACCATCATTCACAACAAACTACCTTCAGGACAACATCGACCACAACACCACACAACCCTGCTATGGCAACCTCTGCAAGACATGTCAGATCCTCAACATGGACACTACCATCACACGTGGGAACACCACCCACCACATACATGGCAGACACTCATGTGACTTGGCCAATGTTGTCTATCTCATGCGCTGCAGGCAAGGATGCCCCGAGGAATGGTATATTGGCGAAACCATGCAGAAGCAATCACGACGGATGAATGGACACCGCGCAACAGTCACCAGACAGGAATGTTCCTTCCTAGTGGGAGAACACTTCAGTGGTCAAGGACATTCAGCCTCCGATCTTCAGGTAAGTGCTCTCCAAGGCGGCCTTTGAGACACACCACCGCGCAGAATCGCCGAGCAGAGACTGATAGCCAAGTTTCATACCTGTAATGATGGCCTCAACCATTATCTTGAGTTCATGTTATGCTACAGGTGACCCCACCACACTGTTCTACATCTGTAAAATCTTCCTTACTGTCCTGTTTTGACAGCATCACCTTGATAAATTATTATGATCTCATGATCTCTGTACCTTAGTTGGTACAGTTTTCAATTAAGTATTACTCTCTCTCACACACACTTTCACATAAACTCTTTCAGACACATGCACATGTACACGCATTCTCACACAAACACACCAACACACACACTTATACTGTCACATACACACACACTGTCTCTCTCACACACACACACTCTCACACACTGTCTCTCTCTCACACATACACACAGTATTTTTATTTGAAGATACATTTCCATTTTGTTCAAAAAATACACAATTTGTAGTCGCAGTCAGTCAGTGTGGCATCTTATAAATTCCTGCTTTCAGAATAAAATCAGCCTAATTCTGGGTTAAAATCTGCGACAGATTCTGAACAAGGCCTCACACTTACAATTCAGTGTCTGACCTGAGGTGTCACCTTTCGTATATTCCTACGGCTCTGCCTGATTGCCATGACAGCACACAGCGCTGACACTGACTTTATAAACACTTTCCTCACCATTTAACACTCTTGGTCACCTGCAGAGACTTATTTCTGACATTCCACTCACACCAGTTTTATGATCTTTTGATCTCTCAGCCCTTAATCTCTTTGCCTATAAACCCTGTGTCTGTGTGCTCTCCTCTCTCACTGCACCTGATGAAGGGGCTACACTCCAAAAGCCTGTTTGATTTCAAATAAACCTGTTGGACTATAACCTGGTGTTGTGTGACTTCTGACATGGATCATGACACTTCCCAGGATCCTGAATATAAAGACTGACAAGCGATACACTTAGTTACACTTCTTACAGAGTTCTAATCGAACAGACAATTGGCAAACCGAAACAGAGGATCCATTGAGAGATAGTAGGAACTGCAATCTGAGATTCTCTGAAGAAGGGTCCAGACCCAAAACATCAGCTTTCCTGCTCCTCTGATGCTGCTTGGCCTGCTGTGTTCATCCAGCTCTACACCTTGTTATCTCAGAGGATCCATTTCCGGGATAGGTCTGGAATCATCTGACAGCCCCCAAATCTAATGTGGAAAGCTGTGTGCAATAGAATTTTAAACTTACAACGCCAACAACCACTTGAGGACAAAATGAAAACACAACAGCACAAGGTTAAAAGGAAGCTGAGAGCAACAAGGTGAGCAAGACTAAATATGCTA
The DNA here is from genome assembly GCA_024137785.1 of Ginglymostoma cirratum. Lineage (NCBI taxonomy): Eukaryota > Metazoa > Chordata > Chondrichthyes > Orectolobiformes > Ginglymostomatidae > Ginglymostoma > Ginglymostoma cirratum. The sequence goes on from JAHRHZ010000050.1 coordinate 13,647,204, forward strand.
ATAGCCTGAGAGCTGTAGGGCAAAAAAAAAGTTTTGTTGAAGGTGCCACCACCTGACTTCATCTATGCATTTTGTCCCTAAATACTAACTGTCCAACTGTCATACCCCAGTCCTTGCACCTACCAGATGAATGCACTCAGATTATAATCTTCTAGGGTGCTGGATAGCAGTAAACATGCTGTTTGCAACACTAATGCAACAAAACTCTACAATGGTAAAGACATTCATAATGTATGCACTGGAAATTTAAAAGTTATTATTCACAATTGTAGAGGCACTCAGCCTGCTTTCAATGCTTGTTTATCTTTTCTAGTGCTTCAACAAGGTACTTTCCTTGTACCTAGAACATGGGAAATAAAAGTCTGATGAATTTCGACTGAGAACATTTGACATGGCGAGGACATGTGGTCTTTACTAATTCTAACCACGGATCAGACTGCAGTACTTCTGCTACAAGCACAGTCTGACCCAGCTGGCTGAGTGACACTAACATAGGTACTGCTTGTAAGGGCGGCTAGAGAAAACAGACATGTTGTTGCACCTGCAAAAGGATGCATCTTAAGATGCTGTCAATCACGAATACCTCAACAGGATTCGATGTATTCGTCCCATGATTTGTCAGTCTACGAGCAGCAACATTTGAGATTAAGTGTACGTAGATGCCCAGTTAATTCTATTTGTCTACAATTTTATCTTCAAATAAATAACACACGTTATTGTTTTGTCAATTTTTGTTGTATGCTTGATATGTTTACATTGGGAAGTAAAGTGCAATATTGTGGCAGTGTGGTTTCTGAAGATTTACTGAAAAGTAAGTAGGCCTTAATCTTCCCCAACAATAAAATAATGGGAAGGTGAAACAGCAATCAAAACCTGCCATTTGAAAGTGACTCTGCCACTCTGTATGAATCCTACACTCTATACTTCCATTCTGGGATCGAAGCTTGCTGCATTCAGTAAGCCCCAGGTAATCTTAGGAGAACTTAATTAGTATAAATCTATTTGCAGTGACATTTAAGCAGGCACAGCAATTAAATCATGGACAGGAGAGACTTTATTATTGCTGCTAACTGTATTGTTCTTTCAAGAGGTCTGGAGGAAGAAAAATACTATAAATTGACGGAGGAGTCAATCTCGGAATGGACCCTAAAAATGATTAGAAACTTTATATAAAGCTCTTTTCATTATTTTGTTTTGTCTTGAAGTCTGGATGACTCTCCCTTTAACTAATCCTTCAAATTGTACTGGATGCCAGTGTCTGACTGCCTATCAGATTATGGTGAACTGACAGCTTACGCTTAGGAGGAATCGCCTCCAATATCTGCCCCAATTAGGCGCTCATTATCGGGTGAACCTGGAAAGGAATGAGAAGGATAAAGATTAGCAGTTAGTGGCAAAGATAAGTAGAAGCAAATGAGCAATAGATCAAAGCAGCATCATCTTGCATTCTGGGGACAAATTTCAATGAGAAGAAATTAAAAAGTGGAACACCCTGCAGAGTATTCTTTTTGCTTTACACATTGAAATATTTCTGACAAATCCCCCAGTCCAGGCTCTCCATTGGTGCCTCTTTCACGGGGTTGTTGAGGTGGAAAGTTAGTGTCTGGCTTGGTGACTATCTGTAGAATGTGTGTCAGGATTGTGTAAGTTAGCTCCACTGCAGCGGGGAGCTTGTCAGGAGTGAAGCGAAGCGTTGCCAGTGACATCGAGATGCAGTACGCAGATGATGCTTGTGTATGTGCAATCTCAGGGGATGTACACCAGACCATCATCAGCACCTTTAACAGAGGCATGTGAGAGCATGGGTCTCAAACCGAACGTCCCCAAGATGAAGGTCTTTCACAAGCCTGGCCTGATATTGTGGACCAATCGCCCGATCATCTAGGTCTACGCGGAGGCCTTGAGAGTGTCTTGTCAGACACAGTGGCTATTCATGAAGGGATCCGACACTTCCACGAGTGAGCTAGTGCAGCCTTCAGGGAAAGGGTGTTCGAGGACAACAACATCAGATCTGACCCCAAGCTCATGGTTCACAGAGCTGTGGTGGTTCCCACCCTCCTATATGGTTCTGGAGATGTGGATCTACAGCATATGTCTCAAGGGACTGGAGCAGTACCACCAACACTGCCTGCACAAGATCCTGTGAATCCACTGGGAAGAAAGATGCACCAACTCCAACGTCATCAACCAGGCCAACATCCCCAGCATTGAGGCACTGACCACCCTCGATAGGTACAATGGACTGGGCATGACATCCACATGACTGAGACAAAACTCTCCAAGCAGGTGCTCTATTCCCAGTTTTGAAACAGCAGGAGAGGCCCAGGTGGACAGAGGAAGCACTTCAGTGATACCCTCAAGGCCTCGCTGGAGAAGTACAGCATTCCCACAGATACCTGGGAGTCACTGGTAGTGCAAAGTGGAGGAGGAGCATCTGGGAAGGAATTGAGCAGCTTGAGACTTGCCAATGGGAAAAAGCAGAAGCCAAATGAAAACAGCGAAAGGAATGCACTGCCACACCAATACCCTATACGTCTTCATTTATTTCCTATGTTTTTAATATGGCACCGGATAGTGGAGACATTATACAACACTTCTAACTGTGTTTGTAACAGATACATGTAACAAGTACATGTGGCAATCAATCAGTCAAGGATGGAATACTATTGTTGGTACATAAAGGTGTGCAGAAGTGAATTTAGGAAGCGTTGTAAAAGTATGATCTTTGAACTAGTAACCTGACAACCTAAACTAATGCTCTGAGGACATAGGTTTCAATCCCACAACAAATGATGAAATTTGAATTTGGTTGCAAAATCAGGAATTACCAGATTTAGTCAAATGCTAACCATTAAGCCATTGTCAATTATAATTTTAAAAAGTGCTACTTGGTTCACTAACATCCCTTAGGAAAGAAAATTTCACCTGTTCTGACAACAGCAATGTGGTTGACTTTCAAATGCCCTCTGAAATAAAATAGCAAGCCATTCTCAGTGCATCTAACTGCTGCCATTTCTGTTAACAGAACACAGAAAGCTTATGGTGCAGAAGGAGGCCTTTCAGTCCATCATGCCTTCGTCAGTCTCCTGCTTCTTCCTCAAACCCTTACACACTATTTCTATCCAAACAATCAGCTGATGTGTTCTTGAATGCCTTAATTCAACCTGCCTCCTCCACACTTCCATATAATGAATTCCATACCCTAACTACTCACTGAGTGAAAAACTTCTTTTTCATATGACCATTGTTTCTTTTGAAAATCAATATAAGTCTAGGCCCCCACGTTCTTGATTTATTTACAATTTCTGCCTATCTACTCTGTCCAGCCTGCTCAAGATTTTCAAAAGCTCTGTCAGATCTCTTCTTAGCCTTCTGCTCAAAGAGAACAGTCCCAACTTCTTCATTTTATCCTCGTAACTGAAGTTCCTTATCCCTGGAATATTGTTTTAAATTGCCTCTGCACTTTGCCCAATGCATTCACATACTTCAACTGAACTCTAACAAGTGTTTACAAGTTTATGTTCAGGCAACGTGGTGCAGTCCACACAAGATAAGCTAAATGCCTCTGGTATCCCAGGTATTGACGTTATACATCTTCGATGACAATACAAATTCTCAGGATGGACACCTTAAACGTTGTGTGTTGCTAAAACAGATGGGAGTTCCTTTCATTTATTCTGCCAGTATGCATGAATCTACGTATACTTAAGATCCACAAGGATTTAGCAGCCTCAAAAATTGCAGACCACAGCACTGATGTCACACATTCTGGTCCCAGTCAAGCAGAACAGATTCAACAAGTTGTTTCAGATAATGACCAGATACAACAGTTAAAGAGGATCATTACCAAAGGCTGGTCTGAATGTGTCTAACAAGTTCCTGAGCTAATATATTCATTCTGATCATTCAAAATGAAGTGGGACTCTGGCAGAACATAATCACCAGAGGCAAAGAATTCCACAAGCTCTTTATTAAGATATTCTAGACCATGTATACATAGGTCACATGGGCACAGACAGAAACCAAGACATTGTTGTATGAATCATTATACTGGACAGGCATTACTAAGGACATTGATCGCTGAATCAGTTAGTGCACAACATGCCAATTCCATCACCTTCAACAATTGGGAGAACCTTTTCTTTCAAAAGGGATTCCTTTCGAGCTATGAATCAAGATTGTGACTGATATTTTCTATGTCCAAGGATACGATTACGTCCTAATGACTATTCTAACAAATTTTCTTTTGCGTGTCAAAGCAAGGATGCCACTGATGCAGCAGTTTTTGACTCATTAACAACAGTTTTCAGCATGTTTGGTGTACCTCAACAAACTGTGGCCGACAACTGTATGCAGTACAATAGTCAACCTTTCCAAGGCATGCAGGAAATGGAATGTTCAACACACTGCTTCTTCTCGTCTGTCAAAAAGTCTCAAAGAACACATTGTTAATATAGTGAAGCCTATGATTATTAAAATTCTATAAAAGGATTATTACAGGTGATCTTCAGTCACTCTCTGGGTGAAGGAGTCAGTGTGCTCAGTTAACTGTATATGTATGTTTAATGTACAGGAATATCAGTAAGCACAAAATCTAGACCATGTGTCTATATCTATGATGTTATATCCATTCTGTAAATAGTTAATGTTGTAAACAGACTTCAGATACCTGACTCAAAAAGAGCATTATCATCTGTGGATATGTTATATGTATTAACATATAGTAAATAACATACAGCATCACGCTATTGTGCTGCCACATCTGGTTAGTTTGATGTGTCATTCAGACAGGACGTTCTTAGAGATGTAGATAGAGGAGCCTGGAAAATTGACAGCAAGTTAACTTTTTGTGAGGAGATCTATGTCAAGATGCTGTTTGCCTTGTGTGGGACAACTCTCTTAATTTTGGCACAAATTGCCAGATTTCAGTGAAGAGGAATTTTACAGATTGACTGTATAGATTATGCCTATGTCATATTTATTTCTAAGGTTGATACAAGGTGATTCCTTTAGGTTTATTTTTATATGACTTTTCCACAGCAGCTTGATGCAACTGAGTAACCTGCTGGGTCATTTCAGTGGGTAGTTAAGAGTTAAACACATGTACTGTAGGTCTGGAGCCACATGTCGGTCAGACTGGTTTGTGAAGGCGGATTTCCTTCCCTAAATGGCACTGATGCATCAGAAAGGATTTTATGATAACTCAATGATATGATCACTATTAGTAATACTCAATTTTTATTGTAGATTTATTTAATTCACAATTTAAATTCCCCAGCTACCTGCAATGGCATTTTGAATTCATATCTTTGGAATGCAAGTTCAGTAATATTACTACTGTTCTACCACTTCCAAAGATTATAATCCTCAATTTAATTAATTTTACTTCTCCTTTCAATTCTGCCCTGCTATTGTTCGTACCTGTGTCATTTGTTCTGTAGTGGGCCACAACAACTGGATTTCTCACTCCATTTCCAAATTTCTCTATATTTGTCTCAAGGTATGCTTTACCCAGGTACTGGCCAGGGGATGAATCTTTAGGACTCACTTTCATGACTGCAGAAGATACCATCTGTCCCATGGACTCCAGAAGCTCCAAACATGCCCACGATCTTATTTTGTCAAGAATTTAATCTGGCTCGCTCATGTTTCAGAGTACCTTCAACTTGCTGTCCAGGTGTGCAACCCTGAATTGGATTGAAATAGGAGACATTCCTGGCAGATGTGGAGATCTGAAACAGTCTTGTTCTCAAACATCCATATATTATGGTTTGCAGTGTGGGTGGCACAGAGGCACAGTGGTTAGCGCTGCTGCCTCATGGTGCCAGGGACTCAGATTTGATTCCACCCTCGGGACAGAGTCTGTATGGAGTTTGTACATTCTCCCTGTGTCTGCATGGGTTTCCTCCAGGTGTGCTGGTTTCCTCCAACAGTCCAAAGATAAGCCTGTAAGGTGGATTGGCCCCGCTAAACTGTCCATAGTTTCCAGGGATATGTAGGTTAGGTGGATTAGCCATGGGATATGCAGGGTGGTAGGGAGGTGGTGTGGATCTGGGTGGCATGGTTTTCAGAGGGTCAGTGTGGACTTGATGGGCCAAATGGCCTGCTTCTACACTGTAGGGATTCTACGCCGTCTGCCCAATCATCACTAGTCTTTTTTAGTTAATCCGTTTATTGACATACTGAATTAAAGTAGCCTGCTTTTGCTGAATAAAAAAATCAAATTATTTATTCACTCAAGAATAAATGAAGTATCCTCACCAATCACCCAGTGGCAAGGACATGAGTGGAAAATTCCACACTTTTTGAAAAGGTCTAAAATGTCTTGCTCATAGTCATTGGTCCCTATCTTATTTTCGTCTAGATTTATTAATAACTAATTATATTTTAGCCTGTTTTAAACATTTGCTCTCTTCTGTACAGATAGGGTTTAATGAGTATGTGATGAGCCTATGAGGTAAGCTCTGACACAATTAAGACCTCAGCAGTCATTTCCTAATACTCAGCTGGAACCTTTACAGCTCACAGCATGCCACTCTTAAGCTTTATATGATGTATAGTCTGTTAATAAACATTCATAAGTAATTCAGAAATCTAGCCTGGGATAATATGGTAAACTGAACAATACATACAAGACTTGCACTAAATGCTAAAATATGGAACAAAATGATAAATAATTTCTGTGTAAATTTACATAAACTGCCACAAGTGTTAAAGTCAAAAAGAAACCCCTTCATGTACCACCCCCGCACTGAATTCCTCCTTTTATCAAATTCTGAATTTCCAATTTTGTTCGTGATTCACTCAGTGGATATATTAAAATGTGATATAGTGTTGGGTAGTGGAATGCATTCCTTTTAGACTTGGTGTTTACAATCCTGGTAAATTATAACTGATAATTACAAATCAATACTTTGTAATCTTTCAGCCACAGAGTTGTGTCAGTAATGTGACCTTTCACTAGCCCAATCTAAAACTATCCAAGTGAGATAACAAATTTACTACCATTATATACTGAATGTCTGGGCTTTGCAATGGAGCTGCATGGATTATAAACTAAGTTGGTACTGAAAAACAAAATCATTACAGACGAGTAAAGAAAACATTTATTCTATCAGTATGAGCTGTATTCAGGTGGGGTCTGACAAGGCAGAATGTGAAAAATCATCTCTCATTCATCTAGATATTAGAATTTTATTGTAGAAAGTTACAAGTAAATCTTGAGGTGGTCAGTCAAACATCTTTTCCAAAATTGTACTTACCATCAAATGCTATCAGGTGAATGATCATTTTCTTCTTGATAACAAACAGAAATAACTAAATGCTGAGGCATGATAAACTCAAGATGCCGACAGTTTATAAACTGGAATACCTTATTTGGGTAGAGGCAATTGTTTGGAAATGTTTAGATACGTATCATCAAAGCTCAGTCGAATGGAAGCAATGTCCACCTTGTGCGAATGTGGCCGGAACAAATGTTTCAGCTATATTTACTTGAATCAAGAGGAAGTATAAACAAAAGTGCTTGTGAATTCTCCCCTCTGCTTAATGAATAATGCGAGGTATAGCATGTCTGTCATCATCATCAAATTGATTGGATATTACATTTAGACAAGCCATTCCATCCATTAGTTAACAAAAAAAGACATAACTCATAGAGCACTCATCATATTATTGGGTAATTTTATAAAACTGCTTTGAAATGCAGCTTGATTTGTTTAAAAAAAATTGTTTTCCTCTCTTTTTGGCAGGTAATTTGCCCAAATACAAATGTCAATGCAGTCTATGTTTATTAAGAAACAAAAATAATTTGTTAGTTACACGAGAGGCTAGCTGCATGATGAAAGATATCTTTCACAAGTCATCAAGGCTTGTTTTCCAACTTTAATAAATAATCTATTCTCGTTTCGATATACAGTGCGTGCCAAACGTATATATGTGACAGAGAAGATAAGCTTGCTTCACTTGGGCCAAATTACATTTCTTTGTAGAAACAAAGATCAAATTCACCTTCTGCAGAAGACATGTTTCTGACCTACCTGAGCTAGTTCATTGCCACCTATAGATTTTTAAAATAAACAATAACATTCAGTGGGTTTGAATATTAGTGCAGTTAATAAAGATTCCAACAATCAAAACTGTTCAATCATATATTCCTACTGGCCCAAAAATTATTGAAACAATAGTGGAAAATTCATAGTCCCCACCACTGTGAGTCCATTATAAAAATCCCAACAACTTGTGATGAACAAATATGAGTTTTCAAATCCAACAAATTGCTGAATATTTCTGTTGTTCCACAATTAATTATAACTGAACTGAAAATATTGCAACCCCATCATGTAATTTCCCATTGATGTTCTTCGTTGCAAGATCATATTGAGGTTGTACAGAGACTGGCAAGTAGTTTTTCAGACCAGTGAACATTTTTTTTAAAATTTACTATGTGCACAACCATGCCAAGTTAGATAAAAGAGAGCATTCCTAGAATCTTGTTGGCTCAGTCCTAGTTCTGAACATATCTGGAAATTAACAGATGACACTGGTAATGTATCCCATTCACTATCATACTAGGGCTTAACCATTTTCCAACAGCAACATGCCATGAACTTGCTGGATTCATTTTGCTGATGAAAATTTATCTTGCTGCTGCCATTTAATGCTGCAAATTCATGTTACAGAGCTCTCGTCATGTGATTCATGATCCTAGCATACCATTAAACCTTGAAAGCCCAGAAAGTTGACAATGAAACTCTGGAATCTAACACCCACGGGTATTAATTATTCTTAGAAGTTATTAAGAAGTTCTTATCTAACTAGGTAGTATGTCTGTCCCAATCTTACCATCTACACTCATGTATCAGAAGGCTGTAACTTTTGAAGTGTTGCATTGACACTTAGAAGTGTAATTTTGATAACTTTGGTTGAAGATTAACTGTTAGTAATAAACCTCACTTTGAAATATCAGATCATTGTAAATATGTCCGCACCATTCAACCAGGGTAAGTATGTTTAATCATTAACAAACAGGGAGAAACGACTTTCTTTCATTCCACTGCCCCAAAATGGACTTTACCCAAATTTCCTACCCCACAACATGCTCAGATTTCCAACATCGTAATTGCTATATATTATCATGTGAACTATCGACGCTACAGCCTTGAATTTCCTGGTTTTTACACTTGTAATGGGCTAAGATAAGTCACATGAGAATTACAAGATGTAGCTACTGAAAGGATCAGCTAAGACAAGCAGATATGAGGAGATATGGAACTTGCAGGAAATTTGACTGGTACTTACTGGCACTGGGGACAGAGGTCTGGATTTTTATTTTATTTTTGGCTTTTGGCCAACTGAGACTTGCTTGTAAGACAACAGAGAATTTTGAACACCCTTCCTAACCCGATCAAAATAGTAGCTTCTCCAGAATATATACAGAGCCTGAATGTAATGAAGAAGATTAAAGAAGATTAAGGAAAGAGTAAAACCTTTCTAACAGAGAACATTGAGGGGCTGAAACTTTATCAGAACTTATGGGCAGTATACATTGGAGGATGTTTGACATGAAATGTAAATGTACATTGTAAATGTTACCTGCATTTGTAAGCACAGTGACATGCTTCATACTGTACTGACTGAAAATGATCTGTATTATACTTTACGTATTATCAAATTTGAACTGTTTTCTAATGTACCTTCAGAATTTTTATGAATAAGGCATGTACTTCAAAATCAAAAAAACAGAAAGATGACTTAAAAAGAAAATTTCAAAGAAGGTTCAGGCAGCATTTGAGGAGAATGGACCTCACAAGTTAAGTCATTCCAGCCAAATAAGTATACAAGATATGGGGATCTTAGTGAAGAACTGAGATGGCTTCATTTTAGGAACAATAGGCAAAATTTTCTTTTTTTGAGACAAAATGCGGTGGCACATCTAAAAGTGGGAGGAACCGCTGCTCAAGACAGGTACAGATTTTCAGAGGATCACAGAGTTGTTGCAGCGCAGAAGGAAGCCATTCAGCCCATCATATCTGCAGTGGCTCTCTGAAGCGGCTTCTCAATTTAGTGCCATTCTCTGCCCTTTCCCAATATTGTTACATACTGTTTCTGCTTATATAATCAGTTAGCACCTTCTTGAATGCTTCAATTGAACTTGCATTCACCATATTCCCAGGCACCACTCATCATATGAAAGCGTTATTTCTCACCTTGCATTTGCTTCTTTTGCAAATCACTTCAAATCTAGTTCTACATCATGTTACAAGCAGCAACAGTATTCACCCTGGTTAACAAGCATGGGGCTGGATGAACACAGCAGGTCAAGCAGCATCATAGGAGCAGGAAAACTTGACGTTTCGGGCCTAAACCTGTGTTCATCCAGCCCCATGCTTGTTATCTCGGATTCTCCAGCATCTGCAGTACCTTTTATCTCTGATACAACAGTATTCACCCTATTTGTCAAGCTGCCTCATGTTTGGAAAACTTCTACAGATCTCCTTTTGGCTTTCTCCTCTCCAAGGAGAAAAATTCTAACCAATTTATACTTGTAACTGAAGCTTCTCATCCCTGGAAGTATTCTCATAAACCTATTTTGCTCTCTCCATTGTCTTTATATGCTTCCCATAGTATGGCAGCCACAACTGTACTTAATACTCCAGCTGCAGTCTAACAAGTATAGTATACAAGTTCAGTATGACCTCCATGGGCTTGTATTCTATACTCCAATTAATATAACATAGCATATCGCAACACTTTATTATCTGCTCTTTACACTTTTCCTGCCACCTTCAGTGATCTATGCATTTGTTCAACAAGGTCCCTCAACTCCTGTACACACTTTAGTCTTGTATTCCCTATTTTACATTGCCTTTCCATGTTTTTTTCTACCAAAATACATCACTTCACACTTCTCTGCATTGAACTTAACTGTCGCCTATCTTCCCACTCCACCAACTTGATTAGGTCTTTTTAAGACCACAAGACCATAAGACATAGGAGCAGAAATTAGTCCATTCAGCCCATTGAGTCTGCTCCACCATTCAATCATGCTGATAAGTTCCTCAACCCCATTCTCCCGCTTTCTCCCCGTAACCCTTGATCCCCTTGATAATGAAGAACCTATCTATCTCAGTCTTAAATGTAATCAATGAAGTTTTAAAGTTCTACGTTGTCCTCTTTACAGTTTACTGTTCTTCTTCCAAGTATGTTTTACATCATTAGCAAACTTTGAAATTGTCCTTAGCCTTTAAGATCTATGTCATTAATATACATCAGGAAAAACAACGGTCCTATTACCTACCAAAAGAAAACAAAGGAACTGCAGATGCTGGAAATCAGAAACTAAAACAGAAACTGCTGGAAAAGCTCAGCAAATCAGGCAGCATCTGTGGACAGAAAGCAGAATTAATGTTTCAGGTCCAGTGACCCGTCTTCAGATCCCTGTCTGAGTTCAGAACTGTTGAATTTTCGAGCAATTTCTGTATTTGGTCCTAACACCTGTCCCTGGGGAACTCCACCTCAAAATTTCCTCCAACCAAGAAAATACTGAGTTGACCATTACCCTCTGTTTCCTATCACTCAGCCAATTTTATTTCCACATTGTGGCTGTCATTTCTATTCCATGGACTCTAATATTTTTCATAGATCTGTTGTATGCTAATGTATCAAACACCCACATGGACAGATTTACCCTCATTGATCCTTTCCCTTACCTCTTCAAAAAACTCCTGCAAGGTTGTTAAATATGATTTTCCCTTTGGAAAGCCATGCTGGCTCTTCCTAATCAACTCATCTCTTTCTATTTGAATACTAATTCCATCCCAAGTAATTGCTTCGAGAAGCTTTCCTGCCACTGAAGTTAAACAGACCGTAATTGCTGGGCTTATCATTATAATCTTGTTTGAACAAAGGTGAGATGGTTGCAATTCTCCAGTCTTCTTGCACTTCCCCTGACACTCAGACAGATTGGAAGCTTATTGCCAGCGTTACTGCAATTTCCATTCACATTTTTTTCGGTACCTTTGGATCAATTTCATCTGGTACTAGTGTTTTGTCAACTGTAAGTATTAGCAGTCTATTCAATGATTCTATCTTATCAATTCTGAGCTCTTCTACTGACAATTTACTCCTCTGACATCATGGCCTGGGCTGCATCTAGCTCGTTGGTAAAGACAGGTGCAAAGCATCTGCTTAAGACCTCAACCATGACCCCGTGTCAACATGAAAATCCCCTTTTTGGCCCCTGATCAGAATTTTAACACTCTTCTAATATTTATATAGCTTAAGAAGAGCATGGGAATCCCCTTTATGCTGGCTACTAGTCTTTTCTCATAATTCCTCTTTGCTTTTCTTGCATACTTTTAACCTTCCTTCTGTACCTCCAGTCAGCTACAGTCTGCCAGGGCACGCACTACTGTCTATTAAATACCACATGTTTCATTGAATTCAGTATTATAAGTTTGCCACTGCAGAGGCCTGTCACAAAGGAGGCAGGGTGCCAGCATCTCCTTCAGACATCTCGTGCAATCAATGTCTTTCACTTACTTGCAGCTACCAATGTATCATTGCCTGAAGCACAATGCTACTGTCTCTTCACAGAATGGAAAAACTGTCTTATGAGGACAGGTTGAGCAAGTTGGGCTGTAATTGTTGGAATATAGAAAAATCAGAGGTGGCCTTATTGAAACATACATGATTCTTAGCTTAGATACTGAACAGCAGTTTTCTGTTGTGGGAATGTCTAGGACAAGGGGACATAACCTCAGAATAAAGTCTCATATACTTCAGACAGAGGTAGGGAGGAATTTATTCGGGGAGTGGGGGCTGAGGGGTTAGTGAGCCTGTGGAATCCTTTACCACAGAGGGCTATAGTTAAGTATGTTCAAGGCTGAGATAAACAAATTTTTAATCAGTAAGGGAATTAAGGGCTACAGGGAAAAAGCAGGAAATTGGAGTTGAGGATTATCAGATCAGCCATGATCTCATTGAATGGCAGAGCAGACTCTATGGGCTGACTGGTTTACTTCTCCTCTTATGTCTTATGGTCTTGTGGTAATGTTTGTCAATAGATGCTTGCCATTTTTGGCTAACAAATTTGTTCCCAAGCACATAATTCCAGTGCATTGCGCTGTTAACGAATACTCATGACATGCTAATAAGCGCAAAAGAGGTTCCTGAGCATAAAGGTCAGGAACACTGATATACTTGTGAGGTTCAGGGAACTAAAAGCCAAATTTTAACAATCATCAGGAAACTAAATTTTTGTCTCTGATCTAATCAAGCTCCTCAACCTGCCCTTCTTTTCCAGATGGGCCTGGAAAATGCCATTCAGTAGAATATTTGTAAGTTACCACAGGTGATAGCTATGAAGCTGATGATTTTTGTTTCTGGCACTGGATTAGTTCAGGAAACAACAGGATACCCACATCATGTCGACAACACAGGTAAGTATTCATCAAGTGACTGACTTACTTTACAGGAGAACTGAGGAACTCAACCTGTTTTGCATTGTATTAAGAAAACAGTGGCATGAACCCATTTGATGTTGTGGAATTATTGGCTTCTCCAAAGTCCAGGGTGCACCTGATAGCACACACTTTGATTTGCAAACTCCTACAGTTATCCCACTTACCTCCCATAGGGTTTCCACTCCCTGTGTGACAATACTCAGAGGATCCACCATAATAAATCCAAATTTTCCAACACTCACTCTTCAAAATTCAGCAGTTTGTATCCTACCAAATGGTTGCGACTTTGGGCTTTTTGGTTAGCCCCCAACCTTGGCTTCTAAATGGAGATCCTGACCCTGCATTGTACAGGGAGCCATCACCTTGACAGTGATTTTCCTTGAATTGGCCATTTAATGGACATCATCATCCAACAATGCAGGTTCTCAAAGCTGGAGGAACACTAGAAGGTGTCTTCTCGCATCATGGAAGGAACTGCAACCTGCTGCAGGAAAGGGAAGGACAGAGCACCTCCATCATCTCTGCAACTCTAAAAATGTTAACTTCAGCCATGCCCTTCGCAGCTGAAGCACCAACATTGTGTTGGGGGACTGTTAATTTTGATGCAAAAAAAAATTGAGTTAGATTACATATACAAAAGTGAACCTGGATTTGGAAGACATAACTAAATTGGATTCACAGGTAAAATAATTGGAAATTGTAAAAATTATTTCATGGGATGCGGGCATTGCTGGCAAGGCTAATGTTTGTTGCTTGCCCATATTTGGTTTGATGCATTATTGTCATAAACAAGATACAGTGAAAAGTATTGTTTCACATGCAAACCAGACAATTCACACCTTACGTAAGTACATTAGGGTAATAGAACAGAATGCAGAATATAGTGTCACAGCTACAGAGAAGATGCAGAGAAAGCCCAACTCTAATATATGAGTAATCTGTTCATAAGTCTGATAACAGCAGGGAAGAATCTGTTCTTAAATCTGTCAGTATGTGTTTTCAAACTCTTGTAGCTTCTGCCAGATGAAAGAGGGTAGAAGAAAGTATAAATGAGATGGGAGGGGTCTTTGATTATGTTGGCCTGGATAGATAATTGGTGATATTTACTCCTAGGAACTTGAAACTCTCAATCACCTCTACCTCAGCACCATTGATACAGAAAGGGGTGTGTCCTCCACTCGGCTTCCTGAAGTCAATGACTGGCTCGTTCGTTTTTCTGATATTGAGGGAGAGATTGTTGCCTTTACACCATGCCAGTAAACTGTCTATCTCTTTCCTGTACTCTGTCTCATTGTTGTTTGAGGTCTGACCCACTTACAGTAGTGTCCTCAGCCAATTTGTGAATGGAATTAGAGCTGAATTTGGCCACACAATCATGAGTGTATGAGGAGTATAGTAAGGGGCTGAGTACGTAGCCAAACGAGGCACTGATGTTGAGGATTATTGTGGGGAAGGTATTGTCACCTTTCCTTACTGATTGCACTCTGCTGTCAGGAAGATGAGGATCTAGTGGAGAGGGAGGGTGGTGGGGAGCACAGTCCTAGGTCTTGGAGTCTGCAGATGAGTTTTGTTGGAACTACGGTGTTGAAGGCTGCCCTAAAGTCAATAAAAAGGAGTCAGATGTCGGCATCCTTGTTATCCAGACGTTCAAAGGATAAGTGCAGGGCAAGGGAGATGGCATCTGCTGTGGACCCATTGTGATGGTGTGTGAACTGTAATGGCTCAAGGCAGTCTGGGAGGCTGGAGTTGATGTGTGCTGTTACTAACCTCTCAAAATACTTCATAATGATGGATGTCAGAGCCATTGGGAAGTAGTCGTTAAGGCATGTTGCCTGATTATTTTTTGGCACCGGGATAATAGTGGTTTTCTAGAAGCAGATAGGAACCTTAGATTGGAGTAAAGGGAGGTTAAACATGTCTGAAAATACTGCCAACAGCTGGCCTGCACAGGATCTGAGCGCACGGCCAGGGAGTCCATCCAGGCCAGTCACTTTCTGTGGGTTCATCCTCAAGTAGGCTGATCTCATATCTACGGCGGTGACTGCAGGTCCAGGTGCTCCTGAGGATGTCAGGGCAGGTAACATAATTTCACTGACTTTCAGTTCAAAATGAGCATTGAATACATTGAGCTCATTGAGGATGGATGCATTGTTGCCAATGATTCTCCTCGACTTTGTTTTGTAGCCCATTATATTGTGTAAGCCTTGCCACATTCGATGTGTTTGTGTGCTTAGTCTTGGACTCTAGTCCAATTTGATATTGTCTCTTGGCACCTCTGATGGCTTTGCGAAGATGATACCTGGATTTCCTGTATAGGTCAGGGTCATTCGACTTGAAAACCTCCAACCTGGACTTCAGTAGGGAGTGGATCTTCCGGTTTATCCATGGTTTCCATTTGAGAAACACTCAGGCTAACTTCTTTGGCATGCTGTCCTCTACACACTTTGCCTTTATGTATTTGCCTTTGTGTCACTTAGTTACGTACACAGTTCTGTTAGGAAGGAAGTTCTAGCACTTTTGTGCAGTAACAATGGGAGCCTAAACAGGGATGGTGTGTGCTTTGGATGGTAATTACAGGTGGTGTGTTGCCATGTATCTGCTGTCCTTGTCCTTCCAGATGGAAGAGGTCATGGATTTGGAAGGTGCCATTAAGGCAACCCCTTGTGAGTTGCTGTAGTGCATCACTACTATTATTGAGCAATGGTAATAAGGGAATGAATGTGGATAATGGTGGATGGGGTGCCAATCAAGTGGGCTGCTTTGTCCCAAAGATTCTTGTGTGTTATTGGAGCTGTACTTAGCCAGGCAGGTGTTCAGTTTGTTCCATGTATTGAGTTTCAACTTCTTACAAAGGCAAATTCACAGATAATGCCTGGATTCTTAAAAACGTAAAAGTCAGCGGTAATAAAACAATGAGACTTGTGATCAAAGGTTGCTGAGCACAAATTAACAGTGTGGGAATGGTTAGTAACAAACTGCATGAGGCACAATTGTAATTTTTCCTTCTGAAGAAAATATCTGTTTAAAATCGGCGTGTTAAAAGCAAGTCTTAGAGGGGGTATAGATAATCCAACCCTTGCTGTTTCGAAAAGCAGAGGTGAATGGGCACTGTTAAACTTTTTCGAAAGAATAAGTGGATTGTGCAGGACGAGAGAGGAAATGTTTGTACTTGAGTATCGAAAATAATTGTCACAGCTTTGTTACAAATATTTCTGGTGATTAAGAAAAATCAATGAGGAAATATAGGAGTCGCATAAATTTTTCAACAAAAGGAATTTACTGCTGCTGTTGAAGGACTGAATAATTGTGTTACCGATTTTAGGGCTCACAGTGAGGTTTTTCTATTTACATATCTATATGGATCTATACTTTGTAATTATTTTTGGTGCAGCCATTGAAATCTTCTTTTAAACACCCAGAATGCCATATTCCTCAGTTGAAAATCTCTGCCCTAAATGTCCTTTCTAATAACTGGCATCTGATTGAACACACACACACACACACACACACACAAACAGAATAAGTGCACCCTCTCCTGGAAGAATTTAATTCCTTTAAATACAGAGCACATCATGAGTGTTTATTTTCTTCAAAGTAACAAGTACTAAAGTGAGCAGGAAACTTTTTTTTAAAACCTTTGATTCTACTCTTTCCTTAACCAAGGCTTTCATAGAATTCCTACAATGTGGAAGCAGATCATTCAGTCCATCAAGTCCATACCAGCTCTCCAAGGTCATCCCATCCAGGCCCATCCCCTTACACTATCCTTGTAGCTCTGTAATTGCCATGGCTAACCCACCTAGCCTGCACACTATGGGCAATTTAGCATGGCCAATCGGCCTAATCTGCACATCCTTGGACTGTGGGACGAAACCTGGGCACCCGAAGGAAACCCACACAGACACAGGGAGAACGTGCAATCTCCACACAGCCAGTTGTCCAAGGGTGGAATCAAACCCGGGTCCCTGACGCTGTGAGGCTGCAGTGCTAACCACTGAGCCACTGTGCCAACAATAAATATCCTTATCATTGTGTTTCTCTGAGATGCAAACTGAAGGCTAGTCTCACAAGATATTATTTCTGTGCTATGAAAATCTGCAGGCAGCTTTCCCTTATTAGAGAGCTGATGCTGACCTGTACCTGAGCAGATTAGCATCAACTCCTATATTTCTCCAACATGAGCATCTAACACATGTTGCTGTCTTAATAGGCAATTTGACTCTAGCCACTACCATTCCACTGGGTCCTGAATTTATGCCTTCACTGATTAACAGGACTTTATAGCTTACGGCAATAGTCAGATGCTGAAAAACATCAGAGATAGCAGCCTCCTGCTGAGACTCAGAATCTGAAAACTATTCATTGGCTCCTTTCCATTCAGTTCGCTCCTGCCATTAGCTCAGCAGTCCATGATTCCTAGAATTGATGGTGGCAGCTTTGAAAGGGAGTAAAATGATATTCAAGAAAATAAATCTAGTACAGTCTCCTGGCATATTGGGTTAACTGTACTTTAGTCATCTGTTGGCTGACACCTTTTGTAAGTAAAGCATTATGAGTTAATGGAGATTGGCACTTGGTTAGGTTTGTTGCCTGAATTTTGGTTTCAATGGTTGAATCTTGTTTGTTTTTGATACAAAGTTTTGGAGTCACTGAAAAGCAGGAGGCCTCCTCGAAAGAGGGTCTGTTTTTCTCAAGCAATTATATCCTTTTAAGCTAATTTCATATGCATGCTCAGTAAAACACTAAATCTTAGAGTAAGTAGAGGCAGGAAATGCAACACACTTAGGAGGCACGCAGACAGCAATTCACTCTCTCCTACCCAGGAGCATTATTCAAGCTCTGCTCTTCACCCCCATCTAACCTACGGGATGTCAGAGACCAGTAAAAAGTAGTGCCGTGATTTAGCAACTCTTCTGCTCTTATTCTCCTGAAGGTGGTCCAGGAGAGAAAGGAAAGGATGTCAATCCTAGGGATGCCATCACGAGACCTTTCTAACCAAAATGGACACCCTGGATAGAGGTGACTGCAGATGTCAAGGGCTCAAGAGACTCTGATTCCAGAGCTGCTAGACGATGAATGACTGGGAATGTGCCAGTGTCAGTGAGGCTGTGAGGAGAAGTGACAAGATTCTATCCTGACCCAGGTGCCAACCAGTAATAAACTAATCCTCCTTGGCGATTGCACCACTAACATTGGAAAGGATACAGGCCTCCCTGGAGATAAAATAGGCAGTTAGGGAGTAGGGAAATCCAACTCAGCTCCTGACGAAATATCTTGAATACAGCCTTCTCAGAGCCAACACCTTGTTCTGTCAGATAGACAAGTACAAGTCCTACATTATCATCCGAGTGAGGGACTAGAAGGACATGTGTCACCCATAGTATGACTGAACGCAACTACTGCTGGAAAAAAACAGCCATCTAATTCACTTCATCATCATCATCATCAACATCAACATCACTCCAAAACAGCATAAGCCACAAAAACAATGCTGCAGCTAAATCAATGCTGAAGTACTCAAAGACCTTGATAAGAGAGCCCTATTTACAAGTGTCTCACTGCCAGCCTGTGGATTCCCAGTGATACAGAGACACAGAGCGCCCACAGCACCTGGTCAGCCCTCACGGCCTCCATAGTCAGCAATTATGAAGAGGCACTTGGTCACTCAAACAGGAAACACCAAAACTGGCTCAATGGAAATGACCAGCAGACCCAAGAGCTGATAAGCCTCAGGTACCAGGCATTTCTGAACCTGAAACACTAACAGAACTTGAGAACTGGACTACTGAAGGGCTGAGGATCAGCAAAAACTTATGCCCTGAAGAGCAGATAGTGGATGGAGAAAGCACAGGAGATCCAGCAGATAGCTAATAACCGCAATGTGAGTGGCTTCTTTAGTACAGTTCATGTACCACTGCATTGCTGGCCAAGAATATAAAGGTGTTAATCAGGAATAGAAAGGCAGTCAGTGCCAGTGCAGACAAAACGCTTATATACCCATGCTAATGCCTTTTAACTCTTCTCTCCTTCTACCGGAGAAGAATATACACAATAATCACAAACTTGACGAGATAAGGACAGAGTCACTGGACTCCAAATATTAACTCTGTTTTTCTCTCTATGGATACTTTCAAACCTGCTGAGTTTGTCCAGCACTTTTAGTTTTTGCTTGAGATTTCCGGCTTCCACAGATCTTTGTTTTTATCGCATTGGAATGGACTGAAATTAGGCTTCTGACCCACTTTGAAGAACAGGCTGCTGAACTGGCAAAGGGAAGTTGCCTGTTTTAAATAGGAGGTTGGACATCTGCAGATATCTAGTGAGAAAGCATCCAATCTGTTACCTCCAGCTAAAAATACATTGGGAGTGGTAGAGGAATGTGATGGAGATTATGACGCTGTTTTTGATAGACTGTCTGCGGAGGTAAAATTAAGTTAAAAACAATCCATAATAAGCTGGTTCATGGTGCTCGCATGCGTGAGTAATCCTTGTGGAACTCCACTAGTTACACCTTTCCAACCTGAGAAAGACCCATTAATCCCAACGGTCTGCCATTTGTGTGTGAACCAATCCTCAGTCAAGGCTAATAGATCAAGGAAGAACAAAATACATGGCCATCAAAAACTGGGAAACAACAGAAGCAAACACCCCACCACTCCAAACTGCAGGGGTCCACTGCCTCTGCCTTTCCATGCTATGGAATAGCTTCATAATCAGTAAAGCATTCTCATTTGTCACAAGTCATATATTTACTTTCTTTGCCTGATTAAATAATGCATTGTATCTAAAACTGCAATTTCTCAATGGACTCAATAAACTATCTGAATACACTTCTTTACAATGGTGGACTGACTATATCAGCTGATGGTGGTGGTGAACCTCCAGAAACTAACTAGTTGCCCCATTCCCCACGTGGAGAGGGAAGTACGATTGTCCACCAGCAGGGAAGAGGAGTGCCAGGCAGTCAGAGACTGTCAGCTCAGGGCATTCTAGAGGTGCCCTCCACATCACCTCCCCTCTGCCAGGTCAAGCCAATAGCACCTGTGCAGGGGTCCCCCAGCAGGTCAGACCCCTCTAGTGCCAGATCACTAGCAGATGCCTACCGAAATCATGCAAGGCACGCTGGTAAAGCAGTCGGCTGCCTTCCACAAGCTCAGCTGCAGCTGCTGAGGTGGCACCAAGTTGTAACCGTAATGTAAAATTAAACATTATTTAAATCATTATGTATGATCTTATGTAGAGTTTGACACTTTGCATAAATATAGCACTTTGTATCTCTGCCTCGTGATTGCTTTCAATCTGTTAAGGCGTCACATAATTAATGTTTTCCTTGCAGACTACATTGACAGATGCTAACTACTCCAGTCGCAGATTTGTACCATGTGGAGCAATACAAGTCGTACTGAGACTGTCATTCTCTGTTGCACTCTTGGAAGAACATGACATCTGGAAAGTGGGAACTTAAGCTAGATATTTGGGTTTCAGCAGTCAGCCAGCGTAGTTTAGCTCTTTTATGTTTCGTAATAGATGAATGATATTAATGTGCAACATTCAAGTATTTGTCCACATTTATCTTGCATTACGCCACACTGATTTTCTGGCCAGGAAATGAAACAGAAGGATATTGATCCAGAGGAAACAAAGTAACTTAACATTTTAAAGTTACAAAGCACGCAACCCTTTGAGAACAGCAGTCTGGTCAATGGAAGTGCATCTTAAGAAGATGAATTGTCTGATTACTGATGGCCCTTGTGAATGCTTTGGCAGCATTTCAGTGCTGTTCAGCATTAGTCTGAGATTTGTATACAGGGGACATGAGCCCTGCCTTCTGGGGTACTCATTGTCATCCACAAACCAGCTGCTGAAGATGATGCTGGGAACCAAAGAACCTGGAAGACATGAAGCCAAAGCAGCTGCCAATCTGCTGGTAGGAGTTGGCAGATGTTGGTAATGCTATCACTAGTCATTCATCCGTAGGACTGGCAGCTTCAGTAAAACCTCTCTTTCTGTACATTGTGTCATGCCACTGACGACTCTAGTTCCCCTCTTAAGGTGTAGCTCCCTGAGCTCTTATTTCTGATTCCATTTGGAATGACCATTCTTTCATGTGTCTTCCTCTTTAACCTCAATGACTCAGCTCCCAGGTTAAGTTCGTCAAACCTCTGGCTTGGAAATGTTGATCTATGAAGAAATGTCAGGAATAAGATATTTGCTATTAATCTGAGATCTTGACACAGTCAAGGAATCCTCTAGGTCCTTACCAGGCTGCTCATGTGTTGGGTGAAAGCCTGCTTTACAGTCCCGTCTACATGGTGAGGTTCATCCTGTATGACCCATGACTAGTTTTCTACTTCCTCACTTTGCAATGTGCAAGGTTTTTTGTAGATACTTTCTCACCAGGCTGCTCAAAAATGTTAGTACGGGCTGGTGAGACTTGAAACTGGGCATCCTGGTTCAGATCAAGGAACACTACCATTGCACCACAAGAAACCTAAGAATTTGTAGTGGGACTGACTATAGATACTAGTCCAGTGATACTGCCATTGCATCATTGCCTCCCCTGCAGGGTTTTGTAGCTTTGCTTTTTACATTGCCTGGCATGCACATGTAATTAGGTCAATCAAACTCTAGGTGGCCTTCATTATCCCTTGCTATATAGACCTACAAACTGACAATACACAAAGTGCATAATAGTTTCAACTCCATGACTTTAAACTCCAGATACACAGACTCATGAAAGCTGCTGTACAGCTAAATGTGGCATCATGTCCTCACTGCTATCATCATCACCACTATTAGAGTGAATTGAAGGATGAGACATGTTGTGATGTTCGTGCCAGGAGTTAAGAGAGCTTATTCACCTTTATTCACTCTTGGAAGAACATGACAGAAGAACTGCAGTGAGCGCTTCCCTTCAGTGTTGAGACCTTTGGTAAGTGCTCATGCAATAGCATTTAATTTGATTTGATTTATTATTGTCACATGTACCAAAATACAGTGAAAAATATTGTTTTGTGTGCGAACTAGACAAATCACATCAGGGTAAAAGAACAGAATGCAGAATATAGTGTTACAGCTACAGAGAAGGTGCAGAGAAAGATCAACTCTAACATATGAGGGGTCCATTCATAAGTCTGATAACAGCGGGGAAGAAATGTTCTTGAATCTGTTGATATGTGTTTTCAAACTTCTGTATCTTCTGCCCAATGGAAGGGTGTGGAAGAGAGTATAACTAGGGTGAGAAGAGCCTTTGATTATGTTGGCTGTTGTCCTGAGGCAACAAGAAGTGTAGACGGAATCAAAGAGAGGAAGGCTGGTTGTCATGATAGACTGAGCTGTATTCACAATGCTCTGTAATTTCTTGCAGTCTTGGGCAGAGCAGTTGCCATACCAAGCTGTGATGCATTTGGATAGGATGCTTTCTATGGTGTGTCTATAAAATTTGGTAAGAGTCCTTGTCAATATGCTGAACTTCCTTAGCCTTCTGAGGTAGCAGAGGCGTTGGTATGCTTTCTTGTTTGTTGTCGACATGGATGGACTAGGATAGATCGTTGGTTATATTTACTTCTAGGAAATTGAAGGTCTCTATCAAGTCCACTTCAGCACCATTGATACAGACAAAAGCGTGTCCTCCACTCCACTTTCTGAAGTCAATGACCAGCTCCTTCATTTCATTTACTTGCTGGAGAGATTGTTGTCTTTACAATATTTCCGGTTCTGTTTCGATGCCCTTCGTTGGATGTGTTTGTGCTATGAAGGAACACATGCAAACAGATGTTCCATTTATACTGTGTATTCTCTGAAAGGCTTTCTTTTGTGAGCTAATTCAGTAGAAAGCTAATGCTTAATATTCCTTCTAATCTTTCACCATCTATGTTCTTTCTCTATACAACACTTTCCCCCCAACCCCAATAGATGGTCTGCTGTTTTCCATTGGTATCCCTTCTGCCCTTCTTCAATTTTCTTCCATAACTATTGGCTCTTTCACTATCTCTCATGATATTCCTACTCTTTCCCAATCCCACTCCTACCCAGATCCCTAGCCTCAGTCTCAGCAAGGTTGGCTGCCTTGCTTAGGCAGGCTAGTTGTCCTGGGCAGGCTTCACCCCATACACTGTAAGCATTTAATAATAACAAACAAGACTGCACATGACTGAGACTTCTCATGAGCTGGCTGACCTGGACAGGCTTCACATCTTATTTCGTACATGTTTGAACAGGAAATGCAAGGTTGGTTGTAAAGGAGATGAGTTACTTAAGAAGTTTGTAATCACTGGAGCTTTGAGGAAGAAGCCAAGCTCATGAGGTACAAGAGGGAAGACAAATGTTAATGTTAACATTCATTTCAAGAGTGCGAGAATGCAAGAGCGGGGATGTAATGCTGAGGCTGCGCAAGGCTCTGGAATATTGTGGTGTAGAGCTGAATGAACAGCAGCAGGCCAAGCAGCATCAGAGGAGCAGGAAAGCTGACATTTTGGGCCGACCTTCTTCAGAAATGGGGGAGGGGAAGAGGGTTCTGAAATAAATAGGGAGAGAGGGGGAGGCGGATAGAAGATGGATAGAGGAGAAGATAGGTGGAGAGGAGACAGACAGGTCAAAGAAGCGGGGATGGAGCCAGTAAAGATGAGTGTAGGTGGGGAGGTAGGGAGGAGATAGGTCAGTTCAGGGAGGACGCACAGGTCAAGGGGGTGCAATGAGGTTAGTAGGTAGGAGATGGGGGTGTGGCTTGAGGTGGGAGGAGGGGATAGGTGGGAGGAAGGACAGGTTAGGGAGATGGGGACAAGCTGGACTGGTTTTGGGATGCGGTAGGGGGAGGGGAGATTTTGAAGCTTGTGAAGTCCAACTCTAATACCTCTCTCTCCATCCTGGACCTCTCTGTCTCCATCTCCGGCAACCATCTAGAAACCCATACCCATTTCAAGCCCACTGACTCCCACAGCTACTGAGAATACACCTCCTCCCGCCCACCTTCCTGCAAAAATGCCATCCCCTATTCCCAATTCCTTCGCATCTGCCGCATCTGCTCCCAGGATGAGGCATTCCACTCCCCACCATCTCAGATGTCCTCATTTTTCAAGGACTGCAACTTCGTCCCCTCAGTGGTCGAGAACGCCCTCGACTGTGTCTCCCGCATTTCCCGCAACTCATCCCTCACACCCCCTCCCCACAATAACAACCAGAAAAGAATCCCCCTCGTCCTCACGTACCACCCCACCAACCTCCAGATCCAACGCATCATCCTCCGACACTCCCGCCATCTACAATCCGACCCCACCACCAAAGACATTTTTCCCTCCCCACCCTTATCTGCTTTCCTGCGGGACCACTCGCTCCATGACTCCCTTGTCCACTCCACACTCCCCTCCAGCCCAACCACACCCGGCACTTTTCCCTGCAACCACAGGAATTGCTACACCTGCCCCTACACCTCCCACCTCACCCCCATCCCAGGCCCCAAGAAGACTTTCCACATCAAGCAGATGTTCACCTGCACATCTGATAATGTGGTCTACTGTATCCACTGAGGCCTCCTCTATATCGGGGAAACCAAGCGGAGGCTTGGGGACCGCTTTGCAGAACACCTACGCTCGGTTCGCACTAAACAACTGCACCTCCCAGTCGCGAACCACTTCAACTCCCCCTCCCATTCCTCAGACGACATGTCCATCTTGGACCTCCTGCAGTGCCACAACGATGTGACCCGAACTTGCAGGAACAGCAACTCATATTCCGCTTGGGAATCCTGCAGCCCAATAGTATCAATGTGGACTTCACAAGCTTCAAAATCTCCCCTCCTTCTACCGCATCCCAAAATCAGCCCAGCTCGTCTCCATCTCCCTAACCTGTCCTTCCTCCCACCTATCCCCTCCTCCCACCTCAAGCCCCACCCCCATCTCCTACCTACTAACCTCATCCCGCCCCCTTGACCTGTCCATCCTCCCTGAACTGACCTATCTCCTCCGTACCTCCCCACCGACACTCACCTTTACTGGCTCCATCCCCGCCTCTTTGACTTGTCTGTCTCCTCTCCACCTATCTTCTCCTCTATCCATCTTCTATCCGCCTCCCCCTCCCATACCATAAGGAGTGAACTTTTCAGAGCAATCACAGGGAGAACATGCAACATATTTGAGAAGGAGTCTGGAATAGTTTGAAACCTCAGCTCAACGAAAATGATTATTGCTGCAGCCAGATTTTGTTTCATTGTCTAATACTGAGTTAGGACAAAGTCAGAATTCACAGGACACCAGGTTATATTCCGACAGGTTTATTTGAAATTTATTTGCTCCTTCATCAGGTGAAGTGATGTCATCACCTGACAAAGGAGCAGTGCTCCGAAATCTTGTAATTTCAAATAAACCTGTCAGAGTATAACCTGGTTTCATCTGACTTCTGACTTTGTCCACCCCTGGTCCAACAGCAGCACCTCCACATCACAATACCAAGCTGTTAGGGCACCTTTGGAAGATAGTTCCACGAATAGTTCCTTAAAAATTCAGAAAAATATTGTAGTTGTGTTTAATAGAATCATTTAATTCCTCAGTTAGGAATTAATATTGTGAACATTTCTAACTGAGGTGAAACTTCTTTTTAACACCAAACAAGATTAGAAGAAGCCATCTTTGTTTGTAATTTATACTCATGCACTCCTAGCAAAGCGTAAAATTGCATGAAAACAATATAATACATAAAACTAATAACAATAGGATTTGTCTGAAGTTGATGTAGTGTCTTGAGTCTAGTCATTGCTACAATGGTGGCAAACAATAATTGACTGTTTCCTGCTTTGTAGCTTGCCATGTCTTTGAGCTCAACTGGAAATTATCTGAAGCAGCATGAAATTGAAAAGCAGCCTTTGAAAAAGAGGAGATGATTTAACTCTGCTGGCAGCATTGCATTCAAACTCCTGAATCATTGTTAGCTTTGATTAAATAATTATTCTTGTTTATTTTGTTCGAAGTAAATTAGCCTCTGTCCACTTTATCTAACTGTTAATTATTGATGACATCAATAGATATTTTGCTCCCAAGTGAGGTTTTGGACCATGTTTTTGATCCTTTCCACTTCTTCATAATAAATCAAGTTACATTTGATGCCCCACTATTCATAGATTACCTCCCACCATTCTTTTCTAATCATACTTTCTCCCACATTTCTCCTACCCCAAAACCTGCCGAAAAGAAATTGCTTCCTCTCTGTATTTTCTTCCAAGAATTCCTAAAGCTGGAGTCTGTTCCAAAATTTCAGTACTTCTCTAAAATCTGGCACAACTCTTCGAAGACCTCTCACACTCTAGGACAGAATACAGACTAAAGCTTATGGTCTGGTGGTCAATTCTTCCCATCTATTGTTCTTTCTTATTCAATCCCCACATTTCCCCACATGCCTTGATTTCAAAATGTTCAACTACCGTGTAACTTCTTTAATTTTTCAGTCTGCTACACTTTTGCAACTTCACACATCAGAACTTATCTTGTACCCGTTGCCCCTTTCTCCATTACCATTAACAAGACCTTCAACAACTATGTTGAAACTTTTTAATGCAGTGAAACATTCTGCCTTTATCTTTCTATGTTTCCAACTTGGGATGTTTCACTGTATTAAGTTCACTTATGTAAACTGTGGCTGTATCTCATAGTCATGGAGCCATACAGCACGGAAACAGACCCTTCAGTCCAACCAGTCCATGCCGACCATAATCCCAAACTAAACTGGTCCCACCTGCCTGCACTTGGCCCATATCCATCCAAATATTTCTTACTCATATACTTCTCCAAATGTCTTTTAAACATTGTAACTGTACCATCATCTATCACTTCCTCTGGAACTTCATTCCACACAAGAACCACTCTCTGTGGTGAAGATCTTTAGTTGATTCACAACTTTATCAAGTAACAACTGTGTCAACCCGATGCCAGATTGGAACAAATGTAATAAATCAAAAGCAACGTGTACCTGTATGGAAAAAAAAGAAGAAAAATACAATCATGTCAAATTAGTCGTGAGTAAACCAAACTGAATAAAAATAGACTTTGAAGAGGTTAAGCTCAATCACCTTGGAGAGTTTGACTAAGTTGGTCTATACACTCAATCAAGAATAAACTAAAAACAAAATTGTTGACTTTCTTTCAGTAATCTTGATCTTGTCTGGTCTGCAGCTATTGCTGCACTTAAAGAAATATTGACTTTTTTTTTCCTGAGGCATTGAAAAAACACTGAGTTGAGATGCCCAATTGAATCTACACATGATAGCTTACAAATTTTTTTTTCCTGCCATGCATTTTACACAAAGTAGAAATCTAAAGGAACAACTAGTAGGCAACAGGCATTTTATATGCTGTGTGGTAAATCTGCCATTTCCATATTGTAAAGTGTCCTGCATAGACATCCTAGCCTTGAGTCTGAAGCAGGAGTTAGGTCCTTTCACTTACACAAAGGACTTGTTTACAAAATTCATCCAGCATTCACCATGTTTATCACAGTCCCACAATAAATTTGTAAACTGATATCAGTTACTGCTCAACTCTCTCCTGGATTCTACATATCACCTTGGCCAAGCTTCATGCTTCCCATGACCTCTGGGTTGTCACTGCTGGTATGTGCAGGTATCAATGAATGAAGCCTGGCAACCAATTTCCTGTGATTCTGCCATCAGCCTAACTAGGCTCGCGCTGCATGTACTGTGTCAGAATTATGATATTATTTCATTTTCAAGGTTGAAGAGAGTTAGTTTTTAACCAAAGGAGTAACAGAGAGTAGAAGTTGACTGTAGTTCAGTCATCAGATATCAATGAGCAAGATATCTATCGCTATAGAAATAAACACTAATATAAACACTCATTTAGTAGTGTTTTTTGAATATGTGTATTCTATATTAAATTTGTATTGGAGGACAATTGGAACAGCAAATTTATTAATTTTGAGGAAGGAATGAGTGGAGAAATCTCAAGAATGTATAAGTAGAAAAATGTAAATGTATTGTGTCGGCCCCCCTTAATTCATTCACAGGATGAGGGCATCACTGGCTAGGCAGCATTTATTGCCCATAGGGCAGTTAAGAGTCAACCACACTGCTGTGGGTGTGGAGTCACATGTAGGCTAGACCAGATAAGGATGGCAGTTTCCTTCCCTAAAGGACATTATTGAACCAGGTAGGTTTTTCCCCAGCAATTGGCAAAGAGTTCATGGTCATCATTAGATTTTTAATTCCAGATATTTATTGAATTCAAATTCTACCAAGTGCTATGACAGGATTTGAACCCGGGTCCCCAGAACATTACCTGGGTGTCTGGATTAACAGTCCAGTGATAATCCCACTAGGCCATTGCCTAGTAGTAGTGTACACTGCTATTATACTTTGGTACAATGGTCGAAAATACAAATCTCATCTCCATGACTCTGACTGCAGCAATCTAATGAAGGCATAACATCCTTTCGTTAGTTTGCACTGTACCTCCAGCAGATTCCAATATGTACACATGGTGGTCCAACATGAAAAAGTATTCACGTTCAGCATGTGGCAGAAGGTACTGAAGTCACATGACCCAACTGGCCCACTCTCTTCATTTGGATCATGCAAGCCCAGGCAACAAGTATATGTATTACTCACCAAAGATTCTGCTACAAGGAAGACCCAGAACCAGAGTGACCAATTATTTGTGGGTGAGATGATTTTGGCACACTTTAGTTGAGATTAAGTTTGTCCAGGTTCTGTGCTGGATTTTCAGATTTAGATTTGAGATAGTTGGTCATGACAGTGGTTGTGCGTTTCATTAATGTAGTGAGAAAAAATTCCTGAGTCTTCACTAGATTTGAAGGATAACTAAAATAAAAACCAAAAGCTGGAGAAACTCTGTAAGTCTAAAGACAGAAACATTTCTAGTTTAATGTTTCTTTGGAACTGAAACAATCTGGAAAAGTGATGGGTTTTGTTTGTGACAAAAAGGGGAGGAATAACAAATGGAACAGTTGGTAAAGGTGCCCCAAAGCAAAAGGCATAGAGAGTGCTAATGGAAGTAAGGAAGAGGTATAGATGAAGAGTATGTTATTGGTAGTTGTTGACAGCTGAAAATATGTCAGGTCTACCAAGAGTAAATCTATGCGAACAAGACACTCGCATTCAATAAAACATCAAAAAAGTTTTGATGGTGCTAATCTACATAGCAATGTAGTAGATGTGCAATTGAGGAGTATGGTCTGGAATTTGCTGCTCTTCTTCAACTGAATTTTGATAGTTCTGACTCCTCTTTCAACATCAGTATTAGAGTGAAGTTACCTCGGGGAAATTGTAAGATGTATGAATTCGTACTTATCAGCAAGGTGTGTGAAGAAGGCATTTGCAAATTATAGACCATTATCATTGATATCACTGTCAGAACTGATCTGATTGCAAAGATTTCCTTAAATGCTGAAATGACTATCATTGTTTACAAATGCTCGACTTTGATCCAGCTTGATAAATAATCAATGACAATCGGCCGGATTTCCATTAAACATTGGGTCTAGATAATTCAGAATAATTTCTTCCACAGAAACTGATATTCCCATAGATGGCTGCTCCTGTGCTCCACAAGCCATGATACACAAATTGCCCTGGTATATTTTCCCCAAGATGTCTGCCTAGAGTGAAACCTGAAATTGCAGCCTGTCATCATATGGCAGCAAATCGCTCTCCATTAGTTTCCTGTGCACAAAGCAGGTTCTTTTCACTGTACCACTGCATTGCTGCTGTGACCAACCTTGAGTGGAAGATTGGTGTATGTGAATGCATTTCTTATCTCACATCTGCACATGTTAAATTTCTTGGTGATTTATTGACCTTCTCAGTCATTTTGTTGCAATGAATTCAGGATATAACTCAATCTCAAGAAATAATCAAGCTCATCCTGCTGTGCAGGATGGTCAACAATGGCTGTGGACAATGCACTACTGACCTTTATAGTTTGGCTTGTACATATACTGTTTAATCAGCGAATATCGTTAATCTCAAACAGAAACTTAAGATTCTTAGGGGCATTCTAATGATTTTCTTTTCATCAAGTAAAGAAATATGAGTTTGTGGCCCGTCTCTAGGACTACCTTTAAGTTAATTATTTAACCTAAGAAACTTTGCCCCATCAACAGCCCCAACAGAGAGCCATGGACAACAACATGAACGGTGAAATATGAGGGTTTTTGCAATGTTAAAACTACTTACTTACCATCAGTTGTAAGACGAACTTTAAATATGGAAGTGTTTTCCAAATGAACTGTGTACGTAACATATATGGTAAACAAACTATTTACATCATTTATAATGATCAACAAACTAGGTACAAGCTTGTCAACTGTTGGCTACCCATTAATAGATTTATTTTGCCCTGTGACATCTGCAGTGCTGCTCTGAGCCTTTGTGCTTCACACATGGGTTGGAAGGAACCTGCTCCTTGGTGCAGCCCGTTGGCCTGCAGGTTTGGCCAGGTTGACCCAGGGGCATTTGGGTCTGGGCAGGTCAGTTATGCCAAAGATGGTCTTGTCATAGGCAAGGTGACCCTCCTTGGCTGGAACTTCCAAGTGTTGCATGGGAGCAGGCAGAATGGAGGTGAAGGCTACCTCTGCATCTCCTGAGTGTAAACTGTGTATGGCTCCTGCTATGGTTGGCTACATCCTGTAACACCACTCTGCTCCCCCCCTCCCCCCAGTGAGGGGCAAGCACCTGCACTACAGTCAAGGCTCCCTCTTCCACTCTGTCACCCTGCCTTCAGTTCTGAGGAGCAATGTGTGGGACAGTGGAGTGCAGATGCTAATGTCTTTCCAGCAACCATGAGTGTGCTGACCTAGGCTCTGCATAGGAGCCACAAACTTGTCCATGGAGGGAGAGGGATGATTGCATGAATGACTTCACTGTTGCAACATCCCGAGTGATAATAGGCAGTGTGTTTGATGGGCTGTCTGAACTGCTGCAACATCTGAGTAATGATAGATAGTGAATTAATGAAGTGGTTACATCACTCCAGCTTCTCAGCAATGAGGCCAGTGCTTCATCAATGCCTGTCTGCCAAGGCTTCACCTCCTTGTGTATATAAAATATAAAACACAATGGAACAGAAGGAAGGTAAAGGAGTGACTGGAAGCAACCTACCCAATGTTATGGAAACAAAATCCCAACATAAAACAAATATTCAGCTGCTGTCACGGAGCCAGAAATAAAATAAATCATGTGAAGAGAAAAATCAAAATTGCTTCCTTGACTGACCACCCTGCTTCCATGGTTGGCATGCGTTGGGGTAGGTTGGGCTAAGTAATATGTGGTACTTGCGATACACAATCAGCTCATTTGGCCAAAAATGTAAATTTTGGATGTATGCTCCACATGAAATAGTAATTACGGAGGAATGTTAAGAACAACCTGGAAGACATTAGTAAGTTTCAGAATGAGTGTGTAAATGGTAATTAATTTCAGCATAGGTATCGTGAAGTTATACATTTTCATAGGAACAATAAGGAGATCATATATTCCGTGGAAAAGAAGAATGAACAGGGTTGACTATATTATGGAAAAGGGGAAGACGGTAGGGATGCTTCCCTCTTTTTTCCATTTCTCAGCAGCCTGAAGACTATATGTTTTAAAAGAGAGATGGTAACGTAGTAGGAATGTAGCTGGACCAGTACCTTGGAGGTTGAGGCTTAAGATCCATGGAAATGGGTGCATATCCAGCCATTGCAGATGATGGAATACGAACTCAACCAACAAATTTTGAAGGCAAAACCAGTCTTAGTAATGGTAACCATGGAGCTATCATCAATTGCTGTAAAAACCCATTTGGTTTAATCCTCAAAGGAATGAAATTTGCCGTCCTTATCTGATCTGACCTACATGTGAGTCCAGACCCACAGAAATATGGCTAATTCTTAACTGGCCTCCAAAGTTGTCTATCAAGTCACTCAGTTCAAGAGCAATTAGGGATAGGGAACAAATGCTCGCCCAATCAGTGACATCCACGTCCAAAGAAGGAAAATATATTTTAACACTTGAGTCCTGTAATAGCCAAGTGTTTCTAGAAATAAAAATATTTACTATTCAATGTCAACTTAAATATGCAAACACACCCATACATACTCATACAGATACACACGCCCAAGAAAAGATTGTGATTACAAATAGTAGCACGTATTCATGTCATAAGAGTTTGAAAGTTTTCTGTCACACTTGTGTTTTCCTGAGATGAAGTCTTGATAATGAATCTGGCCTGTAAATCTATTGAAGAAATGAGCATTTAGGTTTAGAAAAACGGATGACTTGTGTCCCTCTGGTTCCATTCCAACTGAAGTAAAATCAAAGTGCTTTAGTGAAGTTTTGGTTTAGTTCATCAAATGGAAGAAACAAGGCCAACCCAATGTCTCTATCAACTGAGGGTTTTTAAGCAGGATCTTGTCTTTTTGGTGATTTGAATATTTCTCCCTTTCTGCTTCAAAAATGTGCCTGGTTAATTCTATTCACTAAAAAAAATCTAGATTTCCAGCAGTATGGCAAAGGAAGCAGAACATGATTCATAAATATAGGAAACATCTAAACTTGGCTTGGATATTTGACAAGTCAATACAGAGTTAAAACATTTTTGCTGGAGTATGGTGTTCCTGCATTCAAAGTTTGATTGACAGCTCAAAGAGTAAATACATAATTAGCTGTTATTGTTGTAGATTTATGAATAGAAGATTGCTTTATAAGGGATTAAGTTCTTGAGGAAGTTTAAAAATTTTGAACAAGTTTTCATGAATGAAGTTTTTTTTAATATAGTGAGGACTGCAAAAAATATTTAAATCCTTCGTTTTATTTCACCTCATGACTCCTGAAGTCTGTTCATGGTGGATACTGGGTGAATTGGCAATGATGGCACAAGGGCCAGGGTGCTGGTGGACATCAGTTGGCAAAGAGTTATAAGGGGGTGTGAGAGCTTGAGGTGCCAGGAAATGCATGAGGAGCTAGGGAGGGTGGGCATGAAAATTGCATGGGTAGTGATGGATTGTGAGTGATGAGGTTGTAGAGGACCTAAAATTCAACTGAATGGCCATGACACTTTTTGTATATATTTTGGATCCTGAATCTAACTCAGTCAGAACAGGCTTTGGTACATGTGCTGTAGGCATTAATCGGCTCCATGTCTTACCATCTAAACAACTCAGCATACTGGGCTCAAATACATCCCACCACACCTCAAGAAGGAAAACAACGTGTATTAAAAAAAAAGGAGTCAACACGTTTGTCGATAACATTCACAAATATCCTCCTATTCAAATAAATAAATGGATGATAGCCATTCTGTGGTATAATGGCTCCCTCTATTGGATTTTATCAGTATAAAACAGCTTAGAAGATAAATCAGACGTACTACAAATGGTTATGGGTTGGAAGACCAGGTTTATATTGTTTGATTATATTTAACTAAGTCATATAATTTTAGGTTTAGACCTATGTTTGGTGACATACAAATTGCCGTTGAAACATTTCCGGCACCCATAGCACAGATCTGAATTGCCTGTTGTGATTCTCTGATAGGCATTTGTTGAAAACCCATGAAGTGATGGCAAGACATCAGGAAGGCAAAGGGAAAATCAGAAGTCAGTTTTGACAATAGGTGTCACAGCTTGGTACCTTCATCACCTATCAGTAAAGCTTAGGTTGGAACTTTGTTATGTAGGGGACCAGAGATGGAAAATTATAACCTACGGTGCAGCGCACTTGTGGTCCAATGATTTACGTGACTACAAGGAGGTTGACACAATCCAGTATCATACACTATCTTCCTCTATAACAATTCAGAGTGAATTAGCTGTCATTTTGCCATCTTGAACATTTTCAGCACAAATGTAAAGTGAAACAGTAAGGATTAAATCACTTGTTTGTTACAAAACTAATTTAAATTTACAGATTGTGATTCGGTGCCAGTGCCATCCACCACAAAATAGTTTGCAAAATATGACTGCTTTTTCAAAGATTGCAGTTCATTCAGTTTCACAGAGTTCTGAGCAGGGGTCCATATGTAGGCATAACTTTTACTGAGCATAGAAGGACCTTCACTGAACTGTCAGACACAGAAGGGTGGATGTGACAGCAAGGTTACCTTGTTCTTCAGCTATTATAAAACATTAAAAATGGACTCAAAAAATTAAAATTGTTAAAACTTTGAATCTGTCTGGCTGTATTCTAATAACATCAAATGCATCAGACTGCTGCTCAGTCAGAATAAACAAAAACCCTGGCTCGTGTGCATATCTTAGTGTGCATGATATGAATATTCTATTTATTCAGTGAAGTTGAGTTAATACCGAGCACAGAATTACATACAATGTGAAGGATAAAAACAAGCTAAAAAAAACCTAACTTGTCCATGCCAGTGTTTTTGCTTCACATGAACCATCTCTCACCCTTTTTAACTCAGCCAGTCCTCATTATTTCTTTCTGTCCCTTCTGTTTATCCAACTCCCCTTAATTGCATCTATGTCTTTGACCTCAATTATTTCTTGTGGTGGCAAGTTTTCGTTCTAACTATTATCTTGGTAAATACATTTCTTCTCCATTCTCTATTTGATTTCTTGGTGACTATCTTAAACTAGGGTTTTGTGGAAGAAGCGAAAGAACTGCTGATGCTGTGAATCAGGAACAAAAACAAAGTTGCTGGAAAAGCTCAGCAGGCCTGGCAGCATCTGTGAAGTAAAAAACAGAGTTAACATTTCGGGTCTGGTGACCCTTCCTCAGAATAGGCCTTTCTGAGAAAGGGTCACTGGACCCGAAATGTTAACTCTGTTTTGTTCTTCACAGATGTTGCAAGACCTGCTGAGCTTTTCCAGCAACTTTGTTTTTGTTTTGTGGAAGAAACCTTGGCAAATTGTTCCTGTGCAACTTCTGTCTGAAACTAACTGCAGACAGCGATTTGGTGATGATGGGAATGAATATATCAATTAGTGGATGGGGCGCCAATTAAGCAGGTTAGGTTGTCAAATACTTACACATTATGGAAGTTTATTTGTGCTGCTGCACTCTTGGCTGGGCAGCTGGGTTGCGATGCAGAGTGATGCCCACATTGTGGGTTCAATTCCTCCTCAGGCTGAGGTTACCATAAAAGAATCTCCTTCGCAATCTCATCCCTTGCCTAAGGCATGGTGACCCTCAGGTTAAACTATCACCAGTCGTCTCTGTCTCTCTATTGAAAGCAACCTTGCCAGAGATCTGGTCGGACTATGGCAGCTTTACTTTTACCCTCTGTATTATTTACATCCTCTAATTTTGCTTTGACCACAAACTGATAAATTGCCTGGATTCCCAATTTCAAGTTATTTCATAAATGATTAACAGCAGTGGTCCAGTGCCAACTCTTGTGGAATACCATTTTCTTCCATTCATCAGTCTCAGTAATCAGTCTTGAACACAGATCTGTTTCTTGTTTTGTAGCCAACTTGTTATTCATTCTGCTGTTTGTCCAGTCATGCTGATTTTCAATCTGACAGATAAACATTTCACTGCCAGGAGGCACCCTGGGCTCACACAATAGATATTGTGTCTTATTTCTAACGTTTTATTGTCAGTCTCCTCTTCCATATGAATTACTGGCCGAAGTAAAATGTTACAAAGGATTTTTTAAAAAGCAAGATAATTTGTTTAACTCAAACCTTGATATATTAACTGGCGAAAAACATTCTGTTGCTCACAGATGTTAAGTAATTTTGTACAGTCTGTCAAATATGATGAATTACCTAACAAATGGCATTCTTACTGCAACCATTGATGCTACATTTAATGTTTTTATATAAGTAGGATTACACTTTGTTACTATTTATAATAGCACAATAATAAAAATCTAAGTTAAGCTGCACTTTGAGATACAACCTACAGTCTGGTCACACCACACTTTCCAATTTGGTCAATGATGAATGATTATTTTTGGATTGGAGAAAGTATCATAAGGGTTACATTGATCCTATCAAGAGTAACTGGTTGGTGAACCATCAGAATGATATTTGTGATCTAGCAAATGTTGTTTTTGAATATCAGGCTTCTTCATTTCATTTGATTATTGTTGAGACCATCATTATTTTTATTTTTTTTCTCATTTTTGGTTCGGTACTGTGAGTTGCAGGTGAGAATTGAACTTTGAACTGCAGCTTATTTTAAAAAAAGGGGAGAGAACAAAAGATTAGTGTTTGTTGTTGGGAACTGGTCTGGAACGATAAATGCAGATTAATTACTGCTCTAAGGACACTGTAGATGATTTGGCACTGAGATGTGGTTATGTTCAGGGATTTGTAGTTGGTTGGATGTTGAATTGGTGAATCACGGGACGACTGCTGCTCTCTAGCCAACTACAGAGAGTTGAATAAGAAAGAAACTACGAACAGTGAACTGACTCTGACTGGGTTTATGGATGACTGGCAGTTTTGCTTAAGAAGTTGCCAGAATGGAAAGCTGTATTTTTGGTTTCGCTTACTCTCGTTGTTCCTCAGTTATCGACTTGTTGAAAGTTCTAAGAAAAGAATCCCAGTTGTAAGAAATCAGTAAATGTCTCCAGTGCTCTGTGGAAACTGTTTGCATTGAACAGTGACTTTGGAATTCAAGCAACACACACAGTCCTGCATGCCTACAGATGTTTATATATATACTTGGTAAATGATATTCTTACACTAAATACTATCATAATGCAATTATGCATGGATATTAAAGTACAATGGGAAAGGATTTCATCTCTTGAGTGCTGATAAAGTCTTGCTTGCTTTTAAGGGGCATGCCATATTGTATTGGGCAGTTAGTACCTGAAAGAATGACTGACATATGAGATACACTCTACCTTAGGTTATAAAGAGCTGTTCCTGGAAGATTCTTAACTGGATCCTAGTTTGTTTCCAGTTAGTGCTAAGTTCATGTAACTTCTTTTTATTCATTCATGGGATGAGGGCGTCGCTGGCTAGGCAGCATTTATTGCCCATCCCTAATTGCCCAGAGGGCAGTTAAGAGTCAACCACATTGCTGTGGGTCTTGAGTCACCTATAGGCCAGACCAGGTAAGGAGGGCAGTTTCCTTCCCAAATGGACATTAGTGAACCAGATGGGTTTTCCCAACAATCGACAATGGATTCCTGGTCATCATTAGACTTTTAATTCCAGATATTTTATTGAATTCAAATTCCACCATCTGCCATAGCAGCATTCAAACCCGGGTCCCCAGATCATTATCTGTGTCTCTGGATTAACAGTCCAGCGATAATACCACTAGGCCATTGCCTCACCGGTAACTAATGGTACTTACAAAGGCCTGTCCTGTAACTAGCTATTAAACAATATATAATAAACAGAATAAATATGTATGTAGTAAATAGAAAATAGGAGCAAGACTAGGTCATTCGGCCTTTCCAACATGCTCCATTATTCAATATGATCATGGCTGATCATCAAACTCAGTACCCTGTTCCCATTCCCCATCCCCCATTTGCCCTTTGATCCTTTTAACCCTAAGAACTATATTTAAATCTTTCTTGAAAACATTAATTATTTTGGTCAAAAAATTCCACAGGTTCACCACTGTGTGGTTGAAGAAATTTCTCCACTTCTGAGTGCTAAGTAACTTACCCCATATCCTTAAACTGTGACCCTTGGTTCTGGATAACCTGGTCATTGGGAGCATACTTCCTGTGTTTACCCTGTCTAGTCCTGTTCAGATTTTATGGGTTTCTATGAGATCACACCTCAATTTTCTAAACTCTAGTGAATAGGCCTAAACAACCTAGCGTCTCTTCAAACAACAGTCTTGCCATCCCAGAATCCTATTTTGTTTATCAATTATGAGTCACAATTTGGCTAAAGACTTTGAGTGGCCATGCTTCCTCATTTGGTATCAGTAGCGGAAACTGAAGAGAACAGATAATGCTGAAAACACTCAGCAAGTTAGGTAGCAGCTGTGGAGAGAAAAACAGTTAATATTTCAGGTCTGTGATCTTTCACCGGGCAGAGTTTAATGCCCGCTATTGTGAGTTGGGAGGTGGATGAGCTTTTAATTGAGGGGAGGGCGTAGGACCCTACCTTATTCCCACTTCTGTACAATTAAGTATGTCTCTTGGACAGCTTTTCCACTGGAATGCTAATTGAAGCCCTTCAGAGGGCAATTACTGGCATTGGCTTTCACCCAGCAGTGCTCAGAGAGTCACCCCTGTGTGTAGCCCACCTCAGAGGGGTCTCACTTCTTCAAATCATTCAGTGTCCGAACAAGCCTCCAAGCCTCAGGAATGGTTGGGAGGAGGGAGGGGCAGAAAAGTCCTCCCTGTGACCCCTATCCCATCATCACTCCTGTATCAGAGATAAAAGGTACTGCAGATGCTGGAGAATCCGAGATAACAAGGCGTGGGGCTGGATGAACACAGCAGGCCAAGCAGCATCATAGGAGCAGGAAAACTTGA